>MNCI01004927.1:157951-230972 GCA_015680685.1 Gnetum montanum | reverse complement strand
GAAATACAACGGGGAGGGAGATGCTAACACACATCTTGTTACATTTAGGTCTGAGTCCCTTCTTCTACAATAATGGCCGCATACGATCATTTGTGTCTTTGCCATGTCTGTGACTGGAAAAGTCCTAGATTGGTACTGTGCACTTCCACGCTTCTCCATCTCAACCCTAGAGGAGATTTTGACTCAATTCGTGACACGTTTCAAGTACAACTTGAGACCAGAGGTCACGCTAAATCAGTTGATGAGCATAAAACAAGATTTACTGGAACCAGTCCAGAAGTTCATCCAACGCTGGAGTGTGACCCTTAACGAAATCCACGAGCCCATCACGGAGGCCCACGTGTTGGCCATCTTTAAGGGTGCAGTGATGACTTTATCAAGTCTAAGTTGTATTATCTCGCTTTGTGCACTCTCAGTCAGGCTTTCACCTAGACTAAGAGCATACAGGATGCGGCTAAGGCAAGCAAGACCTGGCCTACGTTACATACAAGAACACCTTCAAGAAGAAGGACAAGGACAAGGGTAAAGCTGCAACGGCCACAATGGCCGATGTGGCCAATGAAGCCAAACCCAACAATAGTAACAAGAACAATAAAAAATTGGCCGCACCTGCAACTAACCCCATGCCCAAACAAGGCAATGCACCTGAACCTTCCACATCCGCACCTGAAGCAGATGCACCACCTAAACCGAACTTGGAACATAAAGATCGCTCAAAGTATACCCCGCTGCCCGTCAAACCTTTAGATCTTCTAAAGCAATTACTGGTGGTAGGGTACATCCAAAACAAGCGGATGTTGGAGGAGGGAGCCAAGAAACATCAACGGTATTGTGAACTCCTTAGGAACCCCAGTTTGGCCTTGCCCAATGAGCCCCCAGTTCCTAATGATTTTAGGATGGAGCAGTTCTGTGACTACCATCAATAGTGTGGTCACGATATAGATTATTGTATGGTGTTAAAGGATTATTGATTAGGGGAAACTGGTGCTAGACGAAAGCAACCCAATACATCCCGAGAATCAATCCCTGCACATTTACACAAATCCTCTTAATGCCAACAATTTCGGTTACATTATCAACACCATCGGCGTTAATAGTAATCCTAGACCACCCTAGCAACCATTTGTGGTTCGTGTGCCTCAGCGTAGCATACTAGTACCACCAATGGCTAATCTAACTTCGTAGCAGCTATTTGTCTTAAGAGTCTCTCCCCAGTCATATGCCCCTACATCACCTGTTCCCCGGGCATCTGCCCTTGCACCATCTGCAAAAAAAATTGCACCATTGTGTACACTAACACCATTAGCTCCATTCGTTATCAAGGGGCCAAGCCATTTAATAGCCCTCGCCCCATATAAGGTAGCTTCACAACCTTCTCATTCTAGAAAACGAGAAGTGCGCTTCATAGGTGAGACATCAAAGGAGAGTACCATCCCAAGTACTTCCAAGATTATGCCCTCACCCTTTGCATCTACGCCCTCATCATCGAAGGATAACATTTCTATGTGTGCACATTCTTTGCCACCTTGCCTAAGAGAGTTTGAACCCAAACCTGAAACTGTCCCTCCTTGGGAAATTTGTCTTCTAGGACGAAGAGAAGAGGAGAAAGGTAGTAAACCAGAAAGTGGCTAGGACCTTTTGAGCACCCTCACCTAGGTCAAGCAAGCTTTGAAACAGAAAAATACTATGCTAAGCCTATACGACCTGATCATGACATCTACTCCACACCGTGAGGCTTTGGCCCGCATGTTAACGGCAATTCCAGTTGACGAGAATATGCCAACAAAAGAGAAGGTGGTCCATTCATTCATGCTTCCTTCTACGCCTGCAGAACCAAAGCCATCCCAACTGACTTTTTGTGATGATTCCATTAGGGAAGACCTTGAAAAGGGTCAGGTGACTACATCACCTCTTTTCATCATAATTCGGGTCGGCCAACATAAGATCCGAAGGGTACACGTTGATGATGGAGTTGCCACAAATGTCATCCCTTTCCCTATTGTGGATAAGCTGGGTTTGGTTGACCAGATTAGACCCACAACAATTTCATGCTTAAAGTTGTTCAATGGGGCATGGGTTGTGGTGAAAGGCATGGTCCACATTGACTTCGTGGCAAGGGACTAGTTCCCCACAAATGCAACATTCATCATGGTTGAAGAGATGCTTGGGTTTAACCTGATCTTGGAGAGGTCACGGTTAGCGCAACTTAGGGCTATCTCTTCTCCCATTCATCAGGAGATCCATCTACCCTATGCAGGTAGAGAGGTGGTAATCCATGGCAATGAGATAGCAACACAAGATATCAATAACGTAGATATGGAATAGGGCTTAAAGGTCGTAACCTCTGAGAATGAAGCGCCTGTCTTTGTAGATACTAATCGTCCAGCAAAAGAACTGGTTCAACATGCCGATTCAAAAAATGAAAATGCGTGGGCTGAGTTGTCCTTCCAAGTAGGGGACAATGATATAGACGAAGGTCGTGGCAAAGTGCCTCAACCTTACGCCTCGTCCAATCCACAATGGGTTAGGAAGCAGTTATGCATAGCGTAGCAGCCCCATTGCTTCCTACCTTGTCAACATCCATTGTATAGTTATCGCCTATTCACCTCGCATCTATCCGTCTACGCTAGCTACATCAACTCACTTTCTCTTTTCAATCATTAACATATTTTTTATTTATGATAAGGCCCGAAATGGCCTAAAACTAGTGCAGGCCTGAAATGGCCTAAAACTAGCTATGGCTCGAAACAGCCTAAAACTATATTACAGCCTGCTAAGGCCTAAAACTGGCAATATTTCTTCTGTTTACATCACGTTCGACAACCCGAAATGGCCTAAAACTAGCTATGACCCAAAATGGCCTAAAACTACATCGTTCGACAGCTCAAAATGGCCTAAAACTAGCAAGGGCCTGAAATGGCCCAAAACTAGCCATGGCCCGAAATGGCCTAAAACTAAAACATCAAAAGTGAAAACATAACATAAAATTGATCACATAGATAATGCATATGCTAGCATAAGACCAATTTTATTTCAAAATTTGCTTCCTTCATTAAAATTTTTTCCATTAAACAATGTTTGCAACAACTTCGCAAAAATTCAAAAAAATCAAAAACCCATGCTGTCATAGGTCATTTTCGCTTACATCGTCTTCACCCACATCGTTGCCTTCTGCATCACCTTCCTCTGGACTGCCTTCTTGTATCTCTTTATTTCCGCCCTCTACGGGCCCTGCATCTTCATCTGGAATCTGCATGAGAAAAATGTAGTTAGCTAGAGCAACACATGAAAGCTAGAATAGAATGTAAGTCTTTTCCATAGCAGAAAGTGACTAACTCGAGATAGCCCTGCGTCCGCCTCGAAAGGTATGCGATCCAAACCGAGCACGAGGTGGTGCCAGACCTCCTCCTTCATGATATTTGCATAATGCCTACCGCTTAGTTCAGTGTTTGCAACAGCTTTCTCCTTTTATACGGCTGTCCATCTTGATGGTCCTGGAGAAAAGGAGGTGGTAGTAGTCTCACCTGTGAGAAGATCCACTTCCCATTCAGGAGATTCAGTGATCTTTACCTGCTCCATGAACTTGTTGTAAGCTTCAGAAGTGCCAATGATGTTCAGGAATACTTCATGGGTAAATAACTTTATTGAAGAATCTTGATATAGTTTGTGATAGGTGGCACGTTCTAGTTTATACATATGTTTATGGTTTTTCTGGGACTGTCCCCACTCATAAACTTTGACGTTGTAGTCTTTCCAGTCTTGGTTCTTCTAAGCCAATAAGTCCATCTGCATCCGTTGTTCTATTATCTCCTGGGTGACCTCATTGTTGCATCGCACGACTATCCAGTATTTAGCATAATTTATGACAACCGTGCACCAATTGCCATCATTGATATCATGAGCCAGGAGAAACTCATACCTAGATCGAAGGTCTCCCACTTCGGCGCTCAGTTCAGCGTTCTCTTTCTTAGTCCTCTGGACCCATTTTCACAGTTCCTCATTGACATGCCTGCACTCCCACAAACAGTGTGCCAAGTGCAAAGCGCATTTGCTAGCCTCGTCGTATATGCGATGAGGCACCTCGGCCACTTCAAGTTGGAATGTAGGCAGGACGTTGACTTTCAACGCCCGTGTTGGGTTCCACTTGAGTCGAGAGGCTATGACCACACAAAGAGCGCATTAATCACACTAGTGGAGCAAAGTTAGCAACTCAAGAAGTCTCACGTAGCAACCTCAAAGAGCCTAACGTAGCTACTTTACTTACCCACTTCAGGATCGACCTGTCTGAGATGGCCGATCATGTCGTCGACGACCCCTTGCATGAATGTAAGCTTGTCGAGGGTCTCGGCCCATGGTTCCAGGCGAATCAGAGGAGGTCCTGCAGCATTAACATTGGTGTCTATCATGCAACCAAACGCATCAGTAATGACCTAGATAGATTGCAATAAAGCTGTGAGTAATGCAAACGACAGTGTGAGGGCTCCTACCAAGTAAACCCTCGAGGGTGATAATGAGGGGATCGCCTATTGACATATCATCGAATATATTATCAAACTCAATAGGGTCTAATTACAGTTCCCCTCCTTTTTGGCTCAAAACTATGGTAGCATCCTTAGCATTCGTTTGCTCCCCTGATGCTGAACTACGTTCAGTAGAGGGACCTCTGGTAGAAGTCCCTTTTCAGTCGAGGCAGGCTTCCTCTTTATTTGCTAGCACCTTTCCTTTCAAAGCACCAACACCTTCATCATCCATAGTAGACTCCTCTTCATCTCCAAAAATGTCCTCCTCATCAGTAGGAGGATTTTCCTTGATGACAAGAGCCCCTTCCTTAGTGACAAGAGCTCCTTCCCTCTTGGTTGGGGCCCTTTCCTCTATAACTGGGCCCCCCGCGTCTTTATCTGCGGCCCCCATCTTAAGGGCTAACACCTCTTCATCACCTTCTTCTTCTTCTTCTTCTTCCTCTGGCAGCAAAAAAAACATATTCATGTTATAGCTTAAATCGCGTTAGCTAAAGTAGATGCTACGCTATGCTATGCTACCTAGTGTAGCAAGCATTTAATCAAAAAGTGAAGAGATAAACACAAAGAAGAGCATTTACTGATGGGAGGCTGTGTTCTGTGTAGCTTAAATCATAGTGATGGCCCCCTTCCTCGACCATACGGGGAGGCTCCTCGTCTGGATGAGGCCTCTTTCGCCACAACTTAGTGGCCACTGTCTCAGTGATGAGACGTTTCCCCTGCAACACGCTACCTGTAGTAGTAGGGGGCACCTCTCCCACATTGTCCTAGCCATAGAAAATGACTTCCCAATAGCTTCTGGGGGATCTTGGGCTCGGGTGGTCTAAAGGATTTGGTAGATCCATGGTTTGGAAATATGGTTACGATCTCGCACAACCCAGACTCCATTCTCACAGACTACCAAAAACTCCACAAAATGCCACAAGAAGGCTATGTAAAAGGCATGGTGCACATTGAAATGGAACTCGTGCTTCTTCTGAAGCACGACCATTTCAGTTTGCAGGCCCTTACACAAATTCCTAGCCCAGTTGTAGTGAGCCCCCTCTTCCATGACCTCTCGCATCACCTAAGGTTGTTCAATCCCAATGATCTTTCCTTGGAAAAGTAGCTGGGGGAAAGCATAGGCACGAAATATAGGATAAACATCTTTGGCGGATCTCAGCTTGACCTTCTCCATAAGGATTCCCTTTTGTCCTTTTGCAACTCCTAGTCACTCCTCAATGTCCTCCCTGTGACGGTTCACCTCTTTCTTGGTCTTTGACCCTATAAGAAGGCCATTAGCAGTGACATTGAAAAGGTCTGCGAATAGCTGTTCATTGATTTCAAGGACCACTTGCACACCATGTACACATGTGCGGAAATGGTTTTCCTTTTTAGAAAAGGAGTCCGCTAGGACAAGCATCTCAGCGGTAGGGATGCTTGGATTTAGGGCCAGGAACAAATCTATGAGCCCAGCATCTTGAAGGTGCTTGATCCAGGATTCTGAGACCGTGCTGCATATCCAACGTTGGCTCTCATCTACCTCCTCATACTTGAAGTAGATGTTGACCTCCTGGTGCCCAGAGGTTATCATTGTCACCTCTTGGAACTTCTTCGCCCCTATAGTAGTTTGCACAAAAACACAAAAACATAAAAAAAGCAAAAAATAAGTTAGGTAAAGAATAAGTAGTAGAAAAAATAGAAATGACACTTGAAGATGCAGTAACTTACTATTTAGCTTACTAGGTTTAAATGGTGATGGGAATGGCAGAACATCAACCAAAACATCCTCAACGATGATTGGTTTAAAGAGTGCCCATCCCTCATCTAACCAACTAGACTCCTTGCATCTGTCGTAGAGTTTGGAATACCAAGTTGGGTAGGTTTTGTACTCACCCCCGCATTGGCCTATCACACCTGCGCGCATATTCTCAATGGAAGAAAACTCCCGCAGCGCCATCTGTGCTAAAGCGAACACATCCATATCACCGTGAAGCCCGTCCTCATTGATGAAAAACCTAGTAACAAAAACACACTATTAACATTTGCCTAGTGTAGCAAACATTGCACAACGTAGCAGAACATGTCTACAAAACTCACCTGTCGGCATAGTAAATGATTCATGATGGGTTTGGGAACCATGTTCCCATGTGACGTGCAATAAACAAAGTGTTGTATAGATGGTAGCAATTATACTCGGGCATCTCCCAGATCCAAGCTAAACGCTTCAAATTTTTTTGGCGTTGATTGGATCCTTTTCCCTGCCCCCTGCTAATTTCTCCATTCGTCAAAAATCTCAGAATACCTCGATTTGCCCTAGGCAACAGGGTTTCTATTATGATGACTACTACCTCCTCTGCCAAGTGTGACCAAACGATCACACTAAAGCGCTGGAGGAGAAATTGCAGAAAGTTCTATGCTCCTTCTTGGAACCAGACCGCTTGTTGTCCCACATGTGCATGGGGCGGAGGAACATTGGCCACTAGTTCGCTTACGTAACATAGGACCCCTACGATTTCTAGAACGATCAAGATTGGCCTTAGCGCCACCCTACACAACACAATAGAAAATGTTAACAGCATGTTCGAGTGAAGTTCAAATATAGTGTAGCAAAATGAGCGTTTAGTAAATAGCATAGTACGATTCTCTTCATGCATATAACGTAGCAAAAAAACACGAAGGTAATAGCGTAGCAGAACTAGCTTAGCGTAGCAACAACAAAACTAAAAACAAAGCTTTAAACAAAGAAGGGTTCAATCTGTTGCATTAGTTTCAAAAAAATCTTATGTGTGATGCAACGATTTGCATTATGTTGCGACAGAACATGTGTTACGCTGTCACATCACACACATAGCCAAACCCTTTTGAGGGTCATACGCTATGCTATTTTCATACCAAGTGTCTTAGATTGTCCAAGCCTCTGTGGTAATGACAGCCACAGCGATGGTGATCTAGGCAACCTTGCTTGCAACCTTAGCGTAGCGTCTATACATCCGTTGTGGCCAAAACGACAACAACGACGGTGTAAGGGCCAAAACAATGACAACACGATGACAGAAAAACACAGATAGCTAAAAAAAATCATAGAAATAAAATAAGGAAAGTAGAAACAATAATAGAGGCATAAGAAAATAGAGGAAGCATAGCAGCCAACGGTGTCTCCTCTCGCACCGCGACACGTGCCTACGACACACGCCTTAGGGTTTCCTTCACTTCTTCGACCTTGACCAGTGCTAGGTGTTTGCATTTTTTCCTAGGAGCCATCATCTCGCTTGCTAGCTCCTTCTTCGTTGCTACATTGAATCACTTTGCCCTTTATTGGCACAATTGCTCTACGCTCCAAATGTGGGCTCTACGTTGTTATGACGAAAATGACGAGTTTACCAGGGGTTAATCCCTATTTATAGCTGTAATGGTGAAACAGAAACTTGTTATTCTCTCTCCTCGTTTAATGCGAAGTATTCCGTGCAGCGTAGCATGCCCACCACGACATAGTAGCACTGTTCGCATTAAGACAGGTGGGTCCGAGTGAAAAGCCTTGACACCCTTCAAACTAGCCGTTTGCCTTCACAAAAAATATCTCGTTAGCAGTCCACAAAGACCTTAAACTAGCAGCTTTGACCTTTTTACTTATTAGTAGTCTGCAAAGACATTAAACTAGTAGTTTTGCATTTTTACAATAGTAGTTTTCCATTCTTTATACTAGCAGCTTTGCATTTTTACATTTAGGTGGTCCACAAAGACCTTAAACTAACACCTTCCAAATTTCGCATTTTGGTGGTCCACAATGACCTTAAACTAATACTCTAACATGTTGGTAGTCCACAAGGACGTTAAATTAGCAGCTTTTACATTTTTACACCAGCAGTTTTGCATTTTTACTTCCAAGCGGTCCACCACAACCTTAAACTGGCAAATCTTAAGCTTTCTATCATACTTTTCATTTATCTCTATTTCTCACATTTCATTGCTACTTTGCAATTTTTCACTATGTACAGTTACTACAAATAAGTACCTCTTGACTAGACTTTTATCTCATTTTGGCAAGTTGAGCGAGAATGGAAATCCATCATGATCTCTCTTCACCTTTAGCTTTAGCAGGTCCACATGGCAAACTTGAGAGACAACTGAACCCAGAGCTAATAGACTAGGAATCACTCGCTATTAGCACTGTAGCATCCTTAGAAGCATCCCTAGACTAGCTTGAGCATCTGGTCCAAGCCCTAGGTTTATAGGTCGGGGATGTAACTGAGGACCCTCTCATCGAAATGCCTGTGACCATATCCAAGGGAGATAAAAATGTTGAAACTTAGTTCCCTCCTAGATTTGCAAATGCACAAAGATGTAGCCAAAATTCTACAAGATAACATTGAAGTCTTTGCATGGTCATATAGCGACATGCTAGGTTTAGATCCGAGGTTGATACAGCACAACATCATCTTAGACCTGCGCATGAAAGCGGTTAAGTAGAAAGCTTGCAAGGTTAAACCAGATATTACACTGGCTGTACAGGATGAAATCACCAAGCTATATCAGGCTGGTTTCATCCGGGCAGTTGATTACTCAGAATGGGTGTTTAACATCATTGTAGTTTCTAAGAAAATAGGAGGAATACGAATCTGTATAGACTTCTGAGATTTGAACAAGGCAATAATCAAAGATGATTTTCCACTTTCGAGTATTAATCAACTCATTGACACTACGGCTGGTCATGCTCTTTTATCCTTTATGGATGGTTTCTCTGGCTACAACCAGATTCGCATCAACCTAAAGCATTNCTTTTATCCTTTATGGATGGTTTCTCTGGCTACAACCAGATTCGCATCAACCCAAAGCATTAGTTAACAACAACCTTAATGACCCCATGGGGTACCTTTTGTTACACTATGATGCCTTTTGGGCTCAAGAACGCTAGAGCAACCTACCAGAAAGCCATGACTTACATCTTTAGCAACTACATCTTAGAAACGCTGAATGATTATGTGGATGACATAGTGATAAAATCTAAGGAAGTCACTGATCATCCCAACAATTTAGCGTAGTTCTCAAACGTTGCTAGATGCACGATTTACGCCTCAATCCTAAAAAGTGTGTCTTTAGGGTGAGAACCAGACGCATGTTAGGGTTTGTAGTATCGAAGGCTGGAATACGAGTGGACCTTGACAAAGTCAAGGCCATCGTTAACCTACCGCCATCTACAAATCTTAAGGAATTACATGGGTTACAAGGTAGAGTACAGTTCATCAGAAGGTTTATAGTAAAATTAACTGATAAGTTACACCCCATGCAACATCTACTGAAGAAAGGGGTTAACTTCGAATGGACACCATAGTGCCAACAAGCCTTTGATGATCTAATGAAAGACCTTTTGCACCTCCCAACTATTTACCCACCATAGAGGGATAAGCCTTTATTCATCTACCTTCCCACCTCGGACACGTCTATCGTGGCATTGTTATGTTAGAAAAGGGATGATGGTTCTGAGATACTAGTGTACTACCTAAGTCATGCACTAATAGCGTATGAAGCGAAATACAATGAGATGGAGAGAAACTGCCTTGCTTTAGTGTTTGCATTGAAGAAGTGGAGACACTACCTATTTCGTAGCAAGATTAACATTATTTTCAAGAGCAACATACTCTGGGCTATCATAAATAATTTATATGAAAGCAGTAGGATAGTCCAGTGGAAAGCAATAACAGTGCAATTCAATTTTCATTATGTGAGCCAATCGTCGACGAAAGGTCAAGCCATAGCAATGCAACTTACGACCTCAACTATCGACGACTAGGTGATCATAGATCCCAAATTCCCAGATGAGCATGTTAGCATTGTCAATGTCATCCCATTGCATCTTGAAGCTACTTTGCATTTCGAAGGTGCCTCAACCGCGTGAGGGGTTAATGCAGCTACTTTCATTACGTTCCCCTCTAGGGAAATGCATCCTTTTTCTTATCGTTTTACGTTCCCTTGTACAAACAATGTGGTAGAGTACGAGGGATTACTCAGGGGTCTCTTAGTAGCCCAAGAATTAAGCATACAACACTTGGCGATTCACGGAGATTCACAACTAGTTGTGAATCAAATCACCGAGGTCTACGTCTACAAGGCTACACACCTGCAACCCTACTGCGACTTAGTGAAAATCCTACTCAAACAGTTTGCAACAACAGACGTGCAACATGTGCCATGCAACGAAAACACCATAGGAGACACCTTGGCTACCCTAGCATTAAATATTCCACCACACTTGTTCGCAGGTTTGCCAACCTCGATTACCAAGTGTACAAAGCCTATCACTTAGGTGGTACACGTAGCCTTTGTCAGCGCTGTGGATACCCAGGAGTGGTATGCCAACATTAAAGCCTACTTGCAACATGGTGAGCCCCCAAGAGGATTGACATCTGCCTAGAGAGATGCAATTCGTAAGCATGCTCGGCAATATGTGCTCATGGGAGACAATGCTCTATGTAAACGATCCTATGACGTAAATGAGGAGCAAGCATAGTAGGTGATTAATGAAGTACACGAGGGACTATGTGGCGGACACATAACACCTAGAGCCATGGCTGCAAAAATCAGACGTCTAGGGTACTACTAGCCTCACATGGAGCGTGATTACGTGGCCAAAGTCAAGACATGTGATACTTGCCAAAGACACGCAAATCTCATACACGTTTCACCTACAAAGCTGCATCCAATGTAGATCACGTGGCTTTTCCAACGATGGGGACTAGACCTCATAGGACCTATCACACTTAAGTCTTTCCTAGGGCATAGCTTCATCATCACCGCCACTGTGTATTTTACTAAGTGGGTAGAGGCTATCCCCCTGAGGAAGACTACATCTCTCTAGGTTTACCACTTTATCTTGGACAACATCGTGACAAGGTTTGGGCTTCCCATAATTACTGTGACCGACAACGAGCCACAGTTTAGTAGTGCGAAAACTCGAACCTTTTGCAGCAATTTTGGCATCAGATAATCATTATCCTTGCCATATTACCGGTAGGCAAATGGACAAGCATAGGCTACAAATAAGTCCATCATCAACTTGCTGAAGAGAATGCTTAACAACAGCAAGAGGCGATGGCATGAGCAAATACTCTATGTGCTGTGGGCTTATAGGAAGACATGTAAGACTACGACAGGTAAGACACCTTATAGTCTTGTTTATGGATTTGAAGCAGTGTTACCTCTTGAGTTACAGGTGCCATCACTCTGGATGATCCTATTGAATGTCGCGAGCGAAGCCCAGAACAACAAGTCGAGGATCATCAACCTCGACTCAATAGAGGAGGAGCATGCACAAACACTGGGTCACATAGAGCATTATTAGAACAAAGAGACCTCATTCTCAAGGTTGTCCATGAGCATATGAACAAATTCTCAATAAATTGGGAAGGTCCATACATAGTCACAAAAGCCTTTGGGAATGGGGCCTTCAAGCTGGCAAACATGGACAACAATGAGTTTGCAAATTCGGTAAATCACTCATATCTCAAGCCGTATATCTAATGCATGAAGTAGATAAGCAAACGTCTACTATGACGTAAGACTGGCAAAGCTTCACCAACGTTTGCTATGACGTAAAACTGGCAAAGGTGAGCAGACATTCGTTACGACGTAAAACTAGCAAAGCTCGTCTGCTACGACATAAAACTGGCAAAGTAGTTCGCTATGACTATAAATTGGCACAAATAGTCCACCATGACATTAAATTGGCACAGACGGTCTGCTAGGACCTTAAACTAGCTCATCCACTGTCCGCTACAATGAAAAACTAGCACAATGGTCTACTAGGACCTTAAATTAGCACAACGACCATCTGCTATGACGTTAAATTGGCACATACGGTCTACTGGGGCCTTAAACTAGCATAGCGGTCTACTAGGACCTTAAACTAGTACACCATGGTCTGTTGAGACCTTAAACTAGCACACCATGGTCTACCAAGACCTTAAACTAGGTTTGTGACACGTCCCCAACATGGATCTATGCTAGTACACAACAAGTGAGCGTGCATAGTGTTGACATGGGGTGGGACATTGTAGTTCTAAAATGTAGTCCATGATGCTAAGAAAACACCCTCTAGAACATATGCAGTGCCACTGCTCTTAGCATTTTGCTGATCCTCCGAAGATGTCTTATGACATCTTGTTGACTTTCCAGAGCTACCGCCACCACGGCTCATCGCCTTGGCAGTAGCTTCCCTGGTCAATGCCTGCTATTGGAGTTCCAGCAGTATTCTCTAGCCCCCACCATTGCTAGTGCCCAAAAGATGTTTAGCTGTTGGGTAACCTATCTCACAACTGAACTGCACAATTTTTGCCTTGGGTGGGGATTCCTGAGCATCTGCATTCACAGTAACTCCTAGCCTCCTTAGTGCTAGCTCCTCCACACTAATGTTGCCAAGGCCACTGCTGGCCTTCCTAGTTTGGACGTCGCATGCCTCAGCAAGAATGCCCAAAGCTCTAACAGCGTCCAAAGCAAGCAAGACCTTTACCTTCATTTTGCATCATGGTTGTTCCTTCTGGTTTGCTTTCTATTGTGTTTGCAGGGTTCGTTCTAGAGGGGCATTGGTCAGAGGTGTGTTTTGCCACGGAGGTAGGACACTACATCGTTCCATGGTGTTAGTCTTGACTAGCTTAGCTACTTTGGAGTGCACATGCTATCCTTCCCCTTTACCTACCTTATCTCATTTCTTACACTCGCAATCCACTCTCTCCCCTCTTTTATAAGCTTTTCCCGACGCCTGTCAAGCCCTTCCATATGCTCAACCATAAAGTCCATGATGCGCGTAACACAGCTTGCCACATGGGAAGCATCTGTAGGAAGGTTAAAGCTCCATGTGGATGTAACACAACTCATCCTGGGAAAGAAACACCTATCCTGCGATAAGGTTGTTTGCAAATGTAAAAGACAAAATAGCAAAAGAAAAGCGTAAAAGAGTAAAGCTCATGCAAAAACACGTGCCGAAAACATATGGCACATGGGCTGTTTCACGATCACTCTCTCTAAGCATTCCGACGAGAGGTCGAAGGTTAGTAAAAGAAAAGATGACCACACAAACAACTCCCCCACAAGCATTCCGACGAGGGATTGTGCTAAGTTTCATCTTTACCATTTTCCTAAACCTCCTTTCCCCTGCTTAACCCTTCCTCTTCCATGCATAACCAATGCAGCACTCTCAAGCATAGTTGAGCGACATCTTGGCGATCATCGAAGAGCAATGATTAGCGTTTTTCCTTCTATGGTGTTTTGTATTCTTTGTTAATGTCTCTCGGGTCCATCCTCCAAATGTCAACAAAGAGGGGCCAATGAAACACCCTAAAATTTTGGGACCCTCTTGCTTCACCAGGGTTTCAGAATTTAGGCAAAGAATTTTCAGAAGTGTATTTCATGATAGTTTGGTAGGAAATGGATGCTCTGAGTGCAGACTGTCTAGTTGGAAAATTTTTCTACACCCAGTGTTGACAGGCCCGATGGACTCTCCAGCTTGCCCACTTGGACAATTCATTTAGTTGACAGTTTACTCAAAAACCACATGTGGAGTTGTCGGTGGTGCTCAAGATGCGCAAAACAGTTTGGCAAGTTTTCTAGTCAAGAAGTTTGCTACGCTACACTACGCTATGTAGCGTAGCAGGCCTCGAAAGATAGTTTCTTAGGCAACCAAACTATTGCAGAACAAAGTACTACATTATGCTATGCTATGTAGCATAGCATAGTGTAGCAAAGGCAAAATACAAAGGCCCAGCTTACCGAGTGATTCCAATCGCACCTAGCAAGCACTCCGACCTTCAAAACCAGTTGCCATGTTCAAATTCAAGTCTTTGGCAGAGCTTCTCATCGAAAAATGGTAGATTGAGAAAAAAGCAAGTTATGTTGGTTGCTACACTGCGCTACGCTACATAGCGCAGCACAGTGTAGTGGCAATGCAAGAAAAATAAGAGGCGTCTCAAGTGCAAGATTAGTAGGTTTTAGTTGCAGTTTTTAGCATGACCAAACTTCAAGTAAATGTTTGCAACTTCGACGTGGTTCGTAGATAAGGTCAAATTCTATGCTACATCGTAGCGTAGCATAGCGTAGCAAACATGCAGAACCAGCCAATACACTTCAAAGGCTTACAACACCTGCAATTAACTCCAATGCAAATTTCTTCTTCAAACTAGTGGCTACAATATGCTACGCTAACAGGCTACGCTCCATAATGTAGCACAACATAGCAGGTGGCTAAACTACATTGGTGTGCTTCACTCCTTGTTTGTATCATTGGTGCACCTGATCCTAGCATCTCCAGTTTCGATAGTGTGATTGCAATGCGACAGGCTCATTAATCAGCTTTGCATGTCCATACAGCATGGACAAGTCAACATCTTATGGGTCCAGGACGCGTGACATTCAAATCGCATTTCTCGCATCCTCCTGGCCCTCTAAATACCCCAACGAGCAATGCTCAGAGGGTTGGCAAATTTTGCATGGTTGGCAATTTGAGAATTTAAAGGGTTGGAAAATTTTACATGGTTGGCAATTTGAGAATTTAAAGGGTTGGAAATCTTGACCATTGTTAACATTTACAAGTTGGAAAAAATTAAGCAGTTGGCATTCTCGTTTGGGATTCTGTTAGCTCTTTTCTATCACCTTTGTAGCATTTTGCATTGTTGGCTTTTTAAGTTTGCGTTCAAGCATACAGTTGGCTTGCTTTGAATGTCTTGGTTACTTTTGGGATCTCTGTGCTTCCCAACGTCACGCAACCGATTGTATCCACCTTGACAAAGTAAAGCTGTAGTCTTGAAGCAGTGCATTTCTTAACTCTAGTTTACTTTAATCTCCTACTTATCATTGCATTTTACATCGTTTTCGTTTCCTTGCATATAATAATAATTATTTTACACTATAAACATTGTTTTCAAATTACACGTTTGTAAAAGGTTTAGTGACACTGACTAAGTCCCTATCTGATCGACCAGACCGTTCAGGGCACCCCATTTTTGTTTTGTCTAGCATGGCCCTCATGCGGACATGGGGTTAAGACTGTCTGACCAAAAACCTCTCGGTGTTTCCAGCCTTCGACGTTTTTGATCGCTACAATAGCCAATCCTTAAATTACATTATTCAAAAATGGTTCTTTTAGGAGGGTGGAGGGTGATACTTGTAATAGAGGCATACCCAAGGTATATAGTATAATTAGAACTTTATAACTTAGCATTGTCCACCAGAATCAAACCCATGACTTAAATTGCCTTCCAAAATCAAACCCATGACTTGCATCTTTCAAATCAAAAGTCTTAACACTTGGCTAACACCTCATTGTGAAAAATGGTTCTTTTAGGAACATTAGCTTAGAGAATTATGAATGAAAGTATCATGTTGGTTAAAGTAATAAAGGGTAAATATTTAAACTATACAAAGGGAAAGACTACTTATTATTAATGATTCTACAATCTAACTAGAACTTGAAAAAGTACATACATGTATGAAAAATCACTGCATGAAATATCATGATGGAAAGAATTGGATATAAAAAAGTAAATATTTTTTTAAAGTACCATAGACCTATGATACTTTATGCATAAGCCAAGTAGATAAAAAGAAACTATTTGTTAAAAGAAAGTGAATCTAATCTCTAAATATTAACCACTTATTACCCATATATTTGTGTTTCCTTTCATGTTATTTCTATCTATTCTATCGAATGCTACATGTGTATTTTTTATCCTTTTTATCTATTTTGTCAAATGCTCCATGTGTATGTGATGCTCTAATTTGATTAATAAAACTTCTTTTTGAGGTTCAACATCCCCTCCTCCTCCCCCAACCCACCCCATAGACTTGTATTTCATAGTGATATTTTTGGTAGCCTCTTGTAAAATATTTTTTAATGAAGCTTTAAATTTTTTCGGCAACAAAATTTTTTCTTATTGAAAAGGTTCTCTATTTCTTACTATAATACATCATCTTATTTTTTGGTATTCCACAATACTAAAAAATCTTCCTTAAATGCAAAATTATAGAGAATTGTGTTGAGACTATTAATTTATCATTAACCTAAAAGCCATGATTCTTGATACATTTTGAGGAATGGTTAGCAGTGAATCAAGGCATAAATATTTTCCTTCCTTGATTGTTAAATAAATAAATTCTTGATTTTTAAATATATGTGACTTGACCATCAAATAAGAATAGTAGGTGGATGAGAATAATTGAATTATTTAGTATTAGTTACAGAAACTAAAAACCTCTTTGCTTTAGAATTGAGAACTATTATCAAGTTACAATTTAGAAAGGAATACCAAAATTTTAGAAAGGAATACCAAAATGAGCGATGATGTGATCAAGAAGAAAAAAAATAGATAACCTTAGATATGGCTAAATGCAACATGATAGTTTTAACCCATTTGGTATTCCATAGCTATCAAGATAAATAAATAAGTGGCAAATGAATAGGGAGTAATAAGACTAATAAAATCAAGCTTCCAATTTTGAAAAGGCCAAATAATCTAGGATGTTCTTAGTTTTTGAGATTGGAAATATATGAGAGGTGCTTGTCGTTAGCAAATCTCATAGAATTTAATTATGTTATATGAATCTTTAAACATGAGAGGCCATCAATAATGTTAAGAAATGATACAAGGTACTAGCAAATGAGAGTATAAATAACCTCCACAAACCCTAAAGTCAATTTACTCAAGAAGAACTTTAGCATCAATTAAATTAAGGCAACATAGAAGAACTCTAGTAGTTAAAATATAACATAATATATCTATATCAACAATGAAAAATTACTTAGATCATGTACAAAATGCATCTTTATGAGTATGAGAAATATGTTCAAGTGTTTCATTAGTTTGAAAATACTGGATTATATCAATATATTGGTTATATTATTTGAATTTAATTAAGGTAATATAAGCCAAAACAAATTTAATGATATGTGTCTCATGATAGACATGTGATAATCATTCTTCTAGTTTTATAGGATTAGCTAGGATGGTATAAGTAGCTAAAGCATATAGAAGCATGTTCTTGGAACAAGGAACATGTATTAGATTATAATCATTAGACTTAAATATTAGTTTTTTGGCAAAGTCAATGTAAGGCATGAGATGTAAAGACTTGTAGAGGTAGTTTCCGTTAATCTTTTTAATGACTAGTTGTGCATTATTGAAGACAACAAGAGTTTTAGTATTTTGCTATATTGCTACAATAATGCTATCTTGTTGTTATATTGCTATCTTATTGTTATAATGCTATCTTGTTGTTATAATGCTATCTTGTTGTTATATTGTTAGGATCATAGTAGCGAATCTCGTATTTAGCTAGAAGATGTAACATGTAGTAGATGGGAAGATCCAATTCATGTTTATACCTTTGACAAAGCAAGCTAGCAATGGATTGTTTGAAAAGACAAGAAAGAGATTGCAATTAATTAGTGAAATTGTGGAGGAAGCAATGGATAGATTCAAGACATCCTTTCAAAATACATGTCTTTGAGAGTCTTAGGTGAGGAGAGATTTTGGATGGCTTTAATCTTATCAAGATCAATACCTATGCCATTTATAAAAATAATAGAATCCAACATCTTACTTTTTTAAATGTTAAAAAAAATCTTAAATTGATTACAACATAATAGGATAGTGTTGATATTTAGAAGATGATTAATAACTAATGTTGACTTAGTGGTTATTTGAGGATGATTTGCAAAAATTGCAAATAAACAAAGATCTGGCTCTTCACATCGGTGAATAACAAAAAGAAATCATGTAGTTGACCCCATGTTTTGGGATAAGGGTAGGATGATGATGATGATGTTAATGTAATACTTAAGTCATCAACATAGTCACCGACAACCTTAAACATCAGGTTGCTAAATATATGAGTCCTAGCTCGTTCCTAGATTTCTTTAATAATTTCTAAGATTAAAGGGCTTCTTGGTGTAGCAAAAAGTACTCCAAGGTATCATAAAAAGGGTATATCACTAGTGTTTTGAATTTATCTAGATTTAGTTATATTCAAAAAACCCATTCATAAAATATAGAAAAGCATTACCAACTATAGTGTTAAAAAGATACTTTATGTTACGAGGAAAAAAATCATTCATAAAAATGACTATGTTAGATACTCAATTAGAATATTCAATAGAATATATGAAACTAATGTTGTAAATCTTAGTGATTTTTTCTTTAATAGCTAAGACAATGTTTAGTTTGATCTTGCGAGCATTTTACTTAACATGCTTTAATCCTTGCTTCAAAATGATGGTGTTAAACTAAAGATAGATTAATATTTAGCATATCATTTGATTCCCAATAAAATGTCATAAAATTATGTTCAAGAATTGATAAGATAAATTGTTGGAGACTTTTAGGAAGTCATGTTTCCAGTTGAAAGATCTTTTTAGTTCATACATGAATAGCAATTAAAGTTCAATGATTGTTAGTTGGGATAGGCTTACTATCGAAGATGTTAAGATGAGATTTTAAGATGAAATCATTCTCATAGAAATCAATAACTAATATAAGGCCATTAGAAGGCAAAAAAATTAGTGAGTTTGATAAAAGATTCATCTAGAATTTGACATACATGCCAATAAGTCCTTCTAAGATTAGAGGTTGATAGAGACTAGATGGATTGTTATAATCCATGATATTATTCATAAAGAAAATAAGGGATTAAATAATTTAATGATATAATAAAACTGGTTTAAAATAGGTTAGAACTTAGATGAACAATGTTACTAGTTAATAAAGAAGATGCAAGTTTGATTAACTACTTGATTAAGATAAGAGATTGTTACATTTGTAGAAATGATGTTGGTGTAACATTTTAATGTAAGATAAACCCAAATCCACAGTGGCTAGGGTACATTTGATAAATAAAAAAGGTAATTATTACAACTTCAGATACAAGAGATGTCTATGAACAAAGGATTAATATTAGAGCTTTCATAAACATCCACACTAAAAAGACAAAAGAGCCCAAGAGATCTAAAGATTAAAAACAAAAACAAAAAGCTATCACTCACTGCAAACAAGTTTGATAGCTTAAACCAATTCAAAAAACCTTATAATAATGAAAGTTATGTTCCATGTTTGAGTCCAAATGATAATTTCATGAAAGTATCTGCAACATTCATCCATTATCTCTACAAGTAATTCAACTAAGTCAATGTCCACTGAACCAAATCTCACTATAATAGAGATGAGGGTTTCATTTTTTTTTTATAAAAAAAGCATGCAAATCCAAATTACATGAAAAAATAAGGAGAGAAGGGTTTTAAGTTTTTGTCTTTTTTCCTTATTATTTTGGATTCACACAAGCTTAAATAATATCATTGAGAGAAGAGTTTCATAATCAGCTATTCATTAATTTTTAACCTCATGTCAAATTCTTCTTACCAAAGGATATTGAAAAAAAAATGGTTTAATAATTCTCATGGCATCTCATAATACATGCAAGAATCATATGTGATTAAACCCTTACGATGTAATAAAACCATCATTGGAAGTTTACCATAAAGGCATTTAGAAATAAAGATATTATGTTTTGGAATATTAACATCTCTTCACTAGGATTTGCAAAATTTATTCTTATGATAAGGGACTAAAGATAAATAACAATGTAGAATTTTGTATGCACCTGAATCTTCCCAAAAAACATGAGAATTCTCCATATTAATATTAACTAAAAATGAACTTTTTAATTTTTCAAACCCCATTGAGATAGGGCTTGCCTCAATAGCATGCAGCGCTGGTGAAAAAATTTGTGACCCTAATACTTGATACGCATCACCTAGACCCAAAGCTTATATCTAACATAAAGTTGTCAAATAAGTTTTCCACAAAGAGCATAATTAAAGTGCTACAAAACCTAGCCTTCTTCTACAACCACACATTTATAAAATTCTAGGAAAAAATCATGAAAAGATGATGATCATTCATAAACCTCCATCAAAGTCTTCAAAACATAGAAAATTTGAAGCAACTCACGATACATCTCTAAGATATTGGAATCAGAAATAAGAAAGAAGCAATCAAAATAAAATTAATAGGAGCCAAGATCAACAATCAAGTTTCCAACCAAAGAGTGTCATAATCAAGAACATTTATCATGTTTCAAAGAGGATTGAAGATTTACCATCTTGAAACTCCAAGACAAGTCACAATAACTCTAAAGGAAATACTAAAGAAGGAATTGTTGGTTCTTGCAAGCACTTGGACTCATTTTCCATAACTCAATTCAATTATCCATGTTGTGATCTACAAATTAGAAAAGGAAATGAATTCAATAAACCAAAATTCTAAGTGATTTAATGTCATACTTACATAAGAAAGTATAGCAAAACTAAGTATAAGCCCAAAGATAAAGTCAAAGTCAAAAGATAAATTGAAGACAATTTAGATTCTTTGTAATATAGGGGTAAAAGCCTTGTAATTTTCAAATTATTTTTATGCCATATAGGATAAAAAAGAAAAATTCATTTTTTTTACTTTGAACATCTATCCTTAAACTTAGACTACCAAAGGGATTTGAGTCAATAGTAGAAAGCTATAAAGAAATATCAACATTTGTAGAAAAGCTAAATTCATAAGAAGCTAGTGCATCATTTTTACTTTGTCACTTAACCTTATATCAAGAATTTTACTGCTAGTTATAATTTGCTTGTCAACATTATTGATGACCTTTAAGTTAACATTATTCTTATTAAATAAGGACATATTTATCTTATGAGCTATCTATTTGGATTGATGAATACATCTTGTAATACAAGTAAAAGCATTCATTCACAGAAGCTTCTATCTTCTCTACTTTCTTTATTGTTGTTTAATTATTCTTGTCTTTAACATTAGGTTGGTTTTTTATATCTTTATCTTTATATTGTTTTTTTTTTCATCCTAAACTTCAAGATGCAAGCATCTTAAATTTTAGGATAGAAAAAAAATTGCAGGCATCTTTTTTCTTGAGCAAAAAAAGATAAGCATTAAATAAACTACCTTCATAACAAAAAAAAGTTACAAGAATTAGGAATATTATAACATGTAATTAGTTGAATGTAACTCTTCCAACTTGCTTGCTTTACAAATTTATTTTTATGATTAATAAGATTGATTTCAACTAAAAAAATGTCTATGAGGATAAAATGATGTGGAAATAGATTCCATATGCTTAATGGGATCAAGAAGACTAACAATTTTCTAATAAACTTTCAAAATAATCAACAAAAGGTTAAATCTCCTGACATAACATGAAACATTATAATATTGTTTAGATTAGACATTAAAATATTGAGTCCATTGAAAAAAAAATCGATACTATATGCTTATGTATAAATGACCCTATATTTAGGTCATGTCACACCATCAAAGCAGTACCTAGCTTAACAAACTAGAATAAATAAAAAATAGAATCTTACATGAATGACTTAAATGTCATGCTTTTGTATCACATTAATTAACTATGTATATAAATTTTGATTACAATATAGGCAACCCAAAATTTGAAAGAACATGCATTACGATGTAAGATCAACAACTAATTGCTCTTATATATCATTAGGAAAAAGAGGATCAAGTCTCTTATTTGCAAAAATATTACTAGAAAAGGAATTATAAATCTTCATTCTAAGAACCAATAGAAATTTTAGTACCAGTAGAGGAAGTTGGAAGTAATTTAGAATCCCCCATGGGGGAAAGATATTTTTGGAAAAATTAGTTCTACTGATGAAATCTTAACATTAATAACTCTTTGTTATATCATCCTCTATTATGTCAAATCAAACCATTTTTTTTTCACAATATATGTAGGGTGAAATGCCAAAATTTTATCTTATTTGTGTATTTTTAAGATTCATTTATAGTCCCTTTTCCAAGTAGAGTATCATAGAATTGGTCAACTTTCAAGTTATTTTTGGCAAAGTCTTATCATGTACTTTTAATTTGATGAGTAATGAAATTCTATACTAGAATTTTTCAAAATACAAAAATCGCTAAACTATTGTATCATCTATAGCTTGCATATTTTTTCTTTATAAGACATGTCAAATCATACTAGATTCATCATCAGTTACAATTCATTTTTTAAGGGTTAGAGAGAGACTAAATAACTCAATTAGTTATTCTCATATTTATAAGTACTATGTGGCAAAGAGATTGCAATTTTGAGTTACATTTATAGCATTTTTATGTTATAACTAAGTTCCCCTAAAGCATCATGTTGTCTATGTGATGAAGTAACAACTATTTTTTAAATTTTTACTTAAATTTTAATTCCATTAAAAGACATACAATTATGTTCCAAGAATAACTCTAATAAGTTGGTACCTTAAGTAGTGATGAATTACATTTTTCATTAGCTCTGATATCGAGTACCCAAGGCTCACCGGATGTCGGAGCCTCGACGTTGGGTATCCGATGTCAGAGTTAGGACATGATGTTGAATATCCAATATTGCAGGGTATACGACAACCTATAAATATAGCGCTTAGGTTCATGACTTTTATATTAGTTTTTGCCATAGTTAGCAAAGCTCTTGTAGTTTGTTTCCTCTAGAGTTATAATATTTTTTGAGTACCCACAGCAAAAGTCTAAGTGTGTACAAATCTCTGATGTACTTGAGCGTAGTAGTGTGATGGGAATGAAAATGAACCCTTTTGATAATCCTTGTAGCATTGAGAATAGATTAATGTTTCCTTTAATGCACTTTACTTTAATGCATTTAAATTAAGAAATTAATTTCTAGTTGTTATGAACATAAGCTTGACTACTTCGAGCATACATATAGTGCTTGGTAACTTAGCAACGCTTAATGTTTGGTAGCCCAGCAGTGCTATATGTGTTCAATATGTCTCTAGGAAAGTGGAATAGGTACTTGTGTTAGGCTAGCTAGGCAGTGAGTGAATTAGATCTTAAATTGCTCTACCTTTCATTCTTGTTGTAGACGATTAAACTTATAAAACATAAAATGAGAAAAATCATGTTCCTCAATTACACTTAAACCATATCCTTAAGCTTCACAAGTGTAGTTGTGGAGACAACGAACATTCTTAATGCCCATTTCACTTCCTAGAAGAACTTGTGCACTAGAGAACTAGAGGTCCATGGAATTCAATCGGATTGTGCGTGAACACTTTAGTGATTCGTATGGTTGGGCGCACGGGTACCCGATCACTCATCATTGGTGCCATTGCCAGGGACCTTTTGGTTGTTTCATGCGCTACCTATGATTAAGTGGAAATCATTCAAAATTATTGGAATGAACCTTAGAGTCATATAATATTTTGCAATTACTACAACAAAATTTAAAAGCACACTATGTTTTTATCATCTAAGTAAAAATGTCTTCTTTTCACAGGAGTGCTTCTCCATCCAAGTCTAATGGAGCTCATCATTCGATGCCTCA
The DNA here is from genome assembly GCA_015680685.1 of Gnetum montanum. Classification (NCBI taxonomy): domain Eukaryota; kingdom Viridiplantae; phylum Streptophyta; class Gnetopsida; order Gnetales; family Gnetaceae; genus Gnetum; species Gnetum montanum. Next base: position 207,078 of record MNCI01004927.1, on the reverse strand, counting down.
ATAATATTGAATGGTATATACTTATCTTGATGAGTATGTACCCAATTTCACCTTCATCCTACATCAAGATGAAAAATTACATTGGCGTGACATAGAGGGCAACATTGTGTTGTTGCCTAATCAATTTATTCCTACAATGCTTCACCAAATGCTTATCCATCTGGGTCTTTAGGAATGTTATGCTAATTATGTTATGCAAGACAATGATGCTAGGTGAAACATCATAAAAATTTCGGGCTCCAACGTCCCACCTACAAATTTGGCTAAATGTCAAAATGGTGGCACTTTGTCCAAATTTTTTAAGTGTTGAGACTATGCTTTGTACACCCCTTGACTACACTGTAGAGTGTAGTTAGAGCGTAGTCAACATAACTACCAGTTTTGCCATATTTTTCTAAGTGTCAAAATGGTGACACAAGCTATAGATTTTTCTAAGTGCTAAGACAATGCTCCCCACTACCAGGACTACACTTTAGAGCATAGTTAGTCTAGTTAGCATGGAACATCAGTTTTTGCAAAAATTTCTATAACTTTTGGGACTATGCTTTGGAGTGTAGTCAGCGTAGATAGTTTGGAAGCCCAATTTCTGCCAAAATTCTTCTAAGTACCCAGACTATGCTCTCCACTACTGGACTACACTCTAGAGCATAATCAATGTAGTCAACTTGCAACCACATTTTTGCAGAATTTTCTCTAAGTGTATAGACTATGCTCTCACTACCAGGATTGCGCTCTAGAGAGTAGTCAACCCTGGATGCCAGAGTTTTCAAACTATTGGGACTACACCTCCTAACTACGCTCTAGAGAATATTTAGCGTAGTTCATCCAAAAGCCAAATTTTACATGATTTTCTCCAAGTGTTGAGCTTATGCTCACTACACTTAGGAGCATAGTTAACCTTCCCTGAAGCATAGTCAACACTTAGCCACATTTTGCTAGATTTTTCCTAAGTTTAGGACTACACACTAGAGCGTACTCAATGTAGTTGGCAAAAAACAACCTCTAAAGGCCTCCACACCTCAGCATTAGCATTAGGAGCAACTCAAGCACCTCTCCAACACTAGCATTTTGCATTTTTGCATCCCCCTTTCCCCAAACCTAGAGTGTAGTCTCCAAAATTTGCATTTTTTTGGCATTATTTACATCTTTTTAGATACATTGTAGTCTTCTCTATGCAACTGGGTAGCATAGTCATAGTCTCTCGGCTTCACAGACTCCGCAGAGCAATAACACCACTCAACACCATAGAGCTTAACACTAGAGTGTAGTTGGGATGAGCATAGTCCCAACTATCCTAGAGTGTAGTCCCACCTACTACTCTACCATGTGTTGCATAATTCATAGTTTAGAATAACCCTAGCCCTATAAATACCCTTGTGCCCCAACGTTTTAGGGGTGGGGGCATTTTTGGCATTTGAGGTTGGTTGGCATTATTAGAGCACATTGGCATTTTGCATTCTAGCATTTTGGCATTTGGCACTTAGCTTCTTGGGCGAACAAGACCTAAATGCATCATTGGAGAGGTAGAGTTGCACATCACGGCCCACCACAACCCTGTTGCAACCTTGTGGAACACTGCACAGTACACTGCAACCCCATTGTAGCCCTGTAAAACACCACACAACACACCGTAGAGCATCACACAACATTGCATAACACATCGTAGAACACCACACGGTACATCGCGGTGGCCAACTTGCCAGGCATGGTACACCACAGCGAGCACCAAACTTCATGGCCTGCCACCACTGAGACTATAACTATGCTCTCCACTACACCTGTTGTACACCATGGATCTTCTGAACCCCTTTTAGAGTTAACTACTGATGGTACGCGATATCACGTCTTCCCCTGCGATATCACATATGCGATATTGTAGTTCACCGCAATGTCTATAAATAAGAAGTGGCTCTCCCTTGTTCATCATCCTAGTTTAGATTGTAGCTAGACTCTGGTAGTTTGATCCCTCCAGAGTTAGATTATTTTTCCCGTGTTTGCTCGTAGTGTGGTGAATGTAATTGTACGACATTCTTTATTCGAGTGTGACGTACTTGGACACGCACATGAATGGCAATAAAGAGCGAGATTACTTCATCATTGAAGCATTTACTTTGTTATTTATTTAATTATTATTTATTGCTTTCCTAATTAGTCTCTCTCACCCTTATCTCTTAGTAACGCAGAATGAGTATGAATTGATTACGAGCATTTAAGTGTGACTACTTGGTAACCCAATGGCGTACCTAGGATCTGCGCTTGGTAATCCCAATGGTAGTCGTGCACAAAGTCCAAGATGTGTATGAATAATCAAGGAATGGCTGCTCATCACACTTAGGCTAGATTAGATTCTCTTACCCTTTCCATCCTAGCTTAGCGTAGTTAATATTATTTTCCATTGCCTTCAAGAGTAGCGTTAGAATTAGGAACACATCATACACCTCACTCTAGACTAAACCATACGTGACAAAGCTAATACTAGTCCAGGTGGGAAGATAGTGAACTGCAACCTAAGGTTAATAATCTAGGTGCCACAACTAGTCCGTCTACGGAGTTCAATCGGATCACATGTGAAAACGGTCATATTTGTATGGTTGAGTGTAGGGGTATCTCGCCACTCATCATTGGCGCCGTTGCTGGGGATGGTGCTAGTTATCTATATTAGTTTTATCATATAAGATCATTGTAAAGGACTTAACGATATATCTCTTAGAAAGAAATAATTATAAAAAGTCACATCCAAATAACTTTACAAAAATGCCTCTCTTACAAGATTACAATAATGCCACACTTAGTGAGGAAGTTCATTGGAGAACCAATGAACTATATGACAATGAAGATTGGAGTATACAACCTGAAGTGGGAGTTTCTTATAAACATGAACAAAAGCAATGTCATCACAATGCACGAAATCATAACTTACCTAATGATGATGACCCCCCACTAGCCACTATAAGCTTAACGCAAATACAAGAGGCTGTTCGAATCTCCCGTAGGCATCGTAAAGAGAGCCATCTACCCAGGCTTGATTTAAACAACTTTCCTAAATTTTTAGGAGGCTATGACTTAGATCTACATCAACATTTACTAGCATTCTACGATGCCTACACATGGAATAACATTGATAATGGGTAGAAAAAACTTAAGCTCTTTTCCATGACACTCGTTGACCAAGCAAAAGTATGGTATAGATTGTTAAAACCAAATTCGATACGATGCTGGTCAACAATGGTAGAAGTCTTTAACGAAAAATATCAAACCTATGCAAGAGTGTCAGCCTTGAGGAAACAAATCCAAAGATGGAAACAAGCACAACATGAATCCTTGGACATGGCCTTAGAAAGATATTATGCGTTGTTAAACAACTATCCAGGCCATGGGTTTTACGAGGAAAGGCTAATGTACCATATTATTGATGGGCTACATAATGAAACAAGAGAGACCTTAGGAATATATGCCCAAGGTCAACTATATGAACTATGAACCCATCAAATCCAAGAGCTTATTAAGTGGGTAGCAAAAGAAGAAGGAGAAATAGCTCTATGGGAGAGTGTTGAAAAACATCAACAAGATCAAAATTTTAACTTAACAAAGGTCCATGATCATACAAAGGAGAAATCAACCAATCTCAAGGTGGAAACATCATCTTTGCCAATACAACAATCATTAGAAGAAGCCGAGGCAAAGATCAATAAGATGTTGAAATGGATGTATCAAAAGTGTGGAGAATATATCAACATCATTGGAGATAGAGTTTTGACAACCCAAGAAGTAGGACAAAACATTAGACATTCAGAAAAAAAGAATAAAGGGAATAAGTGCTAAACTGCTAATCATACATATGAATGCAACACATGCCTGTATGATCACCCCAAAGGCCAATGCCCAATATTGTTACATTTACATGAGCATTGGGGAAACACGTTACATCTAGAGTTCGTACAGAGATACTATGTTCGATCACAGTGGCAACAATCCCAGTCGTGGGGGAGACCACCCTTAGACTGGAGGCACCCTTCATATTATCTGAATCCAAACGCTTATCAAGTTCAACATCCTGTTTCTCCAATTGGACCAACGCACTTTATCTCACCACAGTACTATTTTCCATAATACTATTAGCCCATACCTCCAACACAACCACCACCTTGTGCATCTCATACTCCTCCTTACTTTCAACATTCTCATCCTTTCCCTCCTTCCACAGTGCCACAAATTGTTCCTAAGGTGCCTACACCACAACAAAAACCCATGAACACTCCTTGTGCTAATGCTACTAATAGCAGTGAAAAGCCTCCTCAACAACAAAAGCGTCCTTTCTTTAAACACGGCCATAAGAAGTGACAACACAATCTTGAGGCCACTGCATCTTCCAACCCAACACAAGTTCCACACTGTGGTGCACCCTTACCTTCGAACCCAACGCCTCATCTCACTTCATCAGGGCCACCAACTAACACTCCAACAACCATACAGTCCAATGAACACAACCATGGGAGGCATCAACCCAACCCTTGCATACCATCTAACAGTCACAAATATCATAGTGGGTCAACTCATTATCCAGGAACTACATCACATAAAGTTCCCCACTATGCTTACTGTAATGAAGTGTGTGAACCCCGAGGGGATAAATATGACCAAGCCCCAATACTTCCAACATGCAAGGATCTTTATCTTCCATTTATTAATCCTTGCCATGCTCAACTGATTAGTTATGGGGGATATCTTCCATTCTAGATAACAAGCAGGATTAATAAATATTTTTCATTTTCTTTAACTTTACAACTTTTTGTTTTCCAATTTTTCATTTTTCAACTTTTTGTTTTATCTTTTATCTGTTTGTTTTTTTGTCTTTTTACACTTATTTAAGTAATCTCATCTACGAATAAAACACTCATGTGAATTGTTGGTTGAGGTGTGTTCTATGTTATTAAGTCATGAGTGAGCAATTATTTCGACAGTGAGCCCACTACACCCACTCATCCATTATACAAATAAGAGGTTCTATTTGAGGTTATAGTGATATTCTTGACATTTTTAAAACTTAAAATTAATTTTGTGTTCATTGTACCCAGAATGAAGAAGGATGGACCAAGAGGGAATGATTAGGGTGTGACATTAAGGGGACTTGTGGATTCTCTTTGGTGACATCTATGGGAGTTATCATGCAACGTGGTTGTACTAGGATCCTTGTAGATCTAATGAAAAATGGAAGTAAGAGTAATTAAAAGGGCACTCAAAAATCAAATGGTGTTTTAGGGGGTTCCACTGGAAAGACATGCACCCATGCTTGAAGGTTGGCAGCTTCTCTGGATTCAATATTCAAAAAGAAAAAAAAGAGAGAAAAAAAAAGAAGAGAAGTGCCACAAAACAAAAATCACTCCTCCCTTGGACGAAACGCCAAGTGATCATATGCCTTGTTGTTATGGTACTCTCATAGTTGTTCATCATGGGATGAAACAATGCGATGTCACTGATTAGAAGGATGGACTTGGTCCTGATCTTGGAACGATGGGTTAATGACATGTTAATCATGCTTTTCACGCAGGATTCACTGTGCCCTGGGTAAGTTACCTTATGTCCCGATCTCTATGCTCCCTTCTATACTTCGTCTCATCTCACTGTTCATGTAATTGTAGCTCATGTCCCATGTAGCATAGAATCTTCATCTCATTTTGGTGATATTTACATGTGTGTGTTTTGTGGAGTTAGTGTGGATTACATTTAACCCTTCTAGTGCCCACAGACACTTTAAGTGTGGTTACACAAGGGAATTATAGGTTGGAAACTTCTTTGGGGAGGATCCACTTGTGTAATCTTTTGTAATCTTCACTTATGAGATAGCTCACACACACCATTTATTACCCTTAGCATATTATTCATGATATTCTTTCCCTTATTACTATCCCTCCAATTCCACGTTCCTATGAATCATCACATAGCCTTTTTCTCTACCATCTGAGATCCTTATTGATAAATTCCACACCATCATAATTTTCATGCCTTCAGAACTAGTTGAATTACCCTGGAACCCTTTAATAATTGTCCAGATGTCCTTAGTTTACATTGTTTAATTTCAAATAAATATTAAAAATTCAGTACATTCTCTAAGTGCCCTAACTTGAATGAAAATATATATACATGACCCCCCTGTGCTAATCAACATCATTTGCAATTATTCACACAGGGGAAGTTTTTTAAGTCCTCTCTACGACATGTGATTGCATGTCCCTTGCTTTCATATCCATAACTCGCTTGCTGGTACTCCTATTTTTATTTCGTTTGAACCTACTTGAACCCGGAGTGTTTAGCTTAGTCGTGGGGGAGGGGCACACGTCGAATAGTGCATAAATTTTTTGAAATTCCTCATCACCCAAAGAACATTATTAAGGGTAATTAGGTATAAAATGAAGAATAAAATGTGTCAAAAACAATTTCATCCCCTTAGCTATACCAGAAAATTAAATTGGAAAATGACCTAAGCAAAGAGGACTCAACATTATAATCTTTCGGGGACATGTTCTTCCAATAATTAACATCACATGGAAATAAAGTAAATCTATTAAGGTAAGCAGTAAGGTATAACCTAACATTGGTAAAACCTTACTAACAATTGGTCTCGTGTGATTGCAGATGGCCCCGAAACGTGGACAACAAGAAGGTCCTGCTCAAGGTGCGATCGAACGATCTTAGAGAGGTGGAAGACAAGATCCTACCGGAAAACATGTAGAACAGGAGGAACAATCATTCAGTGTTCATCAAGAAGATCCTCCTACCATACAGTCCAGGAAAGCAGAAGGAGGAGATACCCTCCCTAAAAGCAGTGCCTGGTACTTAGGGGAAACGTACCAATTTTGGCACAATGAAGAAGAAGGCACCATGGTTAAAATTTGTGGTGTGACTATTGATTTCTCTGTCCAAGCCATTTTGGAAGTATTAAACCTTCCGAATATAGGGCCAAAGGTTTCTTAGAACCAGCTGGACACTTTCAGAACCAAGCAACTTAATAAACTATTGATAGAGAATAAAAGGGTGGCAGAAGAAAAAGAGAAGGATGACTAGGCTGCCTCTATGACACAAGCACAAAATTACATGCATGCCAAGGCACTCATGGCCTTACAAGAGGAGAAACTCCAGGCCATACTTCGACGCCATCAAATTCTAAGACCTGGAGTGCAAGAAAAGGAAAAGACACCAATGGAGGAGCCACCGCCACCAGGAACTATATGAGTTCCAAATTTTTCTAGTTGTAGCATTTTTTTGTGTTGTGTCTTCCCACACTATGGAATTTTGCCATTTCGNTCGCAGACGAACTAGTTGTGGCACCTAGATCGTTAACCTTAGGTCACAGTTCGCTATCTTCCCACCTAGACTAGTATTATATTTGTCACATATGGTTTAGTCTAGAGTGAGGTGTATGATGTGGTTCCTAATCTAATGCTACTCCTGAAGGCAATGAAAAGTAATCTTAATTAAGTTAAGCTAGGGGAGAAAGGGTAAGAAAATCTAATCTAGCCTAAGTGTGATGAGCATCCGATTCCTTGATCATCCGTACACATCTTGGACTTCATGCATGACTACCACTGGGGTTACCAAGTGTAGATCCTAGGTACGCCACTAGGATACCAAGTAGTCACACTTAAATACTCGTAATCAAGTCGTACTCATTCCACGTTACTAGGANCACCCTTATATCCTAGTAACGTGGAATGAGTACGACTTGATTACGAGTATTTAAGTGTGACTACTTGGTATCCTAGTGGCGTACCTAGGATCTACACTTGGTAACCCCAGTGGTAGTCATGCATGAAGTCCAAGATGTGTACGGATGATCAAGGAATCGGATGCTCATCACACTTAGGCTAGATTAGATTTTCTTACCCTTTCTCCCCTAGCTTAACTTAATTAAGATTACTTTTCATTGCCTTCAGGAGTAGCATTAGATTAGGAACCACATCATACACCTCACTCTAGACTAAACCATACGTGACAAATATAATACTAGTCTAGGTGGGAAGATAGCGAACTGTGACCTAAGGTTAACGATCTAGGTGCCACAACTAGTTCGTCTGCGAAGTTCGACTGGATCGTGCGTGAAAATGCTCATATTCATATGGTTAAGTGTAGGGGTACCTCGCCACTCATCAACTACGCTCCCATTTGGGGCGGTCCATTTTTCTATCCTGTTTATTGCATTTTCTTTGCATTTTTCCACATTTTTTTTTGCATTTTCCATGTGCAGTCATGTTGTGCTATGCTCAAGTGGTAGTCTCCATAGGTTTCCACCCTCATTTCAACCAAAATCCTTAACTACACTCACCTCCATTTCGTGACTATGCTCTACACTTATCATGAAACATTACTTGAACACTTAGCATCATTTCACATCATTCACGTTTGCATTTCAGCTAACCATGTCATCCCCTATTTGCAGCCACCACCCTGGCTACCAATGGCAAAGTCCTTGTTCAATTGACAAGACCATCCAAGGCACTTTACCTCTGTTTCTAGAAAGGCCCTTGAATGGAGGTGGGGTCAAGATGTGTGTGCCATGAACCTCTTGGTGTATCATTCCAATCACTGACATTTTCAGTCATTATAGTTTTTGGTGCTAGAAAGAGGACTGATCCATTTCCTTCTTTAGTGTTGTCCTCGCGTGCTCTTTACACTCTCATCAATGTAGATTGGTCCTTGTTGTCAGTCTCCTTAAGACCCCACATGGCACCTCAAACCATGACACTCTTCACTTTTTCTAAGTCTTCGTTCTCTAACCATAGAGAGTGTGGTAAGTGGAGATCATAGTTGGTGTGGAGCATAGCCTCCATACTTAGCTTTTTGTTTTTTGGTGTGGAGCGTAGTCTCCATACTTAGCATTTTTTCTACATTTTCATACTTAGCAATTTTTTTTGCATCTTCACACGTAGCCAAATTTTCACAGTTTCATACTTAGCCAAATTTTCACAATTTTACACTTAGTCAATTTTCTGCATTTTTATACTTAATCACTTTTTTGCTACTGACAAACTTAGGCATTTTTCTATGATTTTCAATGTTAGCCATTATTTTCTAACAACAACTCTCACAACTTGATCTATGAACATGAACCTAGATCAACCTTCCACATTAGTGTCTAACACACTTAACATCTTCATGATCCATCCAAAGTGTGCCACTCTTAGCCACGAATAAGAAAATTTTGTTTGTGCAAAAATCCAAGTAGGATTACCTGTGGATTACCTTGACCTAGAGGCAAAATAGGACTACAAATGAGCCCATTGAGATGGATGAGAGTACAACCCCTCCTTGTTCGACATAATCCCACTCATGTAGTCCTACCACTAGCTATTGTTCCAACTCATCCATGCGAATGCGCACGATGCAAGGATAACCTATGATGAAGCCTCACAAGAGGAAGAAGACGAATTTGAGGCATGCTTTAAATGTGAGAGCCCTCTTTATACCATCTTCCAACAACCACTCCCTTGTATGACCCGTCCTTGGTTTGATTCACCAATGCTCTCTAAGATGGTGACTATGCCAACTCAACCTTCCTTGTGAGCAACCATTGCATTTACCCAATCCTTTGCTCATGCAAGGGCCATCTCAATGTCCCAAATGATTTAGGAATCCTATGTCTTGCCTATCTCATTGATGCCCTCCACGTTAATCCAACCCATGCATGTGTGGCCTACCTCAGTCATCGCATCCATCCCTCAGCCAATGCATCTACTACAATTGTTTGATATGACATTAAACTAGAAACATCCATCTTCTACAATGTTAAATTGTCAACAATCATCTGCTACGACATTAAACTAGCAATAATCATCCACTACGACGTTAAACTAGCACACTCTATAACCAACAATTTGGCCTTTCGTTGTGCAACCAACACAAGCCTAGCCAGTGCAACCGGTTGGCACATCTCCAAGCTTGGATCAAGCATTCTAGTTGATCCAAAGCTTGATGGAGGAAATCAATTGACTCAAGGCCACCTCCTCCAAAACCATCAAGGTTGTGGACTTTTACCAGGACAATCCCATAAGTCCTATGTCCCATCCAAACTCTTCCAACTGGGGTCCCACTACCTCAACTCACCAAGTATAATGGTGAGGGCAACCCCAATGTGCACTTGTTTATGTTCAAGTTTGAGTGCTTGCTATTGCAACGCTAGCCACATGCCATCATGTGCATCTTTCCCATGTTCCTCACTAGTAAAGCCCTAGACTGGTACCATGTGCTACCCAAGGCCTTAATCTCCTCTTTGAAAGACCTCCTCAACTAGTTTGTGAGATGCTTCAGGTAGAACCTGAAACCTAAAGCAACCCTCGACTAGCTCATGCAGGTCAACCACAGGCCCCTAGAGCCCATGGCCAAATTCATCCAATGATGGAGCACCACATTGTAAGAAATCTATGAGCTTCTAGTAGAGACTCACCTGTTGGCCATTTTCAAGGGTGTAGTGAATGACTTTGTTAAGTCAAAATTGTACTACCTGGTCCCAAAGTCTCTCAACCAAGTCTTTGCCCAATCAAAGGGCATCGAAGAGGCAGTGCAAGCTAGCAATGACCCAGCCTCTGTAGCCTACAGAAACTAGCATGCATGCAAGAAAAATGTGACATTAGAAATGATAGCCATAAGCACAAAACCAACCAACTAAGACCTGATGGCTAAGCAACCCAAGGCCCTAGCTCCTAAGCCCACCAACTCTAGCACCAACCCACCTACACCAACAAGGGCCACCACACAAGTTGCTTTAAGGCCCTAGTTTAAGCACAAGGATTGCTCAAAGTATACCTCATTGCTAATGAGACCCTCACAGTTGCTAGACCAAATACTCAAAGTTAGGAAGATATAATACAAGCAAGTATTAAAGACCACCTGCCAACGACATGACTGATACTGCGAACTACTAAGGAATCCCACCTCAGTAGTACTAAATGAGCCCTTAGTCTTGAAATACTTTCAATTGGAACAATACTATCATTATGACTAGATATTTAGTCATAGTATGAACAATTGTTGGGCTTTGCAAGATGACCTACAAAGAATGATAGAAAGGAGTGAACTAGTGTTTGACACAATGAGCCAATCCAATGCAGATGACACCTCCTATGTCATAAACTCCATCAATGTAGGAGGAAAGTCCAAACCTCCAAAATAACCTTTTATGATTCGGGTGTGTCCCAGCAAGGTAAGGATTCCCTCAGCCTCCACAAGCAAGAGGCCTCCTTTATGGTCAAAGTGCCACCTCAGGCACCCACAACACCCTTCATGGTTGGGATCCCAAAACAACCATATGTTAAGACGTTAAATTGGAAAACCAACCACTTGTCTACTAAGATGTTAAATTGGCAAACCAACCACTTGTCTACTAAGATGTTAAATTGGCAAAAATAATCTGCTAAGATGTTAAACTAGCATGATGCAGCAACAACAACCACTAAGCAACCCTTCATCATTAAGGTGCTAGAACGATTTGGCCCCGCAACAACTCCCAAATAGCCATTTGCCATTAGGGTGCCACAATGCGTTGGCCCATCACCTACCCCAAGCTTGGTAGTGGCCAATGTGTTGATCTCTTCTCCTTCAAGGGCCAACGCCACTAGTAACTCAAGTAGGCCTACCAAAGGGCAACACAAAAGGCCAAACGAGCACCTTGCAATCCCCATGGCCAAAATAAAGGCCACAACTAGCAAGCAACAACCGAGCATTATGGCCACCAAATAGGCCAAAAAAGCCAAGCACAAGCCCCTCTGTAAGAGATCTATCTCTTAAGCTACATGGAGGAGGTCAAGGCCAACATAATAATCGATGACAAGGACTTCACAGCTACACTAACCCAAGTGAAACAAATGCTCAAGTAGAAAAACACAACATTGAGCTTGTATGACTTAGTCATGACCTCATCTGCCCACCACCAAGCATTGGCCTAGATGTTGGCCTTCATTCCTATCATGAAGGACATCCCTATAGACAAGACATCCATCCATGCAACAATGTTGCCCCCTACGCCATAGGAATTAGGTTTAACATTCCTAGCCTTTCACAATGTTGCAATCAAGATCAACCTCGAATGAGGGGAGGTCACTTTAGCTTCACTATCCATTAGCATACGCCTTGGGTAGTGCATGACTCTCTAGGTTCACATTGATGATGGTGCAGCAACAAATGTAGTTATGTACTCCATCATCAACACGTTGGGCCTGGTACGTGAGATCAAGCCAACCAAAATCGCATGTCTAAAACCCTTTAATGAATCATGCATCACCATCAAGGGTATAATAAACGTCACCTTTGTGGTAGGAAAGCAATTCCCCACCTCTGTAGATTTTACTATTATAGAGGAGATACTAAGCTTCAACTTGATCCTAGGCAGGCATTGGCTAGCTTAGCTAAGGGTTTTCTCCTCTCCAGTCCTCCAAGAAATCCACCTTACATATGAAGTAATAAAGTTATCATCTATGATGATAATGTCTCCCCTTTGGCTATCCACCGCATAGATATGGGCCAAGTATAGAGGTGTAGATTTTTTGGTGGTACACCTACAACAAAAAACACAAAGCCCAAGGCTAACACACCTAAATGAGTGGTTGAAGCCAACAACCTTCCAAAGGATCCTAAGCCCTATGTGCCCCCTAGTCCACACTAGATTAGGAACAAACTACGTGACCAACCTACCCCCTTGGCCAAAAATGTGCTAAGTGCTTGCCTACCCCTTACCTCCACATGCCACACATTTTTGGTTTTTGCTTGCATTAGACTAGTTCACACATTTGCATTTCGCTTGCTCACTTAACTTACGCATCATTTTGCATTGTTTACACATTTTTTTTCTTTACACATTTATCCACTTAGCTTACATATTGCACGAGAAACAACAAAAACACATAAAAATCAAAAAAACCAAAACTCCAAAAATAAGGCATGGCTTACCATGGCCTTAAATTGCCATCTCCAACTTGCCATGTCCTTAAACTAGCAATGCCTAGCCTACGATGGCCTAAAAATGGCAACACATGGCTTGCCATGGTCTTAAACTAGAACCTCTGGCTTGCCATGGCCCTAAAATTGGTAACGCATGGCTTGAAATGGTCATAAACTATTGCTTCTTGCATTTTCTTTCTTTAATTTGTGCATTTTAACTTTGTTACATAGTTGCTGCTTGATCCTATTTTTTCAGTTGATTTTTATAGGATCTTATAGGCACACAGCATGGCCATGCATGTAGCACTGTACCTCACTAAAGCATGGTAACCATTCATCCATTATGATGTTAAATTGGCACAGCTATACACCATGACTATAAATTGGCATAGACCATCCTTCGATCACAACGCTAAAACTAGCATCTGGAGATCATCTTCAATGATGTTAAACTGGCACACAAATCATCCTTAGGTCATGACATTAAACTAGCACAATAACATATCTGTTATGATGTTAAACTGGCACATGGTTACCTATTAGGACTATAAACTAGCACCCCATGGTCTTCCAAGATCTTAAATTGGGTTCATAGTCTACCAAGACCTTAAATTGGCATTTTGCTGATCTTTGGAGCACTTGCCATCATTCTGGCCTTTGGAGAACCCACAACATCATTGCACTAGTACTTTCACTGGCTTCCTGTGTACTTGCAACTAGTTTACCTTTTGATGCATCTACAACATCTTTGCATTTGGCATTTCATTTGCATTTCATGTTTTGTGGTTTTCTTATCTTCTCAAAGTTGTGTTTGTAGGATAAAGCCCTAGAGATGGTTGTGCAAAGGTGCATCTCATCGTAGTAGTAAGTCATTGCATCACTCTAATGTGCATGATTAGGCTAGCTAAGCCACTCAAGAGTGTACACCCCCCTCATTTCATTATATCCTATGCATGTCCCTGCATTATAGCCTATGCATGTCCCTACATCCCAATACCCTCTAACATTCCTTGCATTCCTAATGCATGTGGCACACTCTCTTCACATCACACCATAGAACCCAAAGTGAACATAATGTAACTCATCCCATGGGAAACCTTTGTTGGCTGGTCAAAGCCCAAGTGGATGTAACACAACTCATCCCTAGGAGGAAACACCTATCCTATAGATGTGACATGGTTGTATTAAAGAAAAATTCATCTACTTGATGGCCAACAAAGCCCATCCACTTGATGGCTAACACCTTGTAGCTAACATTTTAGCAATGTGCAGAATCCAACAGAGGTTCATCTTGTAGCAAAAAACAAAAAAAAAAAAAGAGTGGGGAAAAGCACATATCTAAGCGATTCACAAGCACTGCAATTTTGCAACCAACCCAGCCTTGAATAGACTTTGACTCTCTCATGAGCACTCTGATGAGAGCTCAATGTTTTAGGGGCAAGCCACTCCATGCCATGGTCACTATTAACCATGCTAACTCTGCACTTTGCAACATCACATCCCATTTGCATTTCATCTCCCTAGCACATTACTTACATCCTTTACCCTTAGCATACCCTTATTTGCAACACTATTGAACATGGTAGAACCACACCCAATCTGGTACTGATGAGTGATATTGGTGCCACGACTACTATGGTGTTTTACTATTCTTTGTCGACGTCTTTTGGACCACTCCTCCAAAAATTAACAAAGAGGGGCAAATGAAACACCACAAAACTTTTGGACTTTGGCATCTCATCTACAAATTTGGATAAATGTCAAAACGGTGGCACTTTGTCCAAATTTTTCTAAGTGTTGAGATTACACTCTATACACCCCTTGACAACGCTCTAGAGCGTAGTCAATACAACTACTAGTTTTGCAAACTTTTTCTAAGTGTTAGAATAGTGACACAAGCTACAAATTTTTTTAAAGTGCTAAGACTACACTCCCCACTACTGAGACTATGCTCTAAAGCATAGTCAGCACGGAACACTAGGTTTTACAAAGATTTCTCTAACTATCAAGACTACACTCTAGAGCGTAGTCACCGTAGATAGTTTAGAAGCTAGACTATGCTCTTCACTGCTGAGACTATGCTCTAAAGTGTAGTCAGCTTGGAACCACATTTCTATAAAATTTTCTCTCTAAGTGTCTAGACTATGCTCTCACTATTGGGACTATGCTCTAGAGCGTAGTAAGCCTTGGATGCTATAATTTTCTAATTGTTGGGACTACACCTCCCTACTATTCTCTATAGCATAGTCAGTGTATTCCATCCAAAAGCCAAATTTTACATGATTTTCTCTAAGTGTTGAGCCTATGCTGACTATGCTTGGGAGTGTAGTCAGCCTCCCCTAAACCATTGTCAAGACTGAGCCACATTTTGCTAGTTTTCAACCAAATTTTGCCTAAGTCTGGGACTATACTCTAGAGTGTAGTTGAAAAAAAAATAGCCTCCAAAGGCCCCAACAACTTAACATCAGCCTTCGAAATAGCTTTAGCCCCTCTCTAATGGTAGAATTTTGCATTTTTGCATCCTTGTTTCCCCAAAAAATTGTAACTATTCTCTCTAAAGAGAGTAGTCTCCAAAAGTTGCATTTTTTTGGCATTGTTTGCATTTGTTCAGGTGCATTGTGGTCTTCTCTATGTAGCTAGGTAGTGTAGTCATAGTCTCTCAACTTCACAACCTCTATGAGAGCAACGACACCACTCAACACTATAGAGCTTAACACCAAAGTGTAGTTGGGGTGAGCGTAGCATAGTCCCACCTACTACTCCATCATGTGTTGCATGATCTACATTTTGGGATAACCCTAGCCCTACAAACACCCATGCACCCCCAATGTTTTAGGGGTGGGGGCATTTTTGGCATTTAATATTGGTTGGCATTTTTGGAGCACATTGGCATTCTTCATTCTAGCATCTTGGCATTTGGCACTTAGCTGCTTGGGCAAACGAGACCCAGACGCAACGGCAGAGAGGTAGAGTTGCACATCATGGCCCATAATAGCCTCATTGTAGCCCTATGGAACACCACATGGTACACCACAACCCCATTGCAGCCTAGCAAAACACTGCATGGTACACCATGGAACACTGCACGACACATTAGAGAACACCACATGGTACACAGTGGTGGCGAACCTTGTAGGCATAGTACACCATGGTGAGTGCTAGACTTCATGGCTCGACACCACCAAGACTATGACTACACTCTCCACTGCACCTATTGTACACCATGTGTCCTCTAAACCCCTTTTGGAGTTAACTACACTCCCATTTGGGGTGGTGTTCCATTTCTCTATCCTATTTCTTGCATTTTCTTTGCATTATTCCATATTTTTTTGCATTTTCCACACATAGTCATGTTGTACTACACTCAAGCAATAGTCTCCACAAGTTGGCACCCTCATTTTGGCCAAAACCCTTGACTATGCTTGCCCCTATTTCATGACTATGCTTTACACTTATTGCAAAACATCACTTCAACACTTAGCACCATTTCACATCATTCACATTGGCATTTTGGCTAACCATGCCACCCCCTGTTTGCAACCACTTCCTTGACTACCAATGACAAAGTTCTTGTTTGATTGACAATACCATCTAGGGTTCTTCGCCTCCATTTCAAGTAAGGCCCTCACGTAGAGGTAGGGTTAAGCTATGCATACCACAAACCTCTCGGTGCACCATTCCAACCACCAATGTTTTTGGTTGTTACACCAAGGATTATCATCCCACTGGGTACAATGCCTCCAAGATCGCTAGTTAGAACAACATCATGACTTTGCAAAGTAAAAAGGATTTAATGATTTCCCATTCCTATTGTACCAAAACAATGGTGCAAAACCCTTCTCTGGGGGCTTTCCATTAAATGAAATTCCTCTCTTTGACTTTGATGATGGAGGTCAAAACTAGAAGTTGTAGTCCACAATTCACAATATTGGTTCTAGTAAGAATGGATCTAATGACAAAGAAGGATCCAAAGGGGTAAGCCAAGACAAGGGTGCTGACAAGAAAAAAAATCATGATCATGGTTGTGATCACCAAAGAGATGGTAGTAGGCACTGTGATGGTGCCAGTCCTCCTTCCTCTTTACCTTCATCATCTTCTTCTTCTTTTGTCTCTAATCACAATTGTAAAGGATGTGACCATGATGGAGGTGACCAAAATGATCAATGGGACTGAAATGATCAAAGGGATCATCAGGAAAGGCAAGATTAAGGGTGTAGACATTCAAGAGAGGCACATCACCATGAATGAAGGGGTAACAAAGGGCATCGTAGGCACCATGATCATGGCCTTGATGAGCCTTTACTTGCTACCTAAAATATGCTTAATATTGCAGAGGCTATATGAATTCCAATAAAGCATGTGAAGGATAGTCAAATCAAGAGGCTAATTATGAACAATATTCCTAGATTCGAAGGGGGATATAACTCTAATTCATAAAACCATCTCCAAGCTTTTCAAGATGCATGTGCCTTCTAGAACATAGAGAATGAGTGGTAAAAACTTAAGTTGTTTCCAAGGATACTCATTAAAAAAGCAAAGAACTGGTGCCGGTCCGTAGAACTAGAATCTATTAAATGATGGAGTACCATGCTTGAATTGTTCAATGAAAAATATTAAATGTACTCCAAAGTGTCCAACTTGAGAAGGAAAATCCAAGGCTAAAAACAAAGAATACATGAAACCTTGGATAATTCCATTGGTTGATACTATTCCTTAATGCATAAATGTCCTGGCCATGGTTATTCTCAACTGGATCAACTTCACCATATTGTAAATGGGCTTTGATCAAAAGCAAGGAGAACCCTTGGTGTCTATGCCCAAGGGCAATTATTAGAATTAAGCACCCGTCAGATATAAAGACTAATCGAGCAAGTAGCTAAAGAGGAGGATGAATTAAGAAAAAGAGAAAGTGTAGAAGAGTACAACTATGATCCTTCCATTCGAAAGAGGTAGATTCTATTTTGTGACTATGAGGAGGAATCCACACCTAATGAGGTGATGAATAGAAAAACCTTTCCACTCCAAAAGTTTCAATCTAAAATTATGGCCAAGGTCGATTAATTATGGAACTCCATGGATAGTAGATTTCAAGCTATCCTAAAAATTGCTGAAGAGTCTAAAGAACAAGGTAGTAATTGTGAGCATAGGAGGTGTTAAGAAGTTGAACATGCCTATCAAAGAGGTAAAGCTAAGGTTACTGTAACAGAAAAATTTGCATGAAGTGAATCAGATGATGATGGTGGGTATGAAATTTGCTAGTATGAACATCCTAAGGGATGTTGCCCCATAGTGTCACATTTACAAGAGTTTGGAGTGTATGCTTTGAATCCATGACTAACACAAAGGTAAACATCCAAAAGATTACCTTATCCTCAAGGTAATTTTAGGAAATTTCACCAACAGCAGCAATATTATCCTAGTGGAACTCCATCGCAACCATATGAGTAGTATCAATAGTGTCAGCAACCACAATCATGGGCACTAGTACCACCAAGGTAGCAATACCCTTACAGACAACCTAACCCATATGGGTATTACGTTTAGCAACCCCTGTCTCCACGTGACTCCTCCAGTCACATTTCTACTTTCCAACCTCACTACTATCCTTCTGATAATTACCGAATGCATTCTCCACATGCAACGAGGGATACCACCTCTTACCATTATCCTCCTCCTATTCCTGCGCATCTTCCTCCTCTAGCTACACAACTACCACTTGCTCCACTTATGCAAGGTGAATTACCAACTCAACAACAACAATGTAATGCTATTAAGGCCATTACCCTACAATCAATTAATCAATAGAGTGACTCGGATACTCGATCAAAGAAAAGACCTTTCTTCCAATCATGCAGTCCACCTAAGCCCTCAAATATGCTTGCAATTGACAACTCTATTCCTTTATCTTCCTTTATCTCAAATACCTTTGAGTTCCCTCCAAACCAAACATCACCCAGGATCCATACTGTTATGCTTACTCATGCCATATCTGATTAGATCTATGCCAAAAACCTTTTCAAGAAGTTAGCAGATCTTAGAAATCCTTTGATTTATTTGCAGATCATTAGGAATGGACCATGCAAAGATCTTCTCGACTCAAGTTATGGTGTCAACCTAATCTCTCAGGAGATGTATACTGCATAGAACTTGCCTCCTTTAAAGAAGAGAAATATTAGATTAGAATTGGCAGACTAGTCCATCATGGTTCCATTAAGACTAGTGGAAGACATTGTGACCACTGTTTGTGGGTGGTCTTATACTACTGATTTCCTAGTGATTAAAGTGGAGAACTACAAAAGGGTATTTCCCAATCATCATGGGAAGGGCATGGCTTAGCACCATTGATGCAAGAATGAACATCCGAGATCTTTCCCTAGAAATATCCAAAGAAAATGCATTTGGAAAGATCAAGAAGAAGCAAATTCCATGCATCACATACAGTGATACAAGGTGCAATTTTGTGTAGAAAATTTGGGCCATGAAACAAGCAGTTATCTCTACATGCAAGCAGTGTGCACGAGAAGTAGAAATTCAAAGGTGTTTGTGCACAACAACCACAAAATAGGAGGGCACCTAGTGGCTAACTGCTGATTTTGAGAGCAGCACACTTTGCATAGAACTGATTGAGAGCCTAACATGTGCATATGTCATGGGAATTGATGAACTAGAGCAAGTTCATCACCAACTCTTTAATGATGCAAATGATGATACTTATTGGGGAGAGTTGGAAAATTTTGAAAATTTCAAGAGCTCCTTGAACTAAAAATGCTACTAGTTGGAATGGAATATGTGTTTTTAAAAAATGGGAAGTCAATCATAATCAATGAAAATCCTACTCTAGAGAAGAAAAATATGTGGTTGAATGTGGTTGAAAAATGGTCAGCTACCTTTGCTTGGTCATATCCTAAACTCATAGGGATTGATCCTAAGATATGCTAGCATCGCATCTACAATAATCCAGCCATGAAACCAAAGAGATAGCCACAGAGGTGATTGAACCCCAAACTGAAGTAGATTTTTAAAGAGGAAATCAAACAACTCCTCAAGGCAGGGTTCATTTATCCCATTATGGATAGTGATTATGCCAAAGAAAGGTGGTAAGTGGTGGGTCTACATCGATTTTCAGTTGCTACATATGACAACATTCAATGACCATTTTCATTGCCATTTATTGATTGGGTATTAGACACAATATCTAGGCATTACTACTATAGTTTTTTATATGGTTATCATGGTTATAACCAAATTCAAATTGCACCAGAAGACCAAGCAAAGAAAAAATTCATCCTTGGGGGACTTTTGCATATTGCAAGATGCCATTTGGTCTATGTAATACTCCTGCTACATTCCAACACCTGGTTCTAAACATTTTTCAACAACAAATTGGAAGTGGTATGAAAGTCTTCATGGATGGCTTCTCCACTTATGAAGCTACATTTGAGCAAGCCCTAGACCACCTTGAGCAAGTGCTAAAATGATGTGTTGAAACCAACTTGTGGCTCAATTGGTAAAAACTCACCTAATGTCCCAGGAAGGCATTATATTAGGGCACAAGATATCACAAGTAGGAATTAAGGTAAACCCTACGAAAATAAGGGTCATTTAAGTAATAACCCACCAACCAAAAACTGTCAACGATGTTTGGCCATTTCTTGGACATACTGGCTACAATTGGTGATTTATAGAGAATTTGTCTAAGATCTTATAACCATTGTTGGAGTTGACAAAGAAAGATGCTCCATTTGTCTAGACCATAGAATGTGAAAGAGCATTCCAGCAACTGAAAGAGAAACTTGTGGAAACTCCAATTCTACAAGCACCTGATTAGTCCAAACACTTCCACATCATGACAGATGCATCTAACTATGCATTGGGAGTTGTTCTTACATAGATGGACAACAAGAAATGTTCATACTACATCCACTATGTTAGTCGAAGCATTGTGGGTGCACAATTGAACTACACCACTATAGAAAAAGAATTGATGGCAATGGTGTTTACTCTAGAGAAGTTCAGGCATTATGTGCTTGAATACAAGGTGTTTGTGCACATGGACCATAGTGTCATTTGCTTCTCGATGAACAAGCTAATGGTGAGCCCCTATGTCATATGGTGAGTGATGATCTTGCAGGAATTTGATCTTACGATGGTAGATCAAAAGGACACTGAGAAGGTGGTCACTGATCACTTGTCTTAGTTGTGATGGAACAACAAAGAGGAAGAAAGCCCACTATTTGATATGTTTCCTGATGAACTCCTTTTTACTAGGGCTATAATTGAACAATTACCCAATGAGCCTAAATGGTATGATGAAATTCTCATCTATCTTCTCACCCAAGAGATGCCACAAGGGTTGGACCATTGGAAGAAATAATAGTTTCTTCACTAGGCAAAACACTTCATGGAGATTAATGAACACCTCTATAAGCTGTGCATCGATGGCCTGGTTCATTGGTGTATCCCTGATGTCGATCAATTGTGCATTCTCCAAGAGTCTCATGAAGGTCTTTGCGAAGGACATTATGCTAGGAGATGCACAACCATTAAAATTTTTATGGCAAGTTACTATTGGCCAATAATCTTCAGGGATGCTCACCATTACATCTGCTCTTGTGAACAATGCTAACGAGATGGTGGAATGATTACTCAAATTGAGAGACCTCAACAATGGATTCAACCACTAGAATCCTTCAACATTTGGGGCATTGACTTCATGGTTCCCATCACACCCATTTCAAATAAAAAGGCATACATCATAGTCGTTGTTGACTATTGTACAAGATAGGCAAAAGTAGCAGCCATCATCGACTGTACATCTTCTACTGCTTCTTATTTTGTACAAAAAATGTTGTAAATAGGTTTGGTGTGCCACATGCATTAATTTCTAATAATGAAACTCACTTTACAAGCACTACTTTTAGGAAGCTTATGCAATGCCTAGGGGTTGAACATAAACTCACAACACCATACCACCCCTAGGCCAATGGTTAAGCTATGGTTGCCTATAGGGAAATCACAAGGATTCTAACAATAACTATTAGCAAATATAGGAAATATTGGAGCACAAAACTCAATGATTCCCTTTGGGCCTATCGCTCAACATGGAAACTTCCTATAGGCTATTTTCCCTATGAGCTTATGTATCGAAAATTACCAACACTTCCTATTCAATCCAAGCTCCATACATTTTCAATAGCCTATGACCTCAACCTTGACTTGAGTCTAGCACAAAAAGAAAGACTAATGAATCTCAACCTACTAAATGAAAATTGATTGGTGGCCCTATCATCTAATGAGTTACACAAGGCCTACAACAAAGAGCACCATGACCTTAAAATTAGAAAAGTCAAATTTCAATCAGGAGATAAGGTTCTCTACTAGAACCCCACATAGGTACCTCAATGAACTAAGTTCTAGATGTTATGGGAAGGACCTTACATCATTTACCTAACTTTTTCTTTTGGGGTCATGATGATCTACAAACCTGAGAGGCCAGACAAGAAACAGCTGGTTAACATCCAACAAATCAAACCTTTATGATCATAAGCCAACTAATGCAACAAACACCTCATTATATGGACAACCATGCTCAATATTTTGGATCTCCTCCTTTCAACTTGGCTGTGGGAGAGATGGTCACCCATGCTAACCATATAAGTGGCTCCTCAATTTTTCACCCTTTTTGTTTTACACATTTTTTTTGTTTGTTTTAAAACTTTTTGTTTTGCACATTCTTTATTTTACACCTTCTCGCTTTCATGTTATTAATCTTTTCTAATTTTTGTTTTACACCATCATTAGTACATTTGCTATTTCTTGAATCTTTTACACTTTCTTTTATATTTTCTTTTATGTTGGTGTGATTTTCTAAATTTTTGCTAATAAGTGCTAGGCGTAGTGGTAATGCATTGCTTAATGATGGTATGTACTATTTTGTTATTTGATTATTGGTGTTTAGATTCTAGCTTTGAATTTTGTTATGGATGATTAGGACATGGTTTCTTTTTCATGCAATAGGTAGTGAGTTCACAACATCCATCCATCCACAAACTTTATGGTTTTTCTTGTTATGGAAATGTACAGTTCCTTTTTCATTAATAAAATGTTAACAAATTTGTGACTTTAGTAGTTTTTGGAATTGGGAAGGATTCAAAGGTTTAAACAGGGTTTGACTTTAAGGGGATTCAATATTCTTTGTGCCTTTCCATTTGCCTAGGTGCATGTGTGTTTTCATGGATTTCTTATCATTCTATGTTGACCAATAAAAGGAAGTTGAATAAGTCTTTGCATGGTGTGGTTCTCATTATAAGAAAATGATGGAAATTCAAAGCACACTCCTTAGACAAAATAAACGCATATGTCTTTTCATGGTGTGGTTCCCATTTCAAAACAAAAACTGATGGGAGTTCAAAGCATACCCCTTAGACAAAATAAACGAGCTATAAGCATTGGTTATAGGACTAGAAAGACATATTACCCATGCTTGAAGGTTCCCTCTAACTAAGGCCCTTCCTCACTTCCTACTTCTCTTTCTTCTTTCATAAGGAATTGTGGTTGTTCTGTGGGAGCACTCTTCTGTCTCAAGTGGATGGATTGGTCTTAGAATGATGATGCAAAGTCACTAAATGAGGTTGGTTTTAGTCTAGACTAATGATGAATCTTATCAACTTATTTAACCATAACATTCACAAGATACTTCATGTGACCTTAATCAGGAACTCCATTCCACTCTTTCTCATCCATCTATGCTTTCCATGTCTCACCTCACTACCAGTTTCATGTTCTTGTTTGATGTCCTAGCTTGATGTGTTGAAATTTTTAGGTAGTTTATTTTGGGTTGTTGTACTTAACCTTCTATAACCATTAATCATCCATGAAGCCCACAAACTCTTTGGTTTGAAGTTATGCAAGGGCATAAAAGGCCTGTGCCTAGTTTGGGAAGACCCACTTGCACATCTTTTGGTGGGGTTAGTTAAGTTCTTTACCATTAGACACTCTTATAGTCAAATCCTTTTATTTACCTCATCAATGACATCCAGTTGTGCACATCTTGATAACATTTTTTAGTGAACTTTCCTTTTTATTGTTGTGAATTCTTACACCCTCCAAATATTTTCTTGTGTAGAACTTTTCAAATTTAATGGATTTCTTATCTATTTTAACCTATCTATCAACCTTCCTGCTAACACTCCTGAAGGAATAAATCTACCACAATCACAACCTAGCTGAGTGTAACCATCGTCGAGATGAGACATTTAACCATTATGTGTTACACATTGCATCCTAAGTCATGATTCTGTTGTGATTACAGTGGGAAGCATGGACTAGAAGTGAGACTATCTTCACCAAGGATGATGTGGCAGTACCACATGACGAGGACCATTCATGATCATGGGATCTTCTCTCTTGCTCTTCAGCTGCTAAGAGGCATTGGATGTCAGTTTTATCAAGGGTGCTCACTTCTCTTATCATGAACACCCAATTTTGTAAAGATTGTAACTCCGTACACTTGGGAACTCAGAGTCTGTTTGTTCCATTTGAGTTAGTTTGTATGTCAGTTAATAATCCCATAACTCTCCAATATTTTGAGGTTGAGTTTTTATTTAGTCGTGGGAGTATGATAAATCACATTTTTCATCAGTTTCAATATCAGATTCTCGATGTCAGAGCCTCGACGTTGGGTATCCGATGTCAGAGCTAGGACACGATGTTGGATATTTGATATCATAAGGTATACGCTGGCCTATAAATATAGCATGTGGGCTCATGATTTTCATATTAGTTTTTGTCATAGTTAGCAAAGCTCTTGCAGTTTGTTTCCTCCAAAGTTAGAATATTTTCTCAGTGCCCGCAATAGGAATCTAAGTGTGTACGGATCCTTGTTTGAACACTAATGTACTTGAGCACAGTAATGTGATAGGAATAAAAACAAATCCTTTTGATAATCCTTGCAACACTGAGAATAGAATAATGTTTCCTTTAATGCACTTTACTTTCATGCACTTTAATGCATTTAAATTAAGCAATTAATTTCTAGTTGTTAATGAACACAAGCATGACCACTTCAAGTATACCTATAATGCTTGGTAACCCAGCAATGCTTAACGTTTGGTAGCCTGGTAGCACTATATGTGTTTAGGATGTATCTAGGAAAGTGGGATGGCTACTTGTGTTAGGCTAGCTAGGTAGTGAATGAATTAAATCTTAAATTACTCTAGCTTTCATTCTTGTTGTAGGCAATTAAAATTATGAAATATAAAATGAGAAAAATCATGTACCTCAATTATACTTAAACCATATCCTTAAGCTTCACAAGTGTAGTTGGGAAGATAATGAACATTCTCAACACCCATTTCACTTCCTAGAAGAACTTGTGCACTAGAAAACTATAGGTCTATGAAATTTGACTAGATCACGTGTGAACACCTTAGTAATTCATATGGTTGGGTGTAGGGGTACCTTGCCGCTCATCAAGTAGTAATAGGAGGAATCACTAGTGAGAGGTAGATTAAGTGATTAGATTATTTTCTAAATAAAGATTTACAAGTGAAATATTTTCACTTCTTTATACAATCCATAGCTTACTTTTTTTTAAAGACATTTTGAAGTTACAATATTTCCTAATTTCTCATGAATTAGAGAGAGAATAAATAGCATTAATTAATTTTGATACTAATGATTACCTCTATGTAGGCCTAAATGATCTACTAGACATCAGTAGCTATAAATCTTAGGTACAATACATGTGTCCAATATTCATATAACTTGGACACATCTTCTATATAATTTTCTAAAACTAACACTGGTATCTTGAATAGCTCATACAAATACTAACCAAAGGTTTATCATTTTCTTCTTTAGAAATCTTTTTTGTAACAATCTAGTAATGCATATTTCTCATCTTCTACTACATACGGTTCTTCCTTCATGCTACTCATTGTTCCATCTTCCAATTTCAA
Source organism: Gnetum montanum (assembly GCA_015680685.1). Classification (NCBI taxonomy): domain Eukaryota; kingdom Viridiplantae; phylum Streptophyta; class Gnetopsida; order Gnetales; family Gnetaceae; genus Gnetum; species Gnetum montanum. Next base: position 181,192 of record MNCI01004927.1, on the reverse strand, counting down.
CTTGGAGATGGTATGATTCCATGCTTACTCTACTAATTAATGCTTTTATGGATATTGAATCTGTTATATATAAATATTCTATTTTATCATCTCTACCATCTATGATACTTTTCTAGTAAATTTGAAGTTTTTTTTAGCATTTGTAACACATTTTTCATTTTTCTAAAACTTTCTATGTAATAAGTTTTCAAGTTTTTTAATTGTTTTCTATGATTCTTGCTTTATATTTAGGCCACACACCACACATCCATAAAGCATTATAGTTTGTACAATTGTTTGAAAAAGATATTTCAAATTGTCTAGGCCTAAATATTATGATTGATATATTTGTTCTTCATTATATAGAAAGCCTTCTAGTCATTTGCAATACTTCTACTTATAATTTTGAGACCATTCTAATTCCAAATATTTGTATATATTCATAATCTCAAGTCTTTTATTATTTACCTATAAGGTGTAATCTCTGTTATTAGTTCCACAAATTAGTACTTTTATTTTATCAACATTCACTTTCATTTGTATATTAATGGGCGGCAAGGTACCCCCTATGCCCAACCATACAAATCACAAGCATTCACACACGATTTGGTCAAATTTTGTGGATGGGACTGGTTGTGCATCTAAATTGTTATGCTTTGATCGTAGTTTGCTATCTTTTCACTTAGACTAGTGGTAGCTTTATCACATATGGTTTAGTCCAAAGTGAGGTATATGATGTTGTCTAACCCTATGCTACTCTTAATGACAATAAAGAGATAGATTAATTAAGCTAATGAACAATGAAAAGTAAAACCTAAACTAGCCTACGTGCAATGAGTATCTATTCCTAATCATTCGTACATGCCTTGGACTTCATGTAACTATTGTTGGGATTGCCAAGCATACGTCACTAGGTGTGCCAAACAATACACTGCTGGATTACCAAGTACTTACACTTAAGCGTTTGTGATTAAGTCGTACTCATTCCACTTAACAACAAGAAGAGTAAATAGCAATAAATTGAAACATTAACTAAAGAAAATAGTAAATAATTAAATAATTAAAGCAATAATAAATCTAAGTGAATGCAGTAATGATGGAAGTAATCTCAATCTTTATTTCTAGTCATGTAACGTGTCCAAGTACATCACACTCGAACAAAGGTGTCGTATGATTATAAACATCACACTGTGGGCATGCATTAGGAATAATAGAACTTGAATTTAGAGATCTAAGAAAGACTATCAAAAACTGAGCACTAAAATTATGTCCCAACTATGCACCCAAGTGTTGTATTTATAGGCTAGCACAGAAGAGACAATATCAGATATCTCACATCATTTCTTAGGACCTAATATTGGAGCCTCAATATCAGGTATCCGATATCAGGGTTGAAACAATGATGACTCATCATACCCTCACAACTGCATGAGAACTCATCCTCAAGTTAAACAAAATGAGGAACAAGTTCTTTACAAAAATTAGTGAAAAGGTATGGAATTATTGATTGACTTAGACAAGCAAACAAATGGATGTATACATGTCGTAGTGGTGCTTATAAAAATTGGACACAAAATTACAAGATACAACTCGGGGAAGCTCATGTGGTTCTCAGAGGTGGTGACTCTTGCATCAGGTGCTTCCCTTTATCGTTAGGCTTGTGAAATTTATAGCAATCAAACAATGCCAGTAACTTCTCCTCTTTCATCCTTGGGTCGTGTACCATCTAGGCTGCTAAATCGATGTGTGTTGGCATAGATACATCCCAAGGGCATGGCATTTGCAAGAACATCTTGTTAGCCTTCACATACGAGACTGCCCACTACCATTGTTCTTTCTTAAAGACCCTAGCTTTTTCTCTTAATTATTGATAATTTGTTAATCTCCTAGCTAGGTTTGATGTGACATCCCTCTATCCATGGTAGTTGGCTTTAACCACCTTCAATTATGAGTTTACCACATGGAGCTTTTGCAAAGCATATTTTCTATTCGCAAACTCTTTTTCATACAATGCATAGGTGGTTTCTACTTGCTTCTCTAGCTCACTTCTAAGATGGCCTCCTATTAACATGGTGAGGTTGGAAAATCTAAGGTCAGCCAACGCCATGTACTCTTTCAAATTCTCAATCTACAGGTCTTTATTTTTCACTTCTTCCTGATGGACCAGAGCATAGCTATCCAAGATGGGTTTCCAATTAGGATTTCATGCTGACATAGCTTCAATGTTGGCTTTAGCCATTTGGATTTTCTTTTCATTTATTTGCTTATACATGCCTACTTGGTTGCAAAAGTGTTCCTTCAACATTTTATGTTTCTTAGCCTCATTTTGCCACGTGCTTATTTTAATTGATGACTTCTGTCGAATGGTGCAACCTCCTCCATTAAGAGGATTCTATTTTTCCTGGCCAATTTATTAATGTCTTGGTTGATCCTCACCAGTTGTTCTTGCAACTGGTGGACACTTTCCTCTAAAATATTCTTTTTCTTTTTAATTGTAGTCAACCTTGAATTTTTAGTAGCCATCTACTTGTTTTCTTCTTGCATGGTAGTTAGTGCCCTTTTATGGGCATAGGTCCATGCTTTGGCTGTAAAGGCATTCCAAAACTCCTTTTCATTCTCTTGCTTTGTAGCTTTGTTCTTCTCAATCAACTTGGCAAGCAACTCCATCCTAAACTGTTTCAGCTAGTTAGGTGCAATAAACTAAGTAGGGTCATTGTTCAACTCTCAAGGTAGATAGCTCTTGTTACAACCTATGCACTTCTGCTTCTACATGCTTCACTCTGATCTCTACCATGACTAGTTTTCCTTTAGTGGCTATGAGGTCTGACTATGTTGTAGTGACATCATTGTGGATGTTAAACAAAGTAGTCATCACTTGCCCTATTTGCAGCAGTCAATTTAATATGTCCTCATGTGCCATAGGAGTCATGGAAGTCCCAACAAGAATTTAAGCATCTTTGGTCCTTATCAAATCACCTAGGGACATGATAAGCACATTGAATGATTCCTTGATATGATCTGTTATTAGTTCTGCTATGCTTGCTACATCTTAATGCTGCATTACCATGACTGTGGCACCTTCTCCCATCTTGATCATCACTTGAAAAGATGTAGCATTTCTAGAGATTTGCTTAGACCACTAGGATTTCCTTCCTAATTGTAGTGAAAGCTACCCACTTGTCAAGTATTTTGAAATGGTGGGTTGTACGACATCATTAATTACTCTGAAAATATTAGACTCATCTCTACTTCCCCAACTAACCACTTTAGCAATTTTCTGTAGATGGCTCATTAAGGATATGTAATCTTGCAACAGCGGTGGTGGCTAAGCTTGTATTTTAGGCCATTGTTTGGGCTCATGTTGTACTTGTGTCTTTGATTATACTTCCTTCTCTGGTTCTTATTCTTCATCAAGGTCTTTCCTTGGTGCTACAGATTTGAGCAACTCTATGAATGAAGCATTCTAAGCCTTCCTAGGGACATTGTTTGTGTATCCAAGGATTTTAGCTCTCTTGCATAGCTTTCTGATTAGGGAAGGGAATGGAAGTGTTGGCTTCCCTGCCTTTTTCTCCTCGAACTACCTCTAAATTTCTATGAAATAGAATTAAGGAAGGTTGGCCATGTACTTGCCCATTAAGATAGCACTTCCCTTAGCTGCATATGTTGAGATTCTATTAAGTCCTTTGGTCAAGAAAAGATGATATGTGCTGATCTTGAAGTATGTCCTTTCTCTAAAGTTAATTCATTATACATTTTTTCCTCCTTGCTGTATGCCCATTTCAGCCACAGCTTCCTAGTGTTGGGGTCAAACCTAGTGGATAGATGGACTACCTTAGCCCATTTTTTTGGCAAATTAAGAGCTATTGAAATTTCCTTGATTGAGAATGAGACATTGACTCCACAAATGCTGATAGTTGGTCTTACCAAGGTACCAGTCATTAGTATCTGAGAGAATAGACCACAGTAGAAATGCATGGAGCTGTGTCCAAACCACTTCTCGGCAAATGCCATGAAAGGAGTAAAGTTCATCTCCACGATGACCATGGTCAACGTGGACTTTTCTTGGATGGCCATCAGGCATTCAAGGGGCAACGTGAGACGTTGTTCCTATATGGGAGCCGATGGTTATGTAACCTCTCCTTAGACCAACTGTCTAGTAACAAGAGCCTCTTGATGGATGCTAAAAGATTGGGCTTTCTATTTTTCATGCTCTATTAGCTTACTTGTAGTCCCCTACCACCCCTTGGGTATTTGGGTGCTCTCTGTGAAGGTTCTCCTTGTGCTTCTCTTTTTGGAACCATCTGCAATCAAGTAAAGATCAAGTGTTACTAAGGTGCCGATATTTACCATTAACAGATGTATACTATACTCATGACCTTAATTTCATTAAGTTATTTAGTTTATATGATCGTAGAGTTAGAAAACATTTTAGGAAAAATCCCCAAAAAGTGTTTATGTTCTTTCACAACCCTTTGCAATTCATTCCTTTTTCCTTATGTGTGGTTTATTATAATGGTTATGGTCCCTTGAGTGAAAATATTAAGGTTTTTAGCATTACCACAATTGATTTTTCAGTATAAAAATTATGGTTTTTAATGTTCTTACCCTTATAATATCCTTCGAGTGATAGAAAATTTAGGAAAAGTGGCATAGGTTTCTCATGCAAGCACCCCCCACGACTAACCTAAACACATCAAGGTCAAATAGGTTCAAATGGTATGAGAATCGAAGGTAGGGAGCCAAATATCACAAGTTGTAGTTGGTTGTGCAAAGCTCTAAGTTGCAAGAGAAATTTTGAAAAACTCCCGTAGTTGCAAATGATGAGAATGAAGTTTGGACATACCAGGAGTCATATATATAGGTTTTGTGTGAGCTGATATTGGGTATCCATCATCGTGTCCCACCTGATATCAAGTACTTAATGTTAGGGTCCATGAATAAGTATCTCATGGGAGTATTGAGCATAAGAAATGAAGCTCTAGGGTTGGTTAAAAGGTTTCAAGTTAGGTCCATAGTTCTAGGATAAGTAGGAAATCCTATGAAGGTACCTAAAGGGTGAGAAGGTGGAGTCATTGACATGAAAAGCTTTGAAAGAAGTAAGAAAAAGGGCAGTAAATTGAGGTTGTGGATGGATCAAGTTACATGATAACAGAAAGCATGAAATTTAACAATGGAGTGCTTGAAAGGTTAAAAATGATGTGGTTATGTCAAACAAGTACTAGTCACAAAAATTACACAAGTGGATCCTCCCTAAAGCATGCTCCAACCCATAATGCCCTTGTGACACCACACCTAAAAATGTCCTTAGGCACTAAAGGGGTTGAATGCAACGCATACCTATGCAACAAAACACACATGTTAAAACCACCAATTTGAGATAATAACTCTATGTTACACAAAACCATAAGTTAGGATTAAACAAACAGTGAGATGAGATGGATTGTAGAAAATATTGCAAAAATTGGGACATGAGGTGTCATACCATGGACACAAGGAATCCTTGTATGTTATTATTGGTTAAATGATCATGAGCCCTTCATTCCGAGATTCAAACCAAGTCCAAACCAGAATTTAGTGACATCACATTGTTTCATCACTTTGGCCAACAACTATAAGATTATCATGGTTGCAAAGAGTAACATCACTTGGCATTTTGTCCAAGGGAGGAGCTTATGTATGGCACACACACACATGTGTGTGTGTGTGTGTGTTTTTTTTTTCTTTTATGGAAGTTCTGAGAAGCCACCAATCTTTAGGCATGGTGATGAGTTGCAATGTACCCCTACACTCAACCATACGAATACGAGCATTTCACGCACGATCCGGTCGAACTCTAAGGACTAAGTGCTTATGCGCCTTAATGGAACACTTAAGGTTAATCAATCACTATCTTCCCAAACTTACTTGTATTGTCATAGTTGTATGGTTAAGTAAGCTTGAGGTATATGATTTTTATAACTTTTATCTTTTTAATGTCTTATGCTAATAGGGTAAGGTGAAGAGAGCTAAGGACTAACTTTCATTAACTATTCACTAACTAAGTTCTAATTGTTCCTAACACCAGTATCCATTCCCACTTGCCGAACACATCCTGAACTAGTGCAATGCTGCTAGGATTACCAAACGCTAATCATTACTGGGTTACCAAGCGCTACACACATGCTCGAAGCGGTCGTACTAAGTGTACTTAACTAGGAGAGTCAAGGGTTGAGAGAGATTAATTAACTAGGAAAGCATTTAAACATTCAACAATAATTAATTACCATCTAGCTTAATTAGTATGTTGCAAGGTTTATCACGAAGTTCGTCTTTATTATCGTACACAAATGTGTGCTCAGGTACAAATTGCTCGAATAAAGATATGTTCACTTTATGACTCCTACTGCGGGCACACAGGAATTATTCTAACTCTAAAATGGTAAAACTGCAAGAGTTTAGCTAAGGGTCTAAGTCTAACTCCCTAAAACAAGGAAAGCTACCTCTTATTTATAGAAATTGAGGCAGGCCACGATATCGCGTACAGCTAAGGGTCTAAGTCTAAATTTCCCTATGGCTTTTATGGTGTTTATTAGATAGAGGAGGTCTTAGGCCTTGAGGCCTTCCCTAGTCTAGGACTTGCTTCATCTCCTCTAGGGTTGTCTGCCTTAGGTGAATGTAGTCTTTGAGTGTCATCAAGGTGGTCATGAACATAAGAAACCCCTGCATAAGATTGGTCACTCCAATTTTCCTCACTATATATCTCATTAGTTGTCTAATGAATGTTTTCATTATATAGCACATTATCGCTTCCTTGTGAAATAAACATTGTTGTTGGCTTATGGTGTGTGTGTATGTGATTTAATATTTTTTAAAGGATGTATCATTACAAGCTTTACAGTAATCATGTATAATATAGCTAATCTAAATAACGAGCACCATCCTTAGCAATGGCGCCAATGATGAGTTGTGAGGTACCCCTATGCCAACCATATGAATCATAAGCATTCACACATGATCTGGTCAAATTCTATGGATGAGACAAGTTGTGCATCTAAATCATTATGCTTTGATCACAATTCACTATCTTCCCACTTAGACTAGTGATAGCTTTATCACATATGGTTTAGTCAAAATTAAGGTATATGATGTTGTCTAATCCTATGTTGCTCCTAATGACAATAAAGAGATAAATTAATTAAGCTAATGAACAATGGAAAGTAAAACCTTAACTAGCCTATGTGCAATGAGTATCCATTCCTAATCATCTATACATGCCTTGGACTTCATGTAACTATCGCTGGAATTGCCAAGCATACGTCACTAGGTGTGCCAAATGATACACCACTAGATTACCAAGTACTTACACTTAAGCACTCATGATTCAGTCTTACTCATTCTGCTTAACTAGAAGAGTAAATAGCAATAAATTGAAATATTAACTAAAGAAAGTGAATGTGGCAATGATGGAAGTAATCTCAATCTTTATTTCTAGTCATGTAACCTGTCCAAGTACATCACACTCAAACAAAGGTGTCATATGATTATAAACATCACACTGCAGGCATGCATTGGGAATAATAAAACTTAAATTTAGAGATCTAAGAAAGACTATCAAAAACTAAGAATTAAAACTATGTCCAAATTGTGCATCCAAGTGTTGTATTTATAGGCTAGCACAGAAGAGACAATATTGGATAACTAACATTGTTTCTTGGGATCCAATATCATGTATCCAATATTGGAGCCTTGATATGGGGTATCCGATATCAGGGTTGACATAATGATGACTCATAATATATATTCAGAAAATTTTCTTATTTTTGAATTTACTATTAGTGCTACATCATTTGTAAAGATTAAAAGATGTATCCATAATTAGTCCACTTTAATAGCATGATTTGTAAGTACCTCTTTAATCCACTCTTCTAATTCATTAATAAAAATTCCAAATAATATTAGTAATAGAGGACAACCTTACTTTACTTCTATGTAAAACTGATAAGCTTCTATAGTTTTTTCATCAATTCAAAAATTATTTAACTATATAAATTTTGGATAACATTGAGTGAACCAAATTAAGTTTAAGATTGATAACATGCTTCATAATTATTCTCCTAGAACAAAGTTAAATGCTGATGAGTGGCAAGGCACCCCTCCCAACCATATGAATCACGAAGCGTTCACACGTGATCCGGTTAAATTCCGTCGACTCTATAATTGCTGGTACACTAGTCTTCTAGGAAGTGAACCTTGCCCTAAAGGTTGTTCATTATCTTCCTAATTACACTTGTGATGCACATGGTATGGTTAAGTGTAATTGAGGCATATGATTTTTATTGTTTTATGTTTTATGTTCTTTGATGCTTAAAGTAGAGAGATGAAGTAATATAACAACTAATTTAGTTTAAATAACTGACTAATCTCTAACTAGTCCTAACATAAGCATCCGGTCTCACTTTTTGTGCATGTTCTGAACCCACATATCCACTACTGGGTTACCAAGCACTATGCTACTGGGCACACTAAGCAATAATGATGTTGGGATTACCAAGCGAATACATGTTTACGCTTCAAGCAATCATACTTATGTGTTTAGTCTATTTAGCTTAATTAATTAACTAATTACTTGAAGTCTAATTTAACTTAATTAATGGCATAATTAATGAAAACAATAAATGCATAAATAAATCATTAAACTATTCTAAATGTTGCAAGGTTTGATCAAAAGGCTCATCTTTATTGCCATACACACTAGTGTGGTTCAGGTACAACAATGCTCAAATAAAGATCTGTACACTTTTTGACTCTTGTTGTAGGCACTCAGAAACATATTCTAACTTTCAAATGGAGAAATTGCAAGAGCTCTATNACTCTTGTTGTAGGCACTCAGAAACATATTCTAACTTTCAAATGGACAAATTGCAAGAGCTCTATTACTACTATGACTTGAATGATCCATAAACATGTCTAGGAGCTCATATTTATAGTTTTTTCTATAGGACTACATCAATGGGACCTTGTAGACATAGTAAACACTACATCGACGTAGCCCCATCAACGAGGTAACACTAGGTAAATAGGACCCTGTTGATGGGGGCCCGTCGATGCAACACTTTGACACTCATCATACCCTAATGATGGAATGAAAACTCATCCTTGAGTTCCCTTACAAAATTGAAAAGGTATGGGATTATTGACTAACTCTTAATAAAATAATTTAACATAACAAAATTGAGTGCTCGAGTGTACAAATCAACAAATTACAAAAAATTGTGATGTTCATGACACAAAATTGAACACCATGACTACATAACAATTGGACAACACATCCTCTGGTGACATGAAGGTGATGAAGTAGATCAAACAATCCTAGGCGATGGAGGCTCTTGAGATTCTAAAGGACCTTCACCAACTTTAGGCATGTGTGATAGCTAAGACAGCTATGGTTGTCCAAATGCAGCTGCAACCTTTGATGGAAGGTGAAAGGCATCTAGTAATGCCTTCATATTCTCCTTCTTACTCTAGTGATTATTCACAGTCCATGTAGCAACACAAATGTTGGTTGGAATGGGGACATCCCATGGACAGGGCATTACTGGGAACATCTCCTTCACTTTGAAAAACCAAGTAGTAAACTGATTACGTTCGATATCAAATGCCCTGACTGCATTCTACAACTTCTGGTAGTCATTTATCCTCTTAGCCAGGTTCTCAATAGTTGATTATTAATTAGTGAATCATACCTTGAGAACTTTGAGCTTAGTCTTTGCCACTGCAAGCTTTTTCTTGGTTTCTTTGTGATGCTTAAACTCAACCTCGTATAATTAGTATGAGTTGGCCACCTATTTCTACAGTTCTTACTGTGACTTTCCAGCAATCAACATGGCTAGATTCACATAACAGAGATTGGCAAGCTTTATGTAATCTATCATCTCCTCAATTTGCAACTCCTTCATGTGGATTTTTGCTTTATTATAGGTGTCTATCCCATCAATGATGGGTTTTCCATACTTCTTTTCCTTGCTAGGGTTATTTGAGGGTTTCATTCACTTTTTTCTTCACTAACTGTAGTGACAGAAAATGTCTGTGGCTGAAAACACAGAGAGGTCTTCGAATGCACAACCTAACCCTGGATCCACGCGAGAGCCATGCTGGAGAAAATAGATTCAAGGTACCCTGAATGGTTTGGTCAATCAGACAGGGACTTAATCGGTGTACAATAACCCTTTTGCAAACAATGATTTTAAATGGAACACCTAGTGGTAAAATAAAAGAAAATGTAATGTGCATAATAGTAGAAACGTGCTAAAGCGCGTAACAGGACAGTGGACATGATTGAACGCTTGACAATGTCAAAAAAATAAATGCTATAATTAAACAAAAAGAGAGTTTGAATAGGAAGATGCACTGCCCCAGAAAAAGGGTATAGGTATACAAAGTGTACAATAGGCATAGTAGGAGCGAAGTCACAGCCTTGGTGGTGTCGAGCTGTGAAATCTGGTGCTCACTGTGATAAATTGTGTCTGTTGGGTTGGTAGTCACGGTGTACTGTGTGATGTTCCACTAGGCTGTAATGGGGTTACAGTATACCATGCAGTGTTGTTATGCCTCTTTGTCGATGTGGTGTGCTCTGGGTCTCGTTCTCCTAGGAAGCTATGTGCCAAGATGTCAAAATGCCAAATGCCAAAATGGAAGTGTCAATTGCCTTGCTAGTGAAGAAATGGAAGCCTCCCTCCTTCTTCTTTTTTCCCCCCATTTTCAAAAGAGGGTGTAGGGGCATTTATAGGGCTAGGGCTAGCCCAAAATGCGAATCAGGTACCACATGGTAGTGTGGTGGGTGGGACCATGCTATCGGCTACACTCGTCCCTGTACTAACCGAAATCGTCGACGTGAGGCTGGAAGGAAAAACAAACACTGAAAGATTATCAGAGAGACACAGCCAACCCTGCCTTCGCATGAGGGAAAGCTAGAAAAGGAAATGAAGGTAGAGTGCCTTGGATGGTTTGCATGCAAATCAACCAAGGACTTCCCCAAGCATAAGCTATGGCTAGTGCTAGGGTTATCGTAACTAATGATGTATGAAATGTAAACAGTGATGCACAAAATGGAAACAAAGCATATATAGAATTGTAATGTAAACAAAGCATAAAATAAGAAAAAAATGTAAATGGAAGGCAATAATGAACTGTATTATATTTCTTAACAAAGATGTGCACCGGTCAAAGTGTAGTTGCATGTGTGGATGGCAAGTCAAGCGCTAAGCCCCGAGGTGATGTGTTTACAGGTGCTTGGATGCTGGAAGTCACGTGTGCTTGAGCATCCAAAGTTGCCAGTCAATGCTCCCTAAGCTGTCAACCTTTAAAATTGTCAACCTCATTTATGTGAATGGATGGGGTATTTATAAGGTTTAGCTAGGCCTGGGCACGGAATTCATGGATGGAATCAACAGCTGAGAGATGAGAGGAAAATGGATCATGTGACACATGTTTGACAGACAGCTATGTGTGAGTTGGACGCACGTGGGCAGGCTACATTTTTGATTGGATGCACTGTATCTTACAACGTGTATTGGCTTACATAAGCTAGCTTACGCCCATAGATACAATTTGGAGCGTAAGAGCTTGACAAGCTCACAAATGGTGAAAATTTACAAAAATGATAGTGTACAACAAGAGAAATTGACTCCGGCTTGCTTGACCCGTGGAATGATTGCTACAGGATGTCGATTTGAGTGGTTTTGTTGCCGTTTGAGGAATTTCTGTTCCACAAAAAATTCCAGCCTGAGTTTACTCTATCTTGGCATGTCTTCAACATGTGTTTGGTTATTACTCACGCTATACTCATGCTGAAAGCATGACCTTGGCGTGACCTCAACGTGACCTGATGAAAATAACACATTTCACATTAATTTTTGATCTTTTGAAGCCTACTATTTGAATGGAACAATTTCTTAACTATGTTTGACCCTGAGAGTAAGCTGCATGTTGAAAATTGAGCTTGAGTGTGTCTTGATTTGAGCCACTTTTGGTAACTCGTGCTGGACTCACGCTATCAGCATGACCTTAGCGTGAGCTATAAAAAATTTACAATTTTGGACCTGAAATTTGGAATTCTAGAGGCTGGGACTTGAAGTTGTCAACAATGAACCTTGAGGATGACTTGAACCTTTGAAATCAAACCATTTTGACTTGATTCTGAGGCATCTTGGAGTTGGTCACATTGTACTCACACTGCCAGCATGACCTCAGCATGACCATAGCATGAGTGAGAAAATTTGTACAATTTAGTCCAACATTTGAACTCTCAAATGCTGATATTTGAAGTGGACAATAGTGACCCTTGAGGATGGCTTGCACCCTTAGATTGGATCATCTTTGACTTTGATTTTGAATTCATTGGAGTTAATCACGCTAAGGGCAAGCCGGCTTGACAAGCCCAGTGTGAGTAGGCCAACTTGACAAGCTGAGCGTGACTTTCATGCTTTAGTCAAATTTTTTCCTCTCAAAAGTTACAAAGGCTCTGAGTTATTCTTGTTTCAAAGTGTTAGGTTGAAATTAGTGGTGTTTCATTGGCCCCTCTTTGTTGATGTTTGGAGGAATCCACCTGAGAGGCGTCGACAAAGAAGTACAAAACACCATGACCAACCAAGCATCAAGCATTATCTGTCAGCCCCTGGCTGGATGTCATCGCACCGTGTTCAAAAGTACATGGGATTGAGGAAATGCAGTTCAAGACGCAAGGGGATTGATTGTAACTCGGAGGAGTCAGGAGTTGATCAAGGTTTATAATTGCTGCTAGAGTTGTGGGAGAGGAATACTCTCACATGAATGAGCCATATTTTTGGTCCTTGTTAATAGCCAGTGTTTGGCATACTCAAAACCAAGACATAGGAGGTGCGTTCTTTGGAGAAACGAGACACTTGTAGAGTATTTATGGGGGCCCATTGTAAATAGCCAAAGCCACGCGATGATGTGCAACATGATATTTTGAGACACGAGTGTAACTATTTTTGTAAGACAATTGCCTTCTCGCCTGGGGCTTGTATGAGAAGAGCCAATGGTCTTTGGTCTATGATGTCAACGGGGTCATGAAGATCTTTTCTGTGCATTTTGCTCTTTGATCTTTTTGTTCTTTTTCACTTTGTTTATGTTTTTTCTTTTTCTTTTTGTTTTTTTATTTTTTATTTTTTTTTATCTTTTTGAAAGAGCTTACTTTCAGTGCTGTGCTCGTGCTCATGCGCTTACATTTGTATCATGTACTGTGTACTATGTTTTGCATTACAACTGCTTAGAGAATCACAATGTGCAATAGTGTATCAAGAGCTTTGGGGGGTAGAATGTATCAAGGGGGTGTGATTGAATAAGATAAGGGGAACATGATGGGGAATAGGGAATGTATTAGGATTTGGGAATGTACTTATGAACGGATTGATTAATCCAATTGCATGTGTTAGGATGAATGTGATACCTTGTCGTCACGATGAAGTGCATCTTTGCACAAACACCTCACGCATGTCATCCTGCAAACACAACTCCAAGAAGACAAGAAAACCGCAAATGATTCAGTTAAATAAGCACTTTAAACTTGAAGAAAACTNAATGATTCAGTTAAATAAGCACTTTAAACTTGAAGAAAACTAAGGATATGGAGCCACTGTGTGTAATTTCAAAGCAGACAGAATCATGAACAACATTAGCTTCATCAGGGTCCATGAGATAAATTATGTAGAAAGTCTTTGCGGAGCACGTACAGCCAATTGCAGCAACATATCTTTCTAAGTATTTGCCTGGTCATCTATGATGTCACTAGTTTATAGTCCTAGTAGACTGTTGCGAGTTAGTTTCACGTCATAATCCTTTGGACGGTGCCAGTTTAGCGTCGTAGTAGATGGTGCAATGCTAGTTTATAGTCATAGCGGACTGTGAATAGGCAAACCAATTTATAGTCTTAGTGTACTCTGCATGCTAGTTTCATGTCATGGCGGACAAATGTGGTAATTTAATGTCATACTAGATGAAGCTCTATGATGTCTATTTACTATCATGACGCCAGGATAATCTATGGTATCAATTTCAAGTCATAGCCCCAGGACTGTTCTATGGTATCAGTTTTAGGTTGTGATGCCAGGACCGTTACATACTTCAAGTTCATCAGACATAGTACCGTTTCAGGTACAAGTGATTTGTGGGATTAGCAAACTCGTTCCCGTCCATGTTAGCAAGTTTGAATGCTCCGCTATTATACGCCTTGGTGACTAAGTAAGGCCCTTTCTAGTTAGCTAAGACTTTATCTGGGTTGTTTTATTATGCTTACTTGTTTGTTTATTTTTTGTTTCGTTATAGGGACATAGTAATGATGAGGCTTGCCCTAGTGGAGCGGGAGCGGATGATGTGGAGGATTTTGGGGGCCAACCCTCCTAGTACTGATATGTGAGCTAGCTATTAGTCCAGCTTTAGTTACTGAATGTTTTGGATTTTTGATGTTTAATGGAAATGTATGGGGATAGATGTAATGATATGGATTTAATTATGGCATAATGTGTTGGCATTCTATTACCATGTTGACATTCAGTATTATATATATATATATATATTTCTCTTTTTTTGTTGTTTTTCTTATTTACTCAGGTATATTATGAACATATGCATGTAGCTGAATGTAAAATGAGATTCCAAAATGTAGAACAAAACGTAAGGAAAATATTTGTAAAAGGAAAAGTAACGAGAATGCATGAATTAAAATTGCAACTTGTGACATGTAAATGAAAATTTGACATAACGTAATGAGAGTTTATAAATTTGTAACATACTGAGCTCTAGTTTAAGGCCATTTCGGGCCATGCACATCAGTTTAGAGTCATGGTGGACCATTGCATCTGTGTTGAGGGATTACTAGTTTTAGGCCATAGTGGACCAAAAGCGATAATAGTTTTGGGAAACTCAAAAGGAACTGACCATTTCTGATTGTGGCTAGTTTAACGTCATCGCGGACGTTCGCTACCAGTTTAACGTTGTACTGGACTATTGGTAGTTTAACATCATTCCGGATGCATGGTAGTTTGCTCTAGTTATTGAGTTGTTTTTTTATTTTTCATATGATGTAAGGGGTAGGACATGTAGGTACGATCTTATACTCCCCTTCCCCTTCACTAGAGATGTTAAAAGGTAGCTCTGACTAAGAGACATTAGCGGGAATGGCTCCTATGTCTGTGTCGTCTAGTGGTTCCTCATTTTTAGTAGACTCATGGGTTAACGATTAGTTCGTGTCTTGAAGTGAGCTCATGGTTTCTTGTTTAGGCTCAAAGAACTAAACTTCTAACCCTTGATCCATTCTTAGGTGTGAGGAAGTGAGTGATTTTGTCATGTCCCCATGTATGATGATTTCATCGCCCTCATAAGGTAGGTGGATTTCTTGCTAGATTGGTGAGGATACAGCTCTAAGTTGAGCTAGCCAAGGTCGTCCTAAAATCAGATTGAACCCCGACATTTCATCAACCACTACGAATTCAGCTGATGTGGGGAACAGGTCCCCTACTATGAAATCCAAGGTAAGCATGCCTTTTACCATGACATGGAAACCACTGAAGGATTTTTAAAAGGGAGTCCTTGTGGGCCGTATTTTCTCTATAAGATCTAGTTTTTCGATGACAGGAAAGGGTATTACGTTTTTTGCTGCATTGTCATCAACATGCACCCTACATATCTTGAAGTGGTTGACTTGTATTGTTATGAACATAGGGGCTGTAGTGACCTCTCCAGTTTTCTCATCTCGCCTAATATCATTGGCACAAAACTCTAGGGATGTGGGCCTCGATTCTTGAGGTTGTGGGGACAATACTGAATAAATGGATGACTCATCCACGAGGAGGTCCTCGCTAACAAGAATTGAAGTCAACATACACACAAGAGCTTCTCGATGTACCAGTGAGGTCATTACTAGATCATACAGGCTTAAGGAGGTGTTCTTTTGTTTCAAAGCCTGTGTGACTTGGGTCAATGCACTTGCTAAATCCTTACCACTTGGAATTCTTTTGTCTATGGAGACTTGGTCCATTTTACCTTGCATTCGTATCTCTTATGGAGGGATTCTTGTGTTAGCAACTGGGGATGTTGAGTTTGGGACACTGGGAGCACTAGTATTCTTGTCTTGATGACTTGTGCTAGGCTCACTGGTGGGCGGAACCATAGGAATAACATTTAGCGATATGGGCTTCGGTGGTCCTAATTTGTGCTCATGATGTCCTCTTTCTAGGCGCTCTCTTGTCATCTTGTCAGCAAGACACTCTTGTAAGGGTCGCAGGGGAATGGTAGGGGGTTGCATGTCAGGGTGTTTTGGCACCCGGATCACGAAGGGAGTGGGTCAGTTTTCTAATGGTGTGGTTGCTACTACAAAAAAAGGAGGTACGTGAATGACGAATGGTTTTTGTGGTGCAAGGAATGTGCATATGAAAAAAGGGGTTTGGGGAGGTGTTGAGGTAGATGTAGTTTTAGAAGGCCTGCAAATTACGATCACTTCGAGCACGTGCGTTACGCTTGGTGATCCCAGTAATGAATAGCATTTGGTAACCAAGGTTGCATTAGTTTAGGGTANTTTAGGGCTTTACTGGGTTTGCCTCGTCAAATACTATTTCACCCCTACTAATCATGCATTGTATATCTTGTTTTAAGGTGAAACAGTAGTCAGTTCTATGCCCACACCATTGCTGATATTCGTAAAACCTATCTGATGGGATGCGATATCGCATGGGCCGCGATATCGCTTATGTGATATCGCATCCCCCACGATATCATGTACACGATATCACGTCTTCCCCTGCAATATCGTGTGCACCACCAAATCTATAAATAAGAGGCAGCTCTCCCTTGTTTCACAATCTAGGCCTAGACCGTAGCAAAACTCTGGCAGTTTTACCTCTCCAGAGATAGAATAATTTCCATGTGCCTATAGTAGGAGCTCCAAAGTGAACGGATCTTTATTCGAGCAATTATTGTACCTGAACACAAGTTGTGTACGGAAATAAAGGAGAACTTCTTGGATAAACTTTGCAGTTCATGGAATAGGCTAAATAGGATTTTATTTACTATTTTTTATTATTTATCATTTAATTACTTTATTAGTCATTAATTCTCTTTCAACCCTTCTTTCCTAGTTAAGTGCATTCAGTACGATCACTTCGAGCACGTGCGTTACGCTTGGTGATCCCAGTAATGAATAGCATTTGGTAACCAAGGTTGCATTAGTTTAGGGTGTGAACGGTAAGTGGGAACGGATACTGATGCTAAGTTAATTAAGGCTTAGTTAGTTAAAGATAGTTAATTAGTCTCTTCACCCTTCACCTCATTAGCATAGGAGATAAAATAGAAAAGATATAAAAATCATATACCTCAGACTTACTTAACCATACAACCATGAAAAATACAAGTAAGTCTGGGAAGACAATGAATGATTAACCTTAAGTGTTCCATAAGGCGTGTAGGCACTTAGTCTGCGGAGTTCGACCAGATCATGCGTGTAACACTAGTATTCATATGGTTGAGTGTAGGGGTACCTCGCCACTCATCACTATCCAACCTAAAGCCCCTTGGAACAAGGGGCTCATCAGCTGTTGCTAAGGTTGGGTTCTTAGCCAACTCACAGAGTCGATCACATTTTTGGGATGCCGCAGGGGACATTTGTTTGTGCTTGATTAACCCAGCCTTTAGAAGTTGATCTAATAATTATGAAGGCTTCATAGGCAAAGGTGTGTGTTGAGTAGGATCTTTTAGTTCAAATGTACGAGTGTGACCCATGTTTATGGTTTTAGTTGAGGAAGATTCACGTGTAGGGGTAGATGCGATTCTTTCATGGCTGGTTGGAGCAGCGGGTTGTTTTCCTCTCTATCCTGAATTGTTTGGTCGAGCTGTTTTGGCCACCACTGCTACCATAATTTTGGATTTATCCTTATCTTTCCTCATATGTTGGCTCCTAAAGGCTAGGTAAGCTGGGTCATTACTTGATTGTGTCGCCTCTTCTATGTTCTTAATTTGTGTGCATGCTTGAATCAAAGTACGAGCACTCAAATAATAAAGTTTTGATTTAACGAAGTCATTCACGGTAGCCTTAAGAATGGTAAGCAGGTATGTCTCAGGTATGGGCTCGTGAAGTTCATTCAGGGCTACACTCCACCTTTGGATGAATTTTTGCACTGGCTCTAACGGAACTTGTTTAATCTAAATCAGACCATCTAGTATGGCTTTAGGCTTTAAATTATATTTAAAACAGGTAATGAATTGATGTAACAAATCTTCTAGAGAGGATATGGAGTTATGGGGTAAAGCTCGGTACCAATCTTAGGCTCTTCTTGTTAGGGAAAAAGAAAATACACATAGAATTGCATGAGGCCAAGTCTGAATCAATAGACATTCTAGTCAAAATGTTACCAAATGGGCATTTGGATCTCCCTCTCCATTGTACTTGGTTAGTTGAGGTAGTGAGATTCTCTTTGGTAAGGTTAATGGTGGAACTGAAGGGTGGATTGGGTCATCTTGGTAGAATTCCAACACCTTGACTTCCTCAGTGTTTGCAATTTTAAGGCACTTTAACTCCTCGGTTAATGAGTGCATCATTTTCTTTATGTCTGCCCACTCTTGGACAGTAGGCAGACTGACTAGTTGAGTAGATTGCGATTGGTAGTAGTTTGATTGTTGTATTGTTTGTGGAAAGGGAGACTGTTGGATTGTCAGTTGTTGTGGTAGAGAAACATTCAAAGATGGGATTGCAGGGTGTGATACGTTATAGTGAGTAGGTTGGTGTTACTAGATAGCTGGTGAAACCCACTAGCCAGCCATAGGTTATGAGGTGTCACCCTGAACATGTTGGGATAAAGTAATCATAGGTGCTCCATGGGTTTGTACTTATGGTATGTAGTGGGTAGACGTGGAAGATGGTATAACTAATGGCATCCCAATTACTTGAGGTCAGAAGATTGATCCTGAATTAGTTTGAGGAGGGGGGTTGTTGGGATTGTACTTGTGGAGGTATGATGGAGGTGGACATATCAGATTGAATTTTGGGCCTAGAGAAGGTGGGAATGGAAGTGGGTACTTCCTATAGAGAAATCGGTGCTTGAGTGTTCATGGATAAAGGAGGAAGTATGGTCTCTTCTAGGAAAGGTTGGAATGATGAGTTTGTATGGGCATGAGGATTGACGGTATGGTATGAATCTCCATGCTCAGATTGGGTCATAAAGTCATCTTCCTCATCTTCACTCTGAGGCTCTATCAAAGGTGGCTATGAAGTTTGATTCTTCGCCATGAGAAGCTAAGATATGAGTCAATGATGGGGCTCAACAAGGGGGATTATGTCAAATGTTGAGGGAGTGAACTCACGACCTCCCTTGTAGACGAGCTCATAGTTTTGCTTTGCTTCTCTTTCTATGTGATCAATAGGAAATTTGGCTTGAATCTTCACACAAATGAAATTATATTGTTCTGGTGTGAGGATTGCATAAGTAGGGTCCCTACCCTGTAGCCTAAGTGACTGGCAAGTTGGCCCTTGAGGGTTTATGGCTTCAATGATAGTTATGGGTTCTATCGCAGTCATAGGGTTTGAGGTCCTAGCCCCAAAGTCAAAGATCCATAGTAGCATGAGCAAGCTAGCTTGTCAAGCTGGGGTGTGAGTGACTAGGCTTAGCATGAGTAAGCTAAGCATGAGTGATTGGGCTCAGCATGAGTAAGCTGAGTGTGAGTGACTGGGCTCAGTGTGAGTAAGCTGAGCATGAGTGACTGGGGTTAACGTGTGTAACTTGGCTTGACAAGCTGGCGTGAGCAAGCTGAATTGACAAGCTAGGCGTGGTTTTAGCACTTGGTTTGTGCAACATTTAACAAGTAGCATGATCAACATTTTGACAAGAAGGTAAACAAGTTCAAGCCCTCCTTCTAGAGCCAATTTACTGTACTGACAAAAATCATCAGCGTGAGGCTAGAAGGAAAAACAAATGCTAAAAGATTATCGGAGAGACACAGCCAACCCTACCTTCATGTGAGGGCAAGCTAGAAAAAAATGAAGGTACAGTGCCTTGGATGGTCTGCACGCAAATCAACCAAGGACTTCCCCAAGCGTAAGCTATGGCTAGCACTAGGGTTATCGTAACTGATGACGTACGAAATGTAAACAGTGATGCACGAAATGCAAACAGAGTGTATACAGAATTGTATTGTAAACAAAGAATAAAACGAGCAAACAATACAAATGGAAGGCAACAATGAACTGTATTCTATTTCTTAACAAAGATTTGCATCGGTCAAAGCCTAGTTGCATGTGTGGATGGCAAGTCAAGCACTAAGCCTTGGGGTGATGTGTTTACAGGTGCTTGGATGTTGGGAGTCACGTGTGCCTAAGCATCCAAAGTTGCCAGTCAATGCTCGCTAAGCGATCAACCTTCAAAATTTTCAACCTCATTTATGTGAATGGATGGAATATTTATAAGGTTTAGCTAGGCTCGAGCACGAAATTCATGGATGGAATCAACGGCTAAGAGATGAGAGGAAAAATAGATCATGTGACACATGTTTGATGGACAGCTGTGTGTGAGTTGGAAGTGCATGGGCAAGCTATGTTTTTGACTAGATGCATTGTATTTTACAATGTGTATTGGCTTACACAAGCTAGCTTATGCCCACAGATACAATTTGGATCGTAAGAGCTTGACAAGCTCACAAATGGTGAAAATTTACAAAAATGATAGTGTACAATAAGAGAAATTGACTCCAACTCACTTAATCCATGGATTGCTCCATGGATTGACTACTGCAGGATGTTGATTTGAGTGGTTTTGTGGCCATTTGAGGCATTTCTATTCCACAAAAACTTCCAGCGTGAGTTTACTCTATCTTGACATGTCTTCAGTGTGTGTTTGGCTGTTACTCATGTTGTAGTCACGTTGACAGCGTGACCTCAACATGACCTGATGAAAATGACATATTTCAAATTAATTTTTGATCTTTTGAAGCCTTCTCTTTGAATGCAACAATTCCCTGACTATGTTTTAACCTGAGAGTGAGATGCATGTTGAAAATTGAGCTTGAGTGTGTCTTGATTTGAGCCACTTTTGGTAACTCACACTGTCAGTGTGACCTCAGCATGAGATATAAAAACTTTACAATTTTGGACCTGAAATCTAGAATTCTAGAGGCTAGGACATGAAGTTATCAACAATGAACCTTGAGGATGACTTGCAACTTTGAAATCAAACCATTTTGACTCGATTCTAAGGCATCTTGGAGTTGGTCACGTTGTACACACGTTGCCAGCGTGATCACAGCATGAGTGAGAAAATTTGTATAATTTGGTCAAAAATTTGAATTCCCAAATGCTGATATTTGAAGTGGACAACATTGACCCTTGAGGATGGCTTGCACCCTCAAATTGGACCATCTTTGACTTGATTTTGAAGTCATTGGAGTTAATCATGCTGAGGGCAAGCTGGCTTGACAAGCCCAACGTGAGCAGGCCAGCTTGACAAGCTGAGTATGAGTTTCATGCCTTAGTCAAATTTTTTCCTCTTAAAAGTTACAAAGGCTCTGAGTTGTTCTTTTTTCAAAGTGTTAGGCCGAAATTAGTGGTTTTTCAGTCCCATGTTACACATGGGACACAGGACGCTGGTTGTTACTGTATACTATGCTCGGCTTGTGTTACACATGGGA
The DNA here is from genome assembly GCA_015680685.1 of Gnetum montanum. Lineage (NCBI taxonomy): Eukaryota > Viridiplantae > Streptophyta > Gnetopsida > Gnetales > Gnetaceae > Gnetum > Gnetum montanum. Next base: position 159,550 of record MNCI01004927.1, on the reverse strand, counting down.
CACGAGACACTAACTGCAACACTAGACATGGTGCTATGCTACAATAGACATGGGTGTTAAGCAATGTAACTAGGTGTTACGTAGCATAAGAGTGTGTTACACAGCATAACAATGTGTTACATAGTGTAACAGTGCACTACGCTATGTAGCGTAACAATGCACTACGCTCTGTAGCGTAACAGTGCGCTACGCTACGTAGTATAACAGGGTGCAGAAAGTGCCATTGTTCTAACACTTAGAGAAATTTTGCAAATCTGGAGTTAGAGTTGACTACACTCACCACTTGGAAAAATATGGGCAAAGTGCCACCGTTTTGACACTTAGCCATATTTGCAGTCGTGATGTCGAGACCTAAAATTTTGTGGTGTTTCAATGGCCCCTCTTTGTTGACGTCTAGAGTGGCCCGAGAGACGTCAACAAAGAATTACAAAACACCATAGCAAACATGTCACCAACATCATTCATCAGCACAAGATTAGATGTTTTTTTACCATGCTCAAGAGTGTTATGAGAATAAGGTTATGCTAGGGGAAAAGGGGTATAGGCAATGCTATGAATATGAAATGCGAACTGTGGAAACGAAATGCAAATAGTGGATCATGATGTAAAACGTGAAGTCAGCATGGCTGATGGTGATCATGGCATGAAGTAGCTTACCCCTGAAACGTTGACCTTTCATTAGGGTACTTATGGGAGGGTCAAAGTTGATCCAAGGATGGGCCAATTGCGAAGCTACAACGTTGTTGATCAGTTTTTTTTAGGAAAACCTTTTTTTTGGGTTCGGCTTACCACTGAATGTTAGCTGCAAGTTGGCCATCGAGAAGATGGGCTTTGTTTTGATGCATCACATTGCATCTATAGGATAGATGTTTCCTCCCAGGGATGATTCATGTTACATCTGCTTAGGCCTTTACCACGCAACAAAGGCGTCCCATAGGATGAATTGTGTTACATCAACCATGGGTTCAACGATTGATATGAAGAGAATGCCATGTGTGTCACAATGCGTATGCATCAGAGGAGTGTGAAATCATGAGTATGGGGAGGATGAGAGGATATTGGGATGAAGAAATGGATGTGCATAGGCTATAACAGGGATGAGGGGGATGTGCACTCTTAAGCAGCTCAAGCAATCCAATCATGCACATCAAAGCAATGTGGTGACTTACTATTGTGATGAGATGCACCTTTGCACAACCACCTCCAAGGCTTCGTTCTACAAACACAACTCAGAGAGGATAAGAAAACTGCAAAATGTGAAATGCAAGTGCAAATGCCAAATGTGAAGATGCTGCAAGTGCTGGATGCAAAGATGCTGTGAAAGTGTGAAATGCTATGCTAGTTGCAAGTGCTCAAGAAGCCAGTGAAGGTGCCAAGGTGATGATGTTGTGAGTCCTCTAAAGGCCACACTAATGGTGAGTGCTCCAAAAGATCACCAGAATGGTGGGAGGCACTGATGCTATGAGTGCTCCCAAGGGTTTCACCAATGGCAGGTGCTCAAATCAGATCAGCAACATGCCAGTTTAAAGTCCTGGTAGACCGTGAACCTAGTTTAAGGTCCTGGTAGACTGTGATGTGCTAGTTTATAGTCCTAGCAGA
>MNCI01004927.1:136112-152875 GCA_015680685.1 Gnetum montanum | reverse complement strand
AGGGTGCAAGGGCATTTATAGGGCTAGGGTTAGCCCAAAATGTGGATCAAGTGCCACATGCTAGTGCAGTGGGTGGGACCATGCTGTCTACTACACTTGTCCCATGTTACGTGTGAGACACAGGACACTGGTTATTACTGTCTACTGTGCTCATCCTGTGTTACACGTGGGACATGGGACACTGGCTGCAACGATGAACATGGTGTTACGCTACAGTAGACATGGGTGTTACATAGCGTAACAGTATGTTACATAGTGTAACAAGGTGCAACAGGGTGTTACATAGCATAAATAGTGTGTTACGTACCATAGCAAGGTGTTACGCTATGTAGCGTAACAGTGTGCTATGCTATGCTACGCTATGCAGTGCGCTACACTACGTAGCACAACAAGGTGTAGAAAGTGCCATTGTTCTGACACTTAGAGAAATTTTGCAAATCTAGCAGTTGGAGCTTACTACACTTAACACTTGAAAAAATATGGGCAAAGTGCCACCATTTTGACACTTAGCCACATTTGTAGTCACGATGCTAAGACCCAAAATTTTGTGGTGTTTCACTAACTAGATGTATTTTTTATTGACTTCCTTTTGTAGACCAACCTGTTCTCTGTAATGGTTCTTAGCTCTATCAAATTTAAGAGCCTTTGATTTCCAAGTAACTACTTTAATTGCAATTTTTTGGTGAAGTACGTAGACCTCCTTCATGGAGAGATTTCTATTTTTTGCTACCAATCTCGTTAGTTCTATGTTTGCTCTAGCTAGTTGCTTCTACTATTGATGGATGAAATCGGTTAATTGTTGCTTGTGCTCATCAACATTCCATAGGAGATGGTTCTTTGTGATCAATTATGCATTCTCCTAGTGAGTCTAATTTAAGGCCTTCTAAATCTTGTGTTGTGTGGCCTCTACTGAGGATCAGTAGAACATCGTCATCTCCATTGCACCCTCAACCCCTTTTAGTTTAGCATGAAGATGTTCCATAGCTTCATCTTTTGTCAATGCCAGGTTGAGGAATGTGGGGTTAGCAATCTAGGCTCTTAATTCAGCAACTTCAGTAGCCAAGCATCTATTTAGCTCCCTAGCTATTTCAACTTTCTCCTCCAATATGATGTTCTTGCCCCTTGCCTCAAGCAACTTCAAATGGGTTACAGTAATATTGTTCAAAAGGTTAAAGACATCCAGAAGTGATTGCCTAGTTTCCACTAGTCAGTCTATAAGTTCTTCATGTTGTGTTACATTTATTCTACCGCTTGTGATTCTTGTGGACGTCTACACATCTTTGAATGCAATGTTTTGTGTAGATGCTATAGGTTCATTAAGCATTTCAACAGTATGATCAACACCACTTTTATTGTAGTCTCCTGCCCTTTGTGCTACATCACCAATACTATTGCCCCCTCATCCTCCTCCAAGTGCACTAAGAAGGTTGCAACATTTCTCAAGATCTTTGGAAGTGATTGTTATTCTACGAGAGATAATATGACCTCTCTAGCACTTAGATTCAACCTTGCGAGCAACTATGTTCTTTGGGCTGAGAACATGGATCCACCTCCACCCATCAAGCTAATTGTCTAGGCCACCTTATTTAGATGATTCATTACTAGTATGTACATGGATGGGTCTCCACCACTTTTGCCTACTCATTACTCTTATTCACTGAAGAGCCATTCTCAATATTTGTGCAACCATTGGGCAGTTGTAGCGCTGTCTAGCATAGTTGTTTGAGTGGTAGGTGGAAGTGGTGGTTGTTGCTCCTCTTCTTGGATAGTCGTTGTTGGTGTCTTGTCTTTCATCATTTCTACCCAATTGGTGACCAAAACATGCTTGAAAACATCATTGGTGTAACAAACTATTCCTTATCTTCAATAGAGTTTCCTGATGAGGCATAGAAATGGGAGTGCCTTCTTTCCACATTCATTTTCTTTAAACTTCTTTTCCATCTCTAGATAGATTAGCTATCAAAGGTTGATGGGAAATATCCCACTCAGAGTGGTGCATGCTCAAGCAAAGAAGGCAGTGATTTTACCTAGCCTCACTATGGGATTGAGGTGAAAGGCCACAATCTTATAGTGGATCCTCTCTGCTAGTGTGAGTGCACCAAATTCCTTGCAATTGACACAATAGTACCATTGAACCCATTCTTTCTTAATGTTAGGATCTGCATGCATTGGAATCTCAATAAGACTTGTTCCTATTTCTAGAAACCCTAGCACTTATGTAATGGCCTACACTAAGTAGGACACTAAGATGTCCTTGATTTTGACCATTGAACTAGCCTGCCTTTTGTTCCAAAACAAGAATGTTTATCCCATGTACCTCTCTCTGGTGGAAGTGATGATTAGCCACGTGGGAGAGGCCTTTAGTTGATTCTACACTTCTTTTAGTGCTTGCTCCAAGAAAGGGCCAAAGTTTAACTCTTAGAGCACTATTTTCTAGACCTCTCAAGATTTGATCTGATTTAGGCAAAGCTTCTGTTAAGGTCACATCAAGATTTACTTATTATGCTAGTGCATCATCCTAATAGGAGTGTCCTGTTGCTACTGCTAGTTTTGGAATCTATCTAATAAATTCCACCTTAGTGTCTTCTTTAAGAGGACCTATCACATGGATTACCAATAGTTCTTCTTGGGCCTATTCTTGGCCTCTTCCCATTCTAGGTTGTTTCTCCCTTAGTTGGCATGGTCTAACTTCCTGTGTGTGCTTTCCCTTTGGTGCCATTTGTGGTCACAACACATCCATGCATTAGTAGATATAAGGTGTAACTTTAAATATTTGAATACCTTTTCTCATTAGTTAGTTAAACTTTTGGCTAAGGTTGGACCATAACAGATTGATTATTTTATTAATTATTTATTAATTTGTATTGTAAATGTTATTGGAGCTTGTTGGGAAGGTTTAACTCTTGTAATTTGGTGTTTAATAGTTGATTTCTTAGTTAAACCTTTGTGGAAGTTGAAAAAATGGCACATTTGTGGCCCCCACAATGAAGAGCTTACTGTTGGTAACTGCAGGGTCAAAGAACAGAGTGATTTGGATAAATGGTTAGGATTTTATGGGCTTTGAAATGTCTTGGGCTCTAAAAATTTGAAAAACTCCCTTGGCATTTGTGAGAAAATGTAAAATTTTTCAAGTGGGGTTGCACATATATATAGTATTTTTCCCTTACGTCGATGGGGCCTATATATAGGGCCTCGTATATGGGTCTACTCTGTTGATGGGGCCCTGTATACGAAGCTCATTAAGAAAAATTTTGGAATTTGAATATCTTGAAAAATATAAGAAATTTTTCAATGAATTTAGGGTCCACGGAGTCCCAAAAAAGCCAAGGATATGAGGAAATCATTGAAGAGGGTATTTGAAAGTTGAAAAATTAAAAAATTCAATGGAGAATGTGTTTAATGAAAAAAAAAATATGTAAAGGAGCACATGGTTTGATGTAGAAGATGGGTGTATGAAAGATTCTGATTGCAAGAATACCTAAGGATAAGGTACTTAACGAATCCAACTAAGAGATATATAACTGGGTCCTTCCTAGAGTAGGCACATGCCTTGTTTGCCCTTACATATCCTCAATCTGAGTCTGTGAAGCCCATAGGTGATTTATGATTAATGGAAGTTAAGGACCAAAACCCAGAAGATTCTACCTAAGAATTCAAGTGCATCAAACTAAGACACATAATCAACAACATGGACTTCAACAGTGAGGTGAGTTTCGATCAGCATAGATGGATGATGGAGAAGGTGAAATGGAATTCTAAATTGAGGTTATAAGAAGTCCCTTGTGGAGCTTGTATGTAAAATGACCTAAGAATATCCATCCTTAGTCCAGACCACCCTCTTTTAGTGACTTCGCATCATCACTCCAAGACCAATCCACCCCCTCAAAACATAAGAGTGCACCCACAGAACAACCACCATTCATAAAGAGGAGAAAAGAGAAGTAGAAAGTGAGAGAGGGCCTTAGTTAGACAGGACCTTCAAGCATGGGTAACCTGTCTTTCTAGTCCCATAACCAATGCTTATAGCTCGTTTATTTGTTTAAGGGGTGTGCTTTGAATTCCCATCATCTTTTATTTTTATTATTTTATATTTTAATTTTTGTTTTGCTTACATTTTTTTATTTTTTTATTTTTCTTTTTGGATGGGAACCACATCATGAAAAGACTTTATTGGACTTCTTATTATTGGACGACATGGAATGGTAAGAAGTCTATGAAAACACTCAACCACCCAAGCAATTATAAGAGTACAAAGAGTATTGAGTTCCCTTGAACTTGCACCTTGTGCAAACCTTTGAATCCTTCCCAATTTTGGAAACTACCAAGGTCACAAATGTATTAAAAGTTTATTTAATGAAAGGAACCTCAAACTTCCAAAACAAGGAAAATCATAGAGTTTGTGAATCGGTGGATGTCGTGGACCCACTACTTGTTCTATGAAAAAGAAACCATGACTGCGCCATCAATACAAAAATTCAAAAATAGAAACCAAACATTAGCAAACAAAACATTAAGCACAAACCACCATTAGTAGCAACTACAGCACCATTGTGTCTTGTTGGCACAAAGCACATTTATTAGTAAAAATTTGAAAATCACACTTAAACAAAAAAAATAAAATATATAAGAAAGTGTAAAAATATTCAAGGAAGACTCAAACATACTAAGAATGGTGTAAAATAGAAAAAAGATTTAAAATCAAAAAGATGTAAAAGAAACAAATTGCAAAGAAAAAAATGTGTAAAACAAAAAAATATAGAAAAATTGAGGAGCCATATGGATGATTAGCATGGATGGCCATCTCCTCCATAACTAAGTTGAAAGAAGAAGATTTGAAAAATTGAGTGTGGTTGTCCATCTATTGAGGTATTTGTTGCATTGGCCTACTTGGGCTCATGGAAAAGCTTCACTTGTTGGATGTTGACCAATTACTTTTTATTTGGGCTCTAAGATTTGTATATGGTCATGATCCTAGAGGGAAAGGTTTTGTCAATTATATAAAGTCCCTCCCACAACATTTGGAATTTTGTTTTCTGGGGTACATGTGTAGGGTTCCAGTAGAGAACCTTATCTCCTAGTTGAAATTTTACTTTCCAAATTCTAAAGCCATGATGTTGCTTATTGAATGCCTTATGTATCTTATTTAAATATATATCCACTAATTGATTTTCATCTAACAAATTGAGGTTGATCAATCTTTCTTTTTATGTTAGGCTTAGGTCAAGATTCAATTCACAAGTTGTTAAGAGTGTACAGAGCTCGAATTGAATCAAGAGCATTGGAAGTTTTCCATACACTAACTCATAGGAGAAGTAGCCAATAGGGAGTTTCCATGTTGAGTAGTAGGCCCAAAGGGCATCATTGAGTTTTGTGCTCCAATCTCTCCTATATTTGGTTATGGTTCTTATTAGGATCTTTGTGACATACCTATTAATTACCTCTCCTTGACTGTTGGCTTGGGGGTGATAGGGTTTAGGGTGAAAGGCATTAATTTATGATCTTTGGGATGAAAGGCATTAATTTATGTTCAATCCCTAAGCATTACATGAGTTTTCAAAAAGTGGAAATTGTAAAATGAGTTCCATTGTCAAAAATTAGTGCACATGGCACCCCAAACCTGTTTACAACATTTTTTGTACAAATCTAGCAATAGTCGATGATGTACAATCAGTGATGGATGCTACTTCTACCCATTTGGTGCAGTAGTCAACTACTACGATGATGTATGCCTTTCCATTGGACATGGTTGTGATGGAACCCATGAAGTCAATGCCCTAGATGTCAAAGGGCTTCAATGGTTGAATCCACTATTAAGGGCCCTCCATTGATGTAGTCATCCCATCATCTCGTTGACAGTGCTTACAAGATCAAACAAATTGGTGGGCATCCCTAAAGATTGTAAGCCAATAGTATCCTACCATTAGGTTTTTTATGGTCATGCATCTCCCAACATAGTGGCTTTCGCAAGGGCCTTCAGGAGCATCCTAGAGAATGCATAGTTGATCCACATCAGGGACACACCAACGAACCAGGCCATTAGTGCACACCTTTTAAAGGTGTCGATTGATTTCCATGAAGTACTTTGCTTGATGAAGAAACTATTGTTTTTGCCTAAATTCTAGATCTTGTGGCATCTCCTGATTGAGAAGGTAAGTGAGGATGTCATCATACCATTTTATTTTTGTGGGCACTTGGTCATTTATTGCTCCTATAAAGAGGAGCTTGTCTAGAAATTAATCAAAGAGTGGACTCTCCTCCTTCTTATTATCCCATATTAACTAAGAGAGTTAGTCAGCGACCACATTCTTAATGCCTTTCTAATCTACCATTGTGAGATTAAATGCCTACAAGATCATGAGCCACTATATGATATAAGGGCTTACCATTGGCTTGTTCATTGGGAAGTAGATGGCACTATGATCTATGTGCACAAATACTTTGTAGCTAAGCACATAGTTCTTGAACTTTTTAAGAGCATACACCACTACCAACAGTTCTTTCTCAATTGTGGTGTAATTCAACTGTGCGCCCACAATGCTTTGACTCATGTAGTAAATGTAATATGGATGTTTCTTATCATCCAAGTGCATAATGATGGCTTATAAGGCATAATTAGATGCATCTATCATTATATGAAATGGTCTAGACCAGTCTAGTGCCCATAGAATTGGAGTTTCTACAAGTTTTTCTTTTAATAGCTAGAATGCATGTTTGCACTCCTTGGTCTAGATGAATGAAGCATTTTTCTTTGTAAGCTCACAATGGCTTTGCAATCTTAGAGAAATTATCTATAAACTATCAATAGTAGCCAGTGTGTCCAAGGAATGATTAGACATCTTTGACTGTCTTTGGTTGGTGTGTGATTCCTTGGATGACCTTTATCTTTTCCAGGTCTACCTCAATCTCTTCTTGTGAAATTTGGTGCCCTAGTACTATGCCTTCTTAAACCATTAAATGGCTTTTCTACTAATTAAGCCTAAGGTTTGTTTCAAGACACCTTTTCAGTACTTGCTCAAAGTGATCCAAGGCTTATTCAAATGTAGCCCCATAGGTAGAGAAGTCATCCATAAAGACTTCTACCTTGCTACCATTCTTTTGTTGAAAAATACTAAGGACCAGGTGTTGAAATGTTGTAGGGGCATTGTACAAACAAAATGGAATTTTACAATATGCAAAAGTTCCCTAAGGGCTCATGAATGTTGTCTTGGATTGATCTTCAAGCACAATCTAGATTTGGTTATAGCCACTATAGCCATCCAAGAAGCTATAAGAGCAATGCCCAAAAATAGTGTCCAACATTTGGTTCACAAATGGCAATGGAAAATGATCTTTAAATGTTGCCATGTTCAAAAACTTAAATTCAATGCAAACCCACCACTTTCCACCTTTCTTTAGTACAATTATTATTAGGCTAACCCACTCACTAGCCACGATGGGATAGATGAACCCTACCTTGAGAAGTTGTTCTATTTCCTCTTTGACAATCTGCTTCAACTTTGGGTTCAGCTGCCTTTGTGGATACCTTTTTGGCTTCATGGCTGGGTTGGTGTAAATGCAATGCTAGCATATCTATGGATCAATTCCAGTCATCTCAGGATATAACAAAGCAAAGGTTGTTGACCATTTGTTGACTACCTGCAATAGCTTATCCTTTTATTCAGGAGCAACATTTGCATTAATTATAACTGGCTTGCCATTATTTAGAAATGCATACTCCATGCTAGTTAGTAGAGTTTTTTTAACTCTAGGGGCTTTTGCTTGAAACTATTAGGGATTACCAACTCTCCCCAACAGGTATCATCATCTTCATCATTAGAGAGTTGGTGATGAACTTGCTCAAGTCCATCCATGCCTTTGACATAAGCACATGTCAGTCTCTCAATTGGTTCCATGCATAATGTGCTGCTATTAGAGTCAATTATCAACCATTGGGTACCCCCTTGTTTTGTGGCTATTGCATACATGCAACTTTGAATATCTGTTTCTTGTGCACACTAATTGCAAGCTTTAATGAATGTACTCTTAATGGACCATGTTTTCTACACACAATTGCACCTGTTATCACTGTACACTATGCATGAAACATGCTTCTTCTCAAGTTGTTCAAATTCATTTTCCTTAGAGATTTCCAAGGAGAGGTCCCTTATGCCCATTTGTACATCAACCATGATTAACCAAGCACATCCCATAATTATAAGGAAGTCTCCTTGGTAGTTTTCAACCTTGATCACCAGAAAATTGGTAGGATAAGACCATCCACAAATTGTGGTCACAATGTTCTCAACTAATCCCAATGGGACCTTGATTGATTGATCTATCAATTCCAAATAGATGTTGCTCTTCTTAAGAGGCGGTAGGTTCTAGGCCTTGTACATGTCATGGGAGATGAGATTGACACTCAAACCATAATCAAGAAGAGCTCTGCATGGCTCATGTCTAGTGATCTGCAAGTAAATAAGAGGACTTCCTAGGTCACATCTTTTCATGGGAAGGTTGCCAACCTTGATCCAATTAAAAATAGCATGAGTTAACATCACAGTGTGGATTTGAGGCGGCATTTAGTTTGAAGAGTGCTCGAATGTGTTTGATGCAAAGGATGAGGGTGTTGAAGATACAAGGCAACTAGCTGCATTAGGTTGTGAGGATTTGGGAGGATCGTTGGGGTTAGAAGAATGATTATTTCCTAGATTGATTATCTGAATGACTTTGCTAGAAGGCCAATTGTAAATTTACAACCCTCATAACATTCTGTTGCTGCAACTGTGGGGGAAGTTTGCACTACATGGATGGAGTAGGAGGTAACTAGGTTGAGGGTGAAGGGATGTATGTAGATGAATGCAAAGGGTGATATGGATATGGGTTCTTCCCTTGACTAGATGATAAATGAGTTCAATGATACACTGGAGGGTAATAGTAATGCTGGAATGATCTGTGGCTTGCAAACCTTCATGGAGAAATGAGTTACTGAACATAGTACCCATATGGATCTAATTACTTATAAGAGTATTGCTATCTTGGTGATGGCATTTCCCATGATTGTGGTTGGTGCCACTATTGGTATTGCTCATATAGTTGTGGTGGAGCTCCACTTGGATAGTAAGCTTCTTTAGTAATCTTCATAGTAGTTTGGAATTTTTCATCCAAAGAATCCCATAATTTATCAACCTTTACCGAAATATCATAAATATATTTTTAGATGAGCAAGGTTTTCCTATTCACCACCTCATCAAGTGATGACTCCTCCTCATCACAAAATTGAACCTCTCTTTTCCTAATTGAAGGGTCCCTATTATATTCTTCTAAAATTTTCCTTTTTCATAACTCACCTTCTTCTTTTGCCACCTACTCTATTAGCCTCTACATCTGATGAGCTCTTAGTTTAGATAATCTCCCTTGGGCATAAACCCCAAGAGTTCTTATGGTTTCTACTTTAAGCCCATCTATGATGTGGCAGAGTTATTCCCTCTATGATTAATCATGGCCAAGGCATCAATGTAAGAGAGAATAATATTTACCCATGGTGGCATCCAAGGGTTCATTTATTCATGTGTTCCTTGTTTCCAGCCTTGGATTTGCCTTCTTAGATTGGAGTATGTCTGGTATTTGTCATTAAATAGTTCTAGCATGGTACTCCATTTGTGGATAGATTCTAGCTCCAAGGACTAGTACCAGCTCTTTGCCTTCTTAATGACTATCCTAGGGAAGAGATTGAGTTTTTGCCAATCATTTTCAATGTTCTGTAAGGCACAAGCATTTTGAAAGGCTTGTAGATGGTTTTGCATATTAGAGTTATATCCTCCCTCAAATCTTAGGATATTGTTCATGTCTACGCACTTGATTTGACTATCTTTCACATGCCTAATTGGGATCTTAACTACCTCTGCAACGTTAAGCATGCTTCAAGTTGCCAACACAGGTTCATCATCATCATTGTGTCAATGATGCTGATGATGGTTTCTGCCATCCCTACATTCATGATGGGCTCTATGATCATTGTTGTCTCATTAATCACCTTCCTCACAATGATTTCTCCAGTGACTTCTATTAGAACCAAAAGATGAAGAGGAATGTTTAGAATTGGATGAAGAGGAAGGTGGACCACCACCACCACCTCATTATCTGCCACCACCTCTTCGCCTGTCATGACCACCATCCTTAGATTCCTTATCATTGTGATGCTTGCCCAAGTCCCAACCTTAACTATCACTTTATCCTAAACCTAGTTTGTTAAGAGTGGATCGTAGGTTTAGGGTTACACCCTCATCTCCAGTTACAGTGGGTGGAGAATCTTCATGTTGAGAACCCCCAGAGGGAGGATCCTCATTATCAGTTTAGTTTAATAGGAACAAGGGATTGGTAAAGTATTTCCCCTTCGCAAATTCATGATGCTTCTCCTAGTCTTAATCTCTCCTACATTGTGTTTCAGTGGGACAATAGTCTCAAGTGTCATAATCATGCACAATGTATTCCTAGCTTCTTAAGAGTTTAAAGTAGCATCACAGCCATAGATCTATTGGGGGGCATTACAATTATGCCCTCCATGTCTCACCATCATAGTTTTTCATCTCGATATAGGATGAAGGTGAAGTCAGGTACATACTCATCGAGATGAGTATATACCACTTTGCACTCCTATGGGAGTGATGGTTTAACATCTTCATGCCTATGAGAAGAAGAAGATATGTTGCAACAAAAAAAATAATTAGTGTGCTTTCATAACTATATAATTGAGAATGATGTCAACCTTGGGGTTTATCCAATGATATTCACTAATCCTAGATAGTGCACATTTCAACAAACAGAGTCCATGGAAATGGCACTAATGATGAGTGATGAGGTACCCCTATGCCCAACCATACGAATCACGAAGCATTCATATGTGATCCAATCAAATTCCATGAATTCTATAGTTTCTAGTGCACTAGTCTTCTAGGAAGTGAACCTTTCCCTAAAGGTCATTTTTTGTCTTCCAAATTACACTTGTGATGCACATGGTATGGTTAAGTGTAATCAAGGCATATGATTTTTATTGTTTTGTGTTTTATGTTCTTTGGTGCTTAAAGTAGAGAGATGAAGTAATATAACAACTAATTTAGTTTAACTAATTAACTAATCTCTAACTAGTCCTAACATAAGCATCTAGTATCACTTTCCATGCATGTCTTGAACCCACCTATCCACTGCTAGGTTACCAAGTGCTACGCTACTAGGTGCACCATGCAATAATGCTACTAGGATTACCAAGCAAATACGTGTTTATGCTTGAAGAAATTTTATTTATGTGTTTAATCTATTTAGCTTAATTAATTAACTGATCGCTTAATGTCTAATTTAACTTAATTAATTGCATAATTAATGAAAACAATAAATGCATAATTAAATCATTAAACTATTCTAAGTGCTGCAAGGTTTGATCAAAAGGCTTGTCTTTATTATCTTACACGCTAGTGTGGTTCAGGTACAATAGTGCTTGAATAAAGATTTGTACACTTTCTAACTCTTGCTACAAGCACTCAAAGAAATATTCTAACTTTCAAATGAACAAACTGCAAAAGCTCTACTACCGCTATGACTTGAATGATCCATAAACATGACTAGGAGCTTGTATTTATAGTTTTTGCTATAGGAATGTGTCAACGGGGCCCCATAGACATAGCAGATGCTACATCAACGCAACCCGTCGATGAGGCAACACCACTTAAATGGGGCCCATCGACGTGATACTTTGATGCTCATTAAATGCTTTTGTAAAATCAATAATGCAAATAAAAGTTTTACCTTGTTTACCTTTTTCTTATTCAATGTAATATTTAAGAGTAACTAGATGATCTAGTATATAACACTTTTTTCTATATCCTGCTTATGAAATTACATGTAAATTATTTCTCTCTACCTAATATCCCAATTTTTTCTTCAAAATGGTTTGTAACAATTTTGCAAGGAAGTTACTAATCATGATTAATCTATAATTATTTAAATATGATTTGTCTTCCTTTTTAAAAAGCATAATAACTCTACTAATCATCCACTATCTAGTCAAACCATTTTGAAGGCCTTTATTAAGCATTTTTTAAAGTCTCTCTAGACTTAATTTTTACCATATTTTAATAATTCAACATATAATCCTTCTACACCTATAGCTTTTCAAAATTTAATTTTTTAATTCCCTTTATTACTTCATCATACGTAAGATGTAAAATATGTGGGAGCATGCTATTAGTTATGATATTTTCTTATGTTGAAACAAATTTTTATACAACATTTTTATTATGTAAACAAAATATCATTCCTTGGAGAAACTTTATTTCTAAAAAGTTTTCCAAAAATTCATGGATCTTGCTTTATCATTTACATCATATTATTTTAATGTTCTTTTAGAAGTTTTCTTTTTTCTCTCTCGAAGTAATTTTACGTAATTCTTATTCAAATCTTTTTTCTTCTTCACAAGAACCTTTTTATAATTAACCTTGCTTCTAGAAACTCTTCATTAAACCAGTTCTTCTTACCCATCAACTTTTATTGCATGGTAACATTTTTTGCAATCTTTAGCCATATGTCTTCTAATCAAGCTTCAACCTTTTTTATTTTCAACAAATGTTGTTCCTCTTACTAAAAAAAATTTGTATTATAGTTGTAATAGACCTTCTTCTTTTGTAGCTTTGCATAAAGATTTTATTAATTTACCACCAACCTAAAAGTCAATGATTCATGTATATTTTGAGGGATGTTTAATAGTAAATCAATATGCACATCTTTCTTTCTTTCTTTTTTCAAAAGTAAATCTTAAGCTTGATAGAAACTTTTGAATCCCATTTAAAATGCTAAGATCAAGGCCTTGTTTTCATTCTAACATGTGCTTCCCTGTTTGATTTAATTCAGTATCCTTTGTTGTTCTTTACCATCCAATTTTAATTGAATCATAATCTTGCATATCTAGGCATCTTTTATTATTCTACCACTATATAATATCAATATGCTTAGAACCACTCATTTGCATTAATGTCACAACATATATAAACTTTACCTTTTAATTTAAATTTTACTATACCTTGTTCTAAGTATTAAAAAGATAAATTTTTTGATAAAATTTTCTTTGTATAATATGTTACATCTTGTGGGTGAAAGTAATAGAAATAATGAATATAAGACATTTTCTCTAAATAATTTTTTTACCTAATATATTATTTATACGCATCAATCTTTTTCACATTAATTACCTCTCAAAGTCCTTTTTTTGAAAATACAAGATATTCCTCTTAATGGTCTTCTTGTCTTTGAGATCTATCACTTGCTATCTTTATTTTACTAAAACTAGGTAACTCAAAATTTTTAAAGTCTTTTTCTTCCAATGTTTAATATCAAACTTATTTAAAAACATAATATTATGGAGTGTAGGCATCTTAGTGGTAAGGGCACTATCTATATTTAGAAATAATGACTAGTTGTAGGGGTAAAAAGAAAAAAAATTAAAAGATATAATAATTATATTAAAAAGTAATCACCACTTGGAGTGATGATAACATGCTTATTTCTCAAGTTGTAAGACCTAGGTTTAAGTTTGGGTGCAACCACTTGAAACACATTAGGCATATAACATAGGATGACCATTAAAAAAAGGAGTTAATGAGAGAAAAGATTAAGCTAAGTAGAAATTTTAAGAAGATTTCTATATTGCTTAACTTTTATTAAAATATGCCACGAAGCCAAGTGGATAAAATAGCCTTGATCTCAATTAACATTATTAGAAAGAATTCTAATTTCAATAGCTTCTCTAATTTTTCTATCTACAAAATTGTCATTTTCACAAAGAGCTTCACTATTATCTATTAAACACTTGTGAATTTTAGAGGAGCTATTATTTTCTATGTATTCTTCAAAGTGATTTTGAACATCTATTATACAGTATGTCTTTTAAGTGTTCTTTCATTCTAATAGAGAAAGTTTTATCAATTTTACCAATATAACATTTACTACAAAGGCAAAAGATTTTGTAAATACTACTATTATTTAGAATATTCTTTTTATATTTAAGATTATGACAAAATTCAAAGATTTTATTACAGGGTTTAAAGACTATAATAACATTATGCTTTTTAAAACTCTAGTTATTTTCTCATAAATACACCTAATGCAATGAATGCTGATAAGCTATTTGAAAGTGATTTAATATTATCCAATTTTTTAAGTCAATATTTATGTGAGAATGAATATCTATTTTATTGATCCCTAAATGAATAAATATTATTAATGCATTAATAATAGTGTTTTGATTAAAGTTATTAAGTTCAAGGATAATGTTTAAATGATTAATCTCTTGCTGATAAGAAGTTGTATTATAATTTGTTAATTATTATTATACTTAAGGCATTGTTATATTCTTCTTAAGTTCTTGTAAAGTTTAATATTTGCTATATGGATTGGGGTGTGTCTATAGTCATATTTTGTCATGAATTAACATCATCATCATTCTTCCTCTCCTTCCAAATAATAATAAGGGTATCAGAATTAGAAAATTTTATCAATTATATGTATCCTTGAAATATAGAACATAGGAGGGTTGGAACCCCAAAGTTTTTTTTTTCAACAATATTTATCCTCAAGAGATATAGTGAAATTAGAACTTTATGAAACTTAAATTTTTTACTTACACTGACTAAGACCCCTTGGATCTATCGTGCTAGTTTCAAATTTCCTTTTTTAAAAAACACTATGTTAGCCTAGTGGTAAAGATTCTTGATTTGAAAGCTCAAATCATGGGTTCAATTTTGGTGGGAAATGCTGAGTTATAAAGTTCTAATTGCACCATATATGTCAGGTGTATCTATATTATAATTAAATCTAGGAACTTTAATTACCAAGCCAAGATACTTGATAACTTAATATTACCCACTAGAATTAAGCCTATAATATAGAGTTTATAAATTAAGAGTCTCACCATGAGGTTAACACCTCATTATTGGAGACACAGAACACAAAGGTGCTTCAAGTATAACTCAAACTATCAACCTATTGGTTATAAATCCTTGTTAGATAATGAGCTAATCATTTTACCATATATAGCTTGCATATTATATAACCATAAAATAAATGAAAATCAGATTTCATATGTAGATATTTCTATTATCATTCTTTTGTTCCTCCAAAAGTGTTCTTTTTATTTATATGAGAACACCTCCATGAACTAAGTATTAGAAAAATTTAATGTGTGATTGTATATGATCTTCAAATCGATATAATCCTCAATATATCAATTATTATGAAATAAAGGGGTACAAAACCTTCAATCAAATACAAACTTAGCCTATCACACATGACCCAAGAATGATAGGGAAAAGATGCAAAAGTGGAGTTTTAATTGTTATGTGGAAAATGAGATTTTTATGTGAAAAACTGACTAAATATAAAATTCTAAAAATTTGTCTAATTATGGACTATGATGTAAGAGATAGAATAACTGAACATTGCATACTAGAATTGAACCGATGACTTGGAACTTTTAAAGTAAGAGTCTTACCACTAGGATAACACTATCATTGGTAATTTATACAAACAAATGGATGATAAATGATGAAAATAAGATGCTATGATATAGGGTAAAGATTGTCAATCCTTTCTTAAGCAATGAAAATACTTTATTAAAGAATGTTGAATTTTTCACCTCTTAGGGAGTGATGAACATGCATTTGCCATCTGCTCCGACGTCGGGTATGCGATGTTGGGGCCTTGGTTCGACATCACACGTCTGACATCGAGGTGTATACCCCAAGTCTATAAATACTGTGCTTGGGCTCTAGTTTTGAACAATTTTTTATAGTTCATTTTTGGTCATTCTTAGTCAGAGTAGTGAAGCTCTTACAATTTATTTTCCTTAGAGTTAGAATATTTTCTAAGTGCCCAGAGAAGGAGTCTAAAGTGTCTATGGTTCTCTGTTCAAGCACTAATGTGCCTGAGCATAGTAGTGTGACGAGAATAAAATGAACTCTTTTGATAATCCTTGTAGCACTGAGAATAGCTTAATATTTTCTTTAATGCATTTTACTTTCTCACTCTTTATTTTAATGCATTTGAATTAAGCAATTTATTTCTAGTAGTTAATGAATGCAAGTACGACCACTTTAAGCATTCATATAGTACTTAGTGACCTAGCAACGCTTAACATTTGGTAGTCCAACAGTGCTATATGTGTTTAGGATGTGTCCAGGAAAGTGGGGTGGTTACTTGTGTTAGGCTAACTAGGCAATAGACATTAGTTTTCAATCTACTCTACCCTTATTATTGTTGTAGGCAATTACATCCATAAAATATAAAACGACAAAAATTCATATATCTCAATTACACTTAAACCATACTCTTGAGCCTCACAAGTGTAGTTAGGAAGACAACGAATGTTCTCAATGTCATTTCACTTCCTATAGAAACTAGTATACAAGATAACTATAGGTCCATGAAANTTCATCCTACACTAGGATGAATAGCTGTGGTGGTGTGACATGGAGGGCAACATTGGGTTGTCACCCAATCATGTTGCTCCTATAATGCTCTATCACATGGTTACATGATATGGTATTCAAGACCACCATGGGGAGTATAATGTGGAAGATGTCCATGCTAGGGATTGTCATCCCACCAAAGCATAACGCCTATGGGATCGATAGTTGGAACAATGTTATGAGTTTTCAAAGGGAAAAGGGCTTAACGATTGATGAGATGCGACATGCATAAAACCGCGATATCGCGGCCGCCGCGATATCGCATCTTTCCCT
>MNCI01004927.1:110754-130893 GCA_015680685.1 Gnetum montanum | reverse complement strand
ACACAAGGGGCTGTACACCACCTTGTTCTTGGGATTCCATTCCACTTCTCTTCTTCCCATCCTTCTCTCCATTGTTCACCTCATTGCCAGTTGTATCATTAGTGTTTATTTTGGTTGATGTGTTGTTTTCTTTTTGGTAAATTCTTACAGTTAAGACTTTAACTCTTGTTCCAAAGGACATTCCCAGAGCCTACGGACTCTTTGAATGTGGGATTGTCAGGGCATTAAGGGCATGAGCCTGCTTTGGGGAGGACCCACTGACATTCCTATTTGGAACATTAGTTAACTTCTTTTCCTTAACATTTTGCAATTAATTTTCTTGTTGTTCATTTCCATCTTGACATCCATTTCACTGATGCCATTGTTGTCCCTTTTCCCCTATCTCTCTTACTCCTTTTCTTTCTCCATTCTAACGCTACCGGAGGTTCGCAATTAGTCATGGGGGTACGGGGCCTGCTTTTTCGATTTTTCTCCTAAGCCCCAGATTTTTTCATTTTTCTTCCTAACCCCTATACCTTCAGTGGTCATCATCTACATTTTCACAGATCCATATCAGCCATACCACAACCTAGCCAATGAACCTAAACCGAAGCAAGGTATTATTTACTTAATGATTTAATTACCCTTGCTAATATATGATTGTGTTGTGTGTGCAGATGGCAATCATACAACAACGGAATGGATCTGGCGCAAACACTTGGAATGGAGTAGTGCTGAAGCAGCTATGTAAGGAGCAGGATCGATAATGTGCTTACGGATGGACAACGAAAGGCGCAATCTAGGCGTTGGCAGCAACAAGACTCTTCTCTCTTCTTCTCTTTTATTCTCTCTCCTCTTTTCTCTCAGCTGCCAAATGTGGCCTGATGTCATTGTAATAAGGTGTTCACCCTTGTTGTCATGAACACCAGTTTTTGTTGAGTCTTGTAATTGATGTCATTTCACATGTCATCCCATTAGTTCCATTTCCCCTCAATAATCCCATACCTACCTGATATCATTGTAAGAAACTCGAGGACGAGTTTTCATTCAGTCATAGGGGTATGATGAGATGCAACATGCATTGCGCCGCGATATCGCGTACGCGATATCGCGGTCTGCCACCAAATCTATAAATAAGAGGTGGCACTCCCCTCATTTCCCAATCCTGGCTAGAAGTAGCGAAGCTCTAGTAGTTTTATCCCTCCAGAGTTAGAATTTTTCCCATGTGCCCGCAGTAGGAGTCCTAGAGTGAACAGCTCTTTATTCGAGCAACTTTGTAACCTGAACACAAGTTGTGTACGGTAATAAAGACGAACTTGATTGGATAAACCTTGCAGTACATGGTTTTATTTCATTATTATTTATTTCTTTCCTAGTGCGCACGAGTACGACTTGATTACGAGCATCTACGGATGTGTACAGCTAATCAAGGAATCGGCTGCTCGTCGCAACGCGTGAGTACGACTTGACTACGAGCATTGTGACTGCTTGGTAACCCAGTAGCGTATTCCAGGATCTGCGCTTGGTAATCCCAGTGGTAGTCCAATGTGTACGGCTAGTCAAGGAATCGGCTACTCATCGCTAGGCTAGAACGTGTGATAAGTACGACTTGGCTACGAGCATCCACAGGTGTGTACGGCTAGCCAAGGAATCGGCTACTTATCACACTTAGGCTAAATAGGTGCCTCAGTACGACCACTTCGAGCACTTGCGTTACGTGTGGTGATCCCAGTAACGATTAGCGTTTGGTAGCCACAGTTGCATAGTTCAGGGTGTGTCCGGTAAGTGGGAACGGATGCTGACGCTAGTTAATTTAGACTTAGGACATTAGTTAGAGTTAGTTAGTTTCTCAACCCTTTCCCTCATAGCTTAGGAGATAAACTGAAAAATACCAAAAAAATCACATACCTCAGACTTGCTTAACCATACACCGTGACACATACAAGCAAGACTGGGAAGATAATGAATGATTAACCCCAAGTGTTTCTTGTGGCGTTAAGGCATTTAGTCTACGGAGTTCAACCGGATCGCGCATGCACGCTCGTATTCATATGGTTGAGTGTAGGGGTACCTCGCCACTCATCAACAATCCTCCATTCCTATTGTACCAACAAGCTAGTGGAGAACCCTTCTATGGGGGTTTTCCATACAATGATGCTCCTCTCTCTAACTTTGGTGATGGAGGTTAAAAACAAAATCTGCACTTCACAGTTCACAATCCTGATTCTGGTAACAAGGGATCCAATGATAATGAAAGATTTGGAGGGGCAAATCAAGATAGGGATGCTGATAAGAAGCAAGATTGTGATCATGGTCGCAATCACTAAAGAGGCAGTAGTAAGCACCATGATGGTGCTAATTCTCCTTCCTCTTCCTCTTCATCATCATCTTCTTCTTCTAGCTCTAATTGTGATTGCAAAAGGTAAGATCATGATGGAGGTGATCAAAATCAGCAATGACCAACAGGACCACAATAATCAAGGGGATCATCAAGATAGGAAAAATTAAGGACGTAGACATTCAAGAGAGGCATATCACCATGAATGAAGGGGTAGTAGAGGGCATCATAGGCACCATGATCAAGGCCTCGATGAGCCTCTATTTGCTACCCAGAGTATGCTTAACATTACAGAGGCAGTCAGAATCCCAACAAGGCATGTGAAAGATAGTCAGATAAAAAAATTAGACATGAATAATATTCCTCTATTTAAGGAGGATATAACTATGATCCACAAAATCATCTTCAAGCTTTCCAAAATGCATGTGCCTTACAAA
This sequence comes from Gnetum montanum, assembly GCA_015680685.1. Lineage (NCBI taxonomy): Eukaryota > Viridiplantae > Streptophyta > Gnetopsida > Gnetales > Gnetaceae > Gnetum > Gnetum montanum. The sequence goes on along the minus strand of MNCI01004927.1, from coordinate 128,139 downwards.
ACATAAAAATGAATGGTGAAAATTGAAGTTGTTCCCAAGGACACTCATCAAAGAAGTAAAGAACTGATACTAGTCCTTAGAACCGGAATCTATCAGACAATGGAGTACCATGCTCAAGTTATTCAATGATAAGTATCAAACGTACTTTAGGGTGTCCAACCTAAGGAAGCAAATTCAAGGGTGGAAACAAGGAACACACAAATCCTTGGATGCCACCATTGGCTAATACTATACCTTGATGCACAAATGCCCTGGCAATGGTTATTCTCAATTGGCTCTACTTCACCACATTGTAGAAAGGCTTCGTAATGAAACGAGGAAAACCCTTGGTGTCTATGCCTAAGGAAAATTGTCAGAGCTAACTACCCATCAAGTGCAAAGGTTAATAGAGCAAGTCACCAAAGAGGGTAAGCTAAGAAAAAGAGAAAGTGTAGAGGAGTACAACTATTATCCTTCCATTTGCAAAAGGTTTGATTCTGTGACAGTGAGGACAAATCCATATTTGATGAGGGGATGCATAAGAAAGCCTTGCCACTTCAACAATTTGAATTTGAACTTATGACCAAGGTTGATCAATTAACAGACTCCATGAATAGCAGATTTCAAGCTATCCTCAAAATCACTAAAGAGTATAGATAACAAAGTAGTGATCATGAGTGCAGGAGACACAAGGAAGCTAAATATGAAAATTACAAAGGTAAGGGAAAAATTGTTACAATAGAATAGGTTGCAAATAGTGAATCAGATGATGATCATGGATGTGATGTTTGCTAGTATAAACATCCTAAGGGATGTTGCCTCATTAGGTCACATCTTTGGGAGTCTGGGGTGTATGCCTTACATCCACAACTTACACAAAAGTAAACATCTAGAAGATTACCTTATCCTCAAGGTAATTTTAGGCAATTCCACTAGGAACCACCATATTATCCAAGTGGAGCTGCACCACAACTATATGAATAGTATCAACAATGGCAACAACCACAATCATCGATGCTAGTACCACCAAGGCAAAAATACCCTTGCCGGTAGCCTAATCCATACGGTTACCACGTTCAACAACCCATGTCTCCATGTGACCCTTTCAATCATGTTTCTAATATTTAGCCTTACTACCATCCTTATGATTATTACTGAACTCATTCACCACAGGAAAGAAGGGATGCCACCTCTTATCCTTATCCTCCTTCTATCCCTGCACACACTCCTCCTCTAGTTGCACAGCTACCACTTGCTCCTCCTATGTAGGGTGAACTACTTGCTCAACTGCAATAATGCAATGCTACAAGGATTGTTAATTTGCAATCTAGTCATCAATCAGAAGGGTCAAATGCCCTATCAAAGAAAAGACTTTTCTTTCACCCCTGTGGTCCACCTAAGCCTTCACCTACACCCATAGTTGACAACCCTACTCCTGCCTCTTCCTCCATATCAAATTCCTTTGGGCCTCCTTCAAATGAACTCTACCAAGGATCCATACCGTAATGCTTACTCACATTGTGTCTGATTGGATCTATGCAAGAAACCTTCCCAGGAAATTAGTTGATCCTAGAAGTCCTATAATTTATTTGCAAATTGCTAGGAACAAACCGTGTAAGGCTCTTCTCGATTTAGGTTTTGGTGTTAATTTTATTTCTTAAAAGATGTACATTGCTTGGAACTTGCCTCCTCTGAGAAGAGCAACATTAGATTGGAATTAGCAGACCAGTCCATCACTATTCCATTGGGACTAGTAGAAGACATTGTGACCACTATCTATGGGTGGTCTTATCCTACCAATTTCCTAGTAATCAAAGTGGAGAACTGCAAAAGGGACTTCCCAATCATTATGGAAAGGGCATGGCTAAGCACCTTAGATGCAAGAATGGGCATCATAGATCTTTCCCTAGAAATCTCTAAAGAAAACACATTTGGAAAGATCAAAAAGAAGATATTTCCATGCATCGTGTACAATGATAGTAGATACAATTGTGTGTAGAAACCTTCGGCCATAAAGCAAGCATCTATCTTTGCATGCAAGCAGTGTGTGCTAAAAGTTGAAATTCAAAGGTGTCTATACGCAGTAGCCACAAAATAAGAGGGCACCCAATGGCTAATCGCTAATTCAAAAAGCATCACACTTTGCATGGAACTAGCTGAGAGCCTAACATGTGAGTGTCACAAGCATGGATGAACTTGAGCAAGTTCATTAACAACTCTTCGAAGATACAAATGATGATACCCACTAGGGAGAGTTGGAAATTCCAAAGAAATTTAAGCAAGAGTCCCTTGAACTAAAAATGTTACCAACTAGAATGGAAAATGTATTTTTGAAAAATAAGAAGTTAGTTATAATCAATGTAAGACTTGTTCCAAAATAGAAAGAGATGTTGTTAAAGGTAGTTAAAAGATGATCAGTAGCTTCTGCTTGGTCATATCCTAAATTCACAAGGATTGATCCTAGGATATGCTAACATCGCATTTACACCAACTCAGCCATGAAGCCAAAACAACAATCATAAAGGCAGTTGAATGCCAAATTGAATCAAATTGTCAAAGAGAAAATTGACCAACTTCTCAAGGTGAGGTTCATTTATCCCATTGTGGATAGTGAGTGGGTTATCTTGCTTGTAATTGTGCCAAAGAAAGGTGGTAAGTGGCAGGTCTGCATTGATTTTAGGTTGCTAAATATAGCAACATTCAAGGATCATTTTTCATTACCATTTGTTGACCAGGTGCTAGACACAATATCAAGGCATTGCTACTACAACTCCTTAGATGGTTATAGTGGCAGTAACCAAATTCAAATTACATTAGAGGACCAAGCAAAGGCAATGTTCACAAGTCCCTGGGGGACTTTTGCATATCATAAGATGTCATTTGGTCTATGAAATACTCCTATCACATTTCAATGCCTAGGCCTAAGCATCTTTCAATAGCTGATTAGCAATGGTGTGGAAGTCTTCATGAATGACTTCTCCACCTATGAAGCTACCTTTGAGAAAGCCTTGGACCACCTTAAGGAAGTGGTGAAATGGTGTGTTAAAACCAACTTACGGCTCAATTGGCAGAAAATTCACCTCATGGTCCAAGAGGGCACTATACTAGGGCACAAAATCTTGCAAGCAGGAATTGAGGTAGACCCTAAAAAAATAAGGGTCATCCAAGGAATAACCTACTAGCTAGAAACAGTTAAAGATGTTCAGTCATTCCTTAGACATATTGGCTACTTTCAATGCTTCATAGAGAATTTCTCTAAGATTGCAAAGCCATTGATGGAGCTAACAAAGAAAGATGCTCCCTTTTTCTAGACTGTAGAATGTGAAAAAGCATTCCAGCAACTAAAAGAAAAGCTTGTAGAAACTCCAATCCTATAAGCACCTGATTGGTCCAGACTATTTTACATTCTAATAAATGCATCAAATTATGCCTTGGAAGTAGTGCTAACATAGTTAGATGACATGAAATGACCATACTACATCCACTACACTAGCTGAAGTATTATGAGTTCACAACTGAACTACACCAGCACAAAGAAAAAATTGATGATAGTGGTGTTCACACTAGAGAAGTTAAGACATTACATACTTGGGTATAAGGTGTTTGTGCACACTGATCACAGTGCCATCAGCTTCCTAATGAATAAGCCAATGGTGAGCCCTTGTCTCATACGGTGGTTGGTGATCTTGCAAGAATTTGATCTCACAATGGTAGATCGAAAGGGCACTAAGAATGTGGTTGTCGATCACTTGTCTCAGTTGTGATGGGATGACAAAGAAGAAGAAAGCCCATTATTTGATACATTTTTTATGAACTCTTCTTTACTGGGGCTGTAACTAAACAAATGCTCAATGAGCCAAATGATATGATAACATTCTCACCTATCTTCTCACTCAGGAGATTCCACAAGGGTTGGATCACTAAAAGAAATAGCAGTTTCTTCACTAGGTAAAGCACTTCATAGAGATCGATGGATACCTCTATAAGGTGTGCACTAATGGCCTAGTTCATTGGTGTGTCCTTGATGCTGATCAACTGTGCATTCTCTAAGATGCTTATGAAGGTCCTTGTGGAGGACATTATGCTAAAAGATGCATGTCCATAAAAGCCCTAATGGCATGGTACTATTGGCCAACACTCTTCAAGGATCTCCATCATTATGTCTACTCTTGTAAACAATGCCAACAAGAGGGTGGAATGGCTACTTGAATGGGGGAACCTCAACAATGGATTCAACCACTAGGACCATTCAACATTTGGGACTTGATTTCATGGGTCCCATCACGTCCATGTCAAATGGAAAGGCATACATCATAATTACTATTAACTAATATACGAAATGAGTAGAAGCAGTAGCCATCATCGACTGTACATCCTCTACTATTGCTCATTTTGTACAACAAAATGTTGTAAACAGGTTTGATCTGCCACGTGCATTACTTTCAAATAATGGAACTCACTTTATAGGCACTACATTTCAAAATCTCGTGCAACAATTAGGGGTTGAACATAAACTCACAACACCTTACCATCCCCAAGCTAATGATCAAGCTAAGGTTACCAATAGGGAAATCACAAGAATACTAACAAGAACTATTAGCAAGTATAGAAAGGACTAGAGCACAAAACTCAACGATGCCCTTTGGGCCTACTACTCAACTTGGAAACTTCCTATAGGCTACTCTCCCTATGAGCTTGTGTACAGTAGACTACCAACACTTCCTATTCAATCTAGACTCCATACACTTTCAACGACTTGTAACCTTGACCTTGACTTAAGTCTAGCCCAAAAAAAAAGACTAATGAATCTCAAGCTACTAGAAAAAAATTGATTAGTAGCCTTACCATCTAATGAGTTGCACAAGGCTTATAACAAAAAGTGTCATGACTTGAAAATTACAAAAGTCAAATTTCAACCAGGAGATAAGTTTCTTTACTGGAACCCCACACACCTACCTCAACGAACTAAGTTTTAAACCTTGTGAGAAGGATCTTACATCATTTATAAAAATTTTTCTTCAGGGACCATGATGATCTATAAACCTAAGAGCCCAAACAAGAAACAACTGGTTAACATCCAACAAATTAAACCTTTCCATGAGCATACACCAACTAACACAACAAGCACCTCATCAGATGGACAACCATGCTCCATATTTCGAATCTCCTCCTCCTTTCAACTTAGTCATTGGTGAGATGGCCAACCATGCTAATCATTTAAGTGGCTCTTTAGTTTTTCAAATTTTTTGTTTTACACGTTTTTTTATTTTACACATTCTTTATTTTACATCTTTTTGTTTTTATGTTCTTAATATTTTTTTCTTTTTCTTTTTTTTTACACCATTGTTAGTACATTTGCTATTTCTTGAATATTTTACACTTTCTTTTATATTTTCTTTTATTTTGATATGATTTTCTAACTTTTTGTTAATAAGTGCCAAGTACATTGGTAATGCATTACTTAATGGTGGTATGTACTATTATGTTTATTTGATTATTGGTGTCTAGTTTCTGGCTTTGAATTTTGTTACTGATAATTAGGACATGGTTTCTTTTCATGTAACAAGTAGTGAGTCCACAACATCCACCCATCCACACACTCTATGATTTTCTTTATTTTGGAAATGTGTAGTCTCTTTTTCATTAATAAAACTTTAATAAATTTGTGACTTTGGTAGTTTCCAAAATTAGGAAGGATTCAAAGGTTTGAACAAGATATGGCTTCAAGGGGATTTGGTAATCTTTGTGCTTTTCTATTTACTTGGATGCATGTGTGTTTTCATAGACTTCTTACTATTCCATGGCATCCAATAAAGGAAATTGAATAAGTCCTTGTATGGTGTGGTTCTCATAAAAAATGATGAGGATTCAAAGCACACCCCTGGACAACATAAATACATACGTCCTCACATGGTGTGGTTCTCATCAAGAANGGGATGGACTGGTCTTAGAATGTCGATGTGAAGTCACTGAACGTGATTGCTTTTGGTCTGGACTAAGGATGGATTCTATCAAGTCATTTAACCATAAAATCCACAAGGGACTTCATGTGACGATAATTAGGAACTCCATTCCACACTCTCTCTCATCCATCTATGCTTTCCATGTCTCACCTCACTGCTGATTTCATGTGTTGGTTCGATGTCCTAGTTTGATGTATCAATGTTCTTAGTTAGTTTCTTCTAGGCTTTTGTACTTAACTTCTATAACCATTGATCATCCATGGAGCCCACAAACTCTTTGGTTTGAAGTTGTGAAAGGGCATAAAAGGCTTGTACTTGCTTTGGGGAGGACCCACTTGCATATCTTTTGGTTGGGTTAGTTAAGTTCTTTGTCCTTAAACATTTTTACAATCAAATTCTTTTTGTTTACCCCATCAATGACATCCAATTATACACACCTTCACAACAGTTTTCAGTGAATTCTTCATTTCATTGTTATGAATTCTTATACCCTCTTCAAATATTTCCTTGTGTTAAACTTTTTCAAATTTAATGGATCACTTAATTTAATTAACCTTATCTATCAGCCTTCTTGCTAACACTACTCAAGGAACCAATTAGCCACAATCATAACCTAGCCAAGATGAGACAAGGCATTTAACCACAATGTGTTACACATTGCATATTAATTTGTGATTCTATTGTGATTACAGTCGGAAGCATGGACTAAAAGTAGGACTATCTTCATCAAGGATGATGCAATAGTACCACACAATAAGGACCATTCATGATCGAAGGATCTCTTCTCTCTCTCTTATTCTCCTGCTACCAAAAGGTGTTGAATGTTAGTGATATCTAGGGTGTTCACTTCTCTTTTCATGAACACCCCATTTTGTAAAAATTGTAATTTCGTATACTTTAGGACTCAAAGTGTCTATTTTATCTGAGTCAATTTGTAATGTCAGTCAATAATCCCATACCTACCCAATATGTGTTGTAAAGAACTTGCTCCTCCTCTTCTTTACTTGAGGACATGTTTTCATTCAGTTGTGGGGGTATGATGAACATATATTTTCCTTCTGCTCCAACATTAGGTAGGCAACATTGGAGCCGCAACATCACGTACCTGACATCGAGGCCTTGGTCCAACATCAAGGTGCATACCTCAAGTCTATAAATACCATGCCTAGGCTCTAGTTTTGAATAGTTTTTGATAGTTCAGTTTTTATCATTCTTAGTCAAAGTAGCGAAGCTCTTACAATTCATTTTCCTCAAATTTAGAATATTTTCTAAGTGCTTACAAAAGGAGTCTAAAGTGTGTACGGTTCTTTGTTCAAGCGTTGATGTACCTAAGCACAGTAATGTGATGGGAATAAAACAAACTCTTTTGACAATCCTTGCAACAATGAGAATAGCTTAATATTTCCTTTAATGCATTTTACTTTCTCTCTCTTTATTTTAATGCATTTGAATTAAGCAATTTATTTTCAGCAATTACTGAACACAAGCACAACCACTTCAAGCATTCATATAGTACTTGGTAACCCAACAACGCTTAATGTTTGGTAGCCCAATAGTGTTATATATGTGCAAGATGTGTCTAGGAAAGTGGGGTGGTTACTTGTGTTAGGCTAGCTAGGCAATAGACATTATTTTTCAATCTACTCTACCCTTATTCTTGTTGTAGGTGATTACATCCATAAAATATAAAATGACAAAAATTCAACAACCTCAATTACACTTAAACCATAACACTTGAGCCTCCCAAGTGTAGTTGGGAAGACAACAAATGTACTCAACATTGTTTCACTTCCTAGAGAAACTAGTGTACGAAATAACTATAGGTCCACAAAATTTGACCGAATCATGTGTAATGCCTTTAGTGATTTGTATGGTTGGTCATAGGGGTATCTTGATGTTCATCAAGGAGGGTCAAACTATAAGCAATGGAAGAAAAACATAAGTATGATAACACTGACAAAAGAAGCTTAAATCTTGAGCAAAATATGGAGTTCGAGGGTAGAATTGAAATTATGGAGGATTAGGTGATGTATGGAAAAACTTTGTGCATGATTCAAAATCATATCTGAGGCAAAACAAGGTTTTTTTAGCTAAGGGTCCTCTCATTGATGCTAAAGTTGAAAAAATATTAACTTTGGAAGTGTTGTGGAATCCTAAATAGTCTATCTCTAGAAATGATGCCAAAGATGCTAAAGGTGGCTAAGGAGCATTTAGGAGCTATGATGGTGGTACGCACTCATGCTTTAAACTTTCTAAAATTTGATAAGTGCTCTTAAATCTTTAAAAAAAAAAAACTTCCTCTAATTTGTATTTGGATCTCATATTTATAGACCAAAAGTTGACAATTTTGTGTTAGGATTGCTAAAATTGAACTTGGAGTTAAATGTAGTTTTGACATGGAGTTCAAAAATTGCAATTTTGATTAATACTTTTTTCATCAATGCCTAGTCCTATCAAAAATGACATTGATGTTACTATCACCAACACTTTAGAAAATTTCCAAGTTTTCACCAAGTGCAAGTTTTGGGTGTTTTGGACCCCATTTACCCTCCAAACTGATGTTGAAGATGCCAAGACAATACCAAGGGAGCCATGAGATTGGAAGAAGATACAAGATGTAGATTTTTTGTCATTATGATTGATGATGTTAGTACTACTAGTGCTAATGCTAAAGTTAGCGTCAACATCAACACAACACTTTTTCGAGTTTCATCTCCCTACTTTCAAGACACCCACGTTGTCGAAATGAGCCAAGATTATGTCAAAATAATGTTGAGAAGTATGAGAAGCCTAAGAATGAGCCGCAATGTCAAACATGAAGCTTAATGGTGTCATATCGTAGGTTTTAAAAGCATGAATATCCATACTTAGTAAAATTTTTGGTCATTTCACCAGAGTTAGATTTTTGAGCTCTTGAAACCTTGTTTGGCCTCTAAACTAATGTTGGAGGTTATCAAGGTAAAGGTAAGGGACCTTAGAGGTTTTTAGACACTATGGGATTCCATTTTTGAGTGCTAGTATAGACATCATTGAAGTAATGTCAACACTAATATTGGCATTAGCATTGATGTCAATAAGAAAGTTAGAAAATTTTTTGTCGATTTTTAAGGTCAAAAATTCCAACTTCCAAAAAGTTAAAATTGCACTCATAAAGAGGTGTAGTAACCTCCTCTAGGTGCCAAGAGACTTGTAATGCCATGGAATGTTGCATACTAAGTGTGTTGTGGGATCACAAGAAGAAATTCTGAAGGTGCTAAAATGAATCCTGAACTAGTCGATTCCCCATGCTTAGACAAAAATGCCAATCACTGAATAAATGTGTTTTTCTAAGTTCTGAAGTACCAAAATTACTGTCAATGAGTTTTCCTTACCTTGAGGGTTCATGCCACACATCAAAATGCAATTTTAACAATATTTAGAGGTTATGGTGGTAATTGTTTTTGGGTGTTTTGCCTTGTGATGTTCTTGGAAAGTTAGCTTGAAATCCGTGTCACCTCCGATACTTAGAAAAACTTTAATTTCAGATTTTTTTGGGGATCATCAAAAATGAAGTTCACAAGGTGAACTACAAACTTCGATGGTCCCTAGAGACCCTTGAGAGCTAGAAATGTACCTCGAAATGTTGTATTAAAAGGGGTTTGATGGTCAAACCTACATGGAACAATGTGAAGATCACACTTAGTCTAATTTCCAATTGAACCCAAAAAGTGGATACAACATCTTAAATAGGAAAACTTTTTAAAAATTTAAAGGTATTTAATAGTAAAATAAGTGAAACTGAGATTTCATATGTAGTGGTAACCCAAAGAAAGATGAAATTTCTGCAACTGTAATGGATGAATTTTTAAAAAGTTATTACAATAGTTATGCAATGGTGCAAAGATGAGATTTTTCCAATGGTAATGGATGGACTTATTGAAAAATTTAGCATTTAGGTGAGATGATATTTGGGTGAACTTACAAAAGACTCAAACTTGTAATCTCCATTTTATGTTTCCATGACTTTATCTTTGACCATTTTCATGAAATGATGTAAACAATTGATTTAATATGAACGTAAGCATTTGTAATGGTATCACCACTACTCAAGTAGTGGTGGGATAAAAAAAATAAGCAACTTGGATAAGAAAGTCAAAAAAGATTCAACTCCATTTAATTAACTTCAAGTTTTACTTCTTTTTAGTGCTTCTCTACAACTATATTCTAACTTTATTTTATAATACATTCTAATTTTAGGGTTCACAAAATGAATACATAGCTTAGAGCTTCCACTAGGCTAGCACCTCATTGTTATACCTCTTTTTTTTTAATTTTTATTTTTTTTTAAAACAAGCTAGGGTAGTTCCAAGTGTAGGAAAACATGCCTTGTTGGTGCATTGAAGGTTGCTTTCCTTCAAAATGAGGGCCGGAGGGTTGTAGAGATCCTCACGAGTTCCATGCTATCACAACCATCATCAAAGAACTACTTTAGTCCTAATTCCTTTATATACTTTGTCATAAGGATATGTAGGCTTGTGGAGGAGCTTTAGCTTTGATGCTTGGGCCACCGTCTTTCTCTTCAAGAGTAGGGCTTAGATCTAGATACATTAAAGTATGAACATGTCTTACCTCTTCTAGGAGAATGTTGTCTCTTATGGTTGTATGTGCTTGTTGTGGTCATTGCTTATGTGCATCGTGTTGGTCATGTCACTTATATGATTTCATGTGGTATACTCAATATGCTTCAAACCCATGGACTAACGAGTGACATGCACTTATGTTTTTGTGCAAGTGCTATGACTATTGGGGTGTAGTTCACATTGGATTGGCTTTAGGTCATATGGCTGATTTTGGAACTCAAGGATGATTCTAAATGGTGCTTCACCAAGGTAGTGCCATTACACTTGGTATCGAAGCTATGGTTTGCAATTCAAGGCTAACAGTGATTTGTGGTATAAAGTTTGTGATCATGATTTATTATTCATGACTCATGTGCTATCGTAACACACAAAAAGAAGAGCAAAGGAAATTGAAATCCCCTAAAAAGATATAAGAATTGTGGAGCCATTTACTGCAAGTAGACAACATCATCATTCCAAATTCTACCTATAGTTGAGAAAGCTCATATGATCCAAGAGCTATTAGATCTAATGGAATTTCCTTTTTTTCCAAAGTTGGGCTCTAACACAAAACACAAACTCATCCTAACTCAAAACTTGGTGTTGAGAGACTAGGTGGAACAACTTGGGGATGTTGTTGATGATCTCAAGCTTGCCAACCAAGAGCTTTAGGATCAAAATCAAGAGTTGCAATCGTTGCTAGAAACTTAGTAGGCTTTGTACTAAAGCTAACAAAATAAGATTGAGGCTTTGAAAAAGAAATTAGATGATGAGATTGCGATCGTGAAAGATCAATTAACCATATAAGCAAGGGCACTAGCATCAGGGCCAAGTCAATTAGTTTCCAAGTTTTGAGCAAAGGAACCAAAAATCTATGAGGATGACAAAGATGATTATGTGATAGAAGATACATTTCTATTTGAAACAAAAGAGTTCCTAAAGATGTATGAATGTGCCTTCAAAAGACAAGCTTGTAGTGCTTCCTAATTCTTGGATCAAATAACAATAACCTAGTGGCTTGACATTCTTCAAGAAGAAAAATTTACGATAGACCCATTAGAACATGGAAACAATTCAAGGAGGCTTTGATTAAGAACTTTCATACAGGTAATTCTGTTAACAAAACATAGGTGAAGCTAAAGGAAATCTAACATATAAGAAATCTAGAAAAGTATCAACTGCAAACTGACGATGAATCCGGTAAGATTCGAAACATTCATTTGTTTTTTCTCTTTGGTTTGAAACAAAAGAAAAAAAAGTAAGGAAACTTCAATTTGGTGCTCACATACGTACATGCCTGCACAGTTGGTGATGACGAGCTTGTAGTACTGGCCGAACTGCACGTCCACCAGACCCACCAGGGCATCACCGGCCACTGTGGCATCTTCCACATGACTACTGTGTTTCCATGGACGTCCTTGGTACTGACCTGCAGAAACTCGAAGCAGCACATGTTTAGCAGTAGCATATATGAAACCTACAACGGCTTGCTCAGCGGCCGCAGATTCATGCCAAAGTAACACTCAGACGATGCATACATGGTGCAAACCAAGGGTAGACCTCCGCTGTAGAAATCTAGCTGTGGGATGTATTCATTTCTTTTTTCTCTTTTGATCGAAAAGAAAGAAAAAAAAGTAACAAAACTTCAATTTGGCGCTCACATACGTGCGTGCCTGCGTAAGTGGTGATGACGAGCTCATCCTATTGGCCGAGCTGCATGTCCACCAGAGCTTCGCCGTCCACTCTGGCATCTTGCAACATTTCTGTTCAAATTCCACCTTCCCTTGTATATTTTGTGTTATCACTTGTACATTACATTGCCCTACGAGTGGCGTCACGAATATTCATCCATTCATTCATTAGTAATAGTTTCCTCTCGTACCCATGACGGGCCGTTAACCGTAGTAGAAAAATCACCACAACAACAACGACTGTATGGAACACGAATCCCTGCCCTGCCCTGCCCTATTTAATTTGCTGAAAATTAAGTGTCGTATTTGGAATGGATATGGTGATCACAGGTATGTACCGGGGCTGGACAAGACAAAGTGGCGCATTTGAAAGAAAGATTTTGATTAAGTTGGATGCATGTGATTCCCTAAATTCAAGGGTGATGAAATCATGGAACCAATTGATCATTTCGCAATGGATAAGTATATTCTAGATGTTCTGTTCTATCTCAAGGGCTGTCGAAAAGAATGCAACACATACCTGGTTAGATTACCAGTGCCTTTCAATTATGACCAAATAATGACGGAAACTATATTCACGCAGATATTTTTACTCCCTAAGCCAAGGTTTAAATTGCTATATGATGCTTTGGTAATCATCAAACTCTTCAAGGCATTGCTTGGGTCATTCTTAGCTATAGTAGCTTATCTTTGGTTTTGTTGAGGCCAACCTAACCCATGCTAGGCATAGGGCCTTCACCAACAATAACTACTACTTTATTTTATTTATAATCCGAGTATTACTAAATTTAAGCATCAAATAATTAAGAAAAGTACCACTATAAATAGAGGTAAGTGTCAGATGACAACCCCCCTATGCTTGCCTGGAGTCATGTTTGAACAAGTTTAATATCACAAAAAATCAGAAGTCGTACAATTATTGACATATAAGTCCTTCAAAATAAAAAATAAAAAAATAAAAAATAAAAAAAAATCCCGACATAAACCATAAAACTTAAGGCTTATTTTTTTTGCTCATTTTCTTATTTCAGTTTTACCACGTTGCAGTTGACATGGCAAAAGCAAAGTTGCGGTTTACGGTTAGGGTTTTTCCTGCAAGCCGCTATTTACAATGGAGCCGGCCAAAGCCAAAAAAAAAAAGGAAGGGAGGGGAGCTGGCAACCAACGCCTGCGCCTATTCTCTAACGACGATCAAGGACAGATGTGAGCGTCTCTCTCTATTCTTACGCGGTCCTCCTCACGTGGCCAGCACAGCAGACGACACCATCAGTGCCTTGCAGCAGAAGGGCAATCTTCTGTGTTTTGCACACACAAGCAAACATAGTTTCTCTCTCTTCGACGTCACCCTGGCAGCAACTCGGGTAAGGCCTCTCTGGAGACGCATGTGCAGACCTGACGGGAGGCGTGTCAACAGTGACGCGGACACCATGACAGGTGAAAAACTCTTAAAACAACTCTCTCTTTTTCCTCTCCTTTCACAGCACAGCACACAGAGAAGGAACAAGGGACACAACCTCTTCCCAAACCTGGGAGGCGTCAAAGCAGTTAACAGACGACAGGAAACAAGTGTTCTCTCTTTCTTTCGACCTGCATCGATCAACTGGGCTGGGGGTGGCCAACCAGGAAATAGTAGGCAGACGCGTAGCAGAAGCAGTAGGCAGGCACGTAGGACGTGGATAGCCGATGCACACAAACGGCATGTGGTTGATAAAAACTGCCGACAATTGCAACGGATGTGGTGGCAGACAACGGAGGTCTCTTCACTCCCAATCAACAGGAGCAGGAGATCCTAAGTAGAACCCACATCAGGAACCAGAAAAGCAGAGCACAAGATAAACTTTAATTTAATTTCTATTTTGTTTCATATTGATTATTGTACTAAAAAAATTGCACAAATATTTAATTTTTATTTTTAATTATTTTACTATGTTTTTCAAGATATAATAGAACTTAACTAAAATCAAATTTAAGTTTTTAATATTTTGCTTAAAAATATTATTATTATTGTTTTGTCCCATAGCCCTTTCCAGCTGAGATTATTCCTGGGTTTCCGTACCCATATGAGAGGCATCCTAGGCGATAGTCTCCTAAAACGAGTTTTCACAGATGTTCGCGTGTCCAAAATTTACGCATCAACACCTTTTTGGCGCTAGAAGGAGGGCAGTTTCTCAACCTTTTCTTTATTTTCCTTTTATGTTTTTTTTTTAGAAAAAAAAATTTATTATCATTTCTTTTACTATTTGTTTTATTTTTGACTCCCTATTTTCAGTTTTATTGCTCTATTTTAGTTTCATTTTCAAATCTCCAAATTTATATTCAAGCAATCCTTTTTTTAATTTTTTTTCTAAAATTTAATTAAGGTGATTTAAATCATTTTACTTTCAATTTACTTTTCTAAAATTTTTTAATTTCAATTTTATTTTTTAAAAATAAAAAAATAATAAAAAAAATAAAAATATAGCATTCAAATGTTTTTTTTTATTTTATTTTCTTTAATTTTCACATTTTATTAGCATTTTACATTTCCTGTTATTTTTCATTTTATGAGTGACTTTTCTTACGGAATATCTCAACAAAGAACTCATACTCCTACCCCTAGTCAACCAGCTACTCGTCAATCTACTTTGAGAAAACAACGAGCTTCACTTTTTCCAAGTTTAATTCCTAAAAAACTTCAGACTAAGATGGTAGCCCATCAACCCCTGGCTCCCTTAGTAAGAAACCCTTTTAACTTTTATAATTACCATGACATACCAAAATCCCTTCAAAACATAAACCTGTTCTTCGATCCTACAACCCCTACGAATGATGCCCGCCAACACATACAATGTTTTGAAACCTTATTAGGGATCCATAAGATTGTACATAATGATGTAGCATGTAGAGTGTTTGTAACAACATTTAGGACCAAAGCAACCCAATGGTTCGTAATACTTCCTGATGCCTCTATTAACACATGGCAAGAATTCAAAAACAAGTTTTTGAATCAATTTGACAAATTTACAAGCTCTGCTATCGCATCAAGCAACTTTACTAACCTAAGAAAGCTACCTAGGGAAAATGTTAGGGATTATAACCTTAGATTTCTTCATCAACTAGCCTATGTGCCAAATGAGATGTGATCACAACCGGATGGTATCCTCAACTTCTATCTCTCTACCATTGATCCATTCTTCGCTTATGCTATCAAATCTGATCCCAACATAATGGAAATATAAGGTGCAATGTCAAAAGCTATGGAATTAGAGCAAATAACCCTTATGAACAACATCCAAACCCAATTTGGGATGATGAGTGTTAGCAACCCTATGCAATCAAAGCCAGTCCTACCAACTTTTCAAACATCTAATGTTATGCCTCAAGCTGTTTCTCCCTTTTAATCAACTCAACCTTTAAGTAATTACTCACAAGGCCCCATGTCCTCTTCATTCTTACCATCCAACATTGGTTTGAATGATGACCAATCAAAAGCCTTGATTCAATCCATTATCAACCCAAACGAGATATCAAATTCTATTGAACCACCAACCCAAACTCAAAATCAGATGACCCAAATACTCACTTCACTACAAAAACTATCCAATGAAGTGGTTGAGCTAAAGAGAAACAATAACAAAACCCCTATACAACCAAAAAAACCAAGTGCATCAATCAACGATGATTATTGTCGTCTTCATAATACGAGACAACATTCTGAAAAGACTTGTCCTCAATTCACAGCATTGTATGGTGACAATACCCAAGGGCAACAAAATGGAAAAACCTCTATCATGGTCCTTAATGTACCTCATGAGACAGAAAATGAAGAGGTTTCCTCATTAGAACAAGTTATGGTAGGCGACCCTAACCCACACAACACTCACTACAGCAAAATTAGTGACATTATGAATGCTACACAATAACAAACTAGGAACAATTTCTATACACCTCCAAATAGAATAGTTCCTAGTCAAAATAATGCAAACAACCAATCTGGGTCATCCCAAGTAATTGCCCCACAACGACCAAACCCCCCTTCTGTGCTTCGAAGAGTTCCATCTCAACAAGAAGCCAAAGATGAACATAAGAATTATGATTTGGTTGAGGACTTAAAAAGAGTTAAAGCCAACATTTCGATGTATGACCTCCTACACTTTAACAAAATGAAAGAAGTGATTCGGGATATGGTTCATATACCCATAGCCCAAAGAGAAAAGTCCCCAATTCCTAAAAGGCAAGTTCACTTTGCAGAAAGTCCTAACACATTATCAATACAAAATGTGGATAATTCCATGTCTAGCAAAAAGGATCATCCCCCTTTCCTAACCACTTTGATTATTTTAGAAAAGAATGTCTATCACTGTTTAATGGATTCACATGCAACTGTTAGTGTTATGCCTCTTGACATTTGTAACACCTTAGGAGCACAAATGATATCACAAACTAAAAGTGTGATTCAACTCGATGGATCTAACGTACCTGTGGTAGGGTTATTAAAATGAGCAAAGGTACAACGTAAGAAATACCCTACATTTACATGTTATACAGATATACTAGTAGTTGACATGACACCCACATATGGTGTGCTCTTATCTAGAACTTTTGGAGCTAAGTTTGGGGGCTTCTTTAGGTCAGATTTCTCGAAATTATTGATCCCAGTTAAAGGAAAATCTGAATATATGATTATACCTAGGGAACCCTTTTATAAGCAAGTGGTAACAACTTTTGATTAACAAACTACGTCTCAAAGAAATCAAAACAACAATCATTTCGTTGGAGTGGTCGAACTAGGACTTGGCGAATATTCCTTAAATGATGATATATATGGGGCTACATACATAAATCCTTTTGCATACACATGTTTNTAGAACTTCACCTTTTCGATAATGATTTTTGAATCCCAAGCATTATGCTTAAAAGGGACATCCAAAANTCACCAACATGATGGAAAAACCTTTCTTTTCAGTGACCCACCACCATTAGGAAATGATACAAATATAAGTGAGATTTTAACCAATGAAATATTAGAAGATGGACCAAAATTTGATAATGATCCCTGTTACCTTGATCAAAGGGCCAATTTTTTAGATATTACAAACTTGAATACTTGGATACTAAGAGTGGATGGTGCTTCTTCCAAGAAAGGATGTGGAGCTGGAATAATGCTTATACCTC
>MNCI01004927.1:69017-98218 GCA_015680685.1 Gnetum montanum | reverse complement strand
CTCGTGTATGTGCCTTTGATTACAATTTGATGGCATCATAGCAAGTCTCCTGGGTGGCTAAGGGTTCTCAAGTGGAGATGAACACACTTCACCCTGTTGTTCATAGGGTAATCATGGATCATCACACTTGAGGGCTAGGGCTTATGAGAGGGAAAATAGGGTTTTCCAAGGTCACCTAGTAATTATGGCTAACCATTCTTCAACATCACCTATCCTACACTCATATGATCATGATGATTACATGATAAGTTAGCACAAATCTCATCCTCCATAATCCAACATAACTAAAGAAACTAAAACCTTGAAAAAGATTGGGAAGAATCAAAGCATTATTGAAATATATAGTAATAAAAGAGATTTTATGTAATAGTAATAAGAAATATTATATAAAGCCTTATACTAACATTATTTTCCAATGGTGCTCTAATGACCCAATGCCTAGTAACTCAAAAGATCATAATAATTATTAAAATCATATGCAAAGCAAAAATCGAAACAATATGCCAAGAAAGAAATGATGGAAATGCAAAAAAATTATGCAAATGCAACTATATACAAATAAAATGCATGGCGAAGAGGAAGAAAGCATGCAACTAAGAACCTATCAGGTGTCCACATGGGGTACCTAAGTAGAAATGCTTCAAATGAAATGCATTAAAATTTCTATGTAACCTACATCCTTGCAAATCAGCAATTTTGTATACATTAGGGTCAATGACGTCCTTAACTCCGAATGGGCTTGACCAAATAGGAGAGAACTTACCTTGAAGATTTGCTTGGTCACATGTTCTACCTTTTTACCAAGACTGGGTTTCCTATCTTAAAGACTTCACCAATGTACTTCCTGTCAATACATTGTTTAACAATTTCTTGATAATTATGATTATGAAAATCAAGACATAACCTTAACTTACTTGTTTTTTTTCTATCAAGTCTTTCTTTGATATAAGTTTTAATGATAGGTCTAGGTCTTCGTGGATCATCGAATATAGCCTTTCTAGGAGCATGTTCCATGGATGTGTCATTAAAATTTAGCACACCTTCAACTGTCTTAAGAGGTAGGGTCTTATTTATATCTTAATCTTCCCCTAAAGATGGTGGATTACTTAAACGAAATCCATCGTGTTGTTGATAAGGCAAGGTGTCTCCATAGATTTCTTCACCTTCTCTAGAACTTTGATAGGATTGGGTGGAATTTGCATGAGAGCCATGATTTATTTTTGTAATTCCACTCACATAGTCATTTTCAACATGTTCACTATGCTCAACCTCAATAACCCAAACATAAAGATTAGTGTTTCAATCTTCCAAACATTGATTTTGTTGATCCAAGGCTTTAAAAACTTGATTTTGTTGACCCAAGGCTATAACTACTTATTTGTAGAAGGGTTCTCGAGGTATAGTCATGTATTTAGATTTTCCTTTGATAGGGATTAATAGCTTTGAGAAATCTAACCTAAAGAAGCCCCCAAACTTGGCTCCAGAAGTCCTAGATAGGAGCACACCATAGGGAGGTGACATGTCAACTACCCAGATATCTATGTAACATGTAAACGTAGGGTATTTTTTAAGTTGCACTTTCACTCCTTTTAATGACCCTGCTACAGGTATGTTCGACCCATCAAGTTAAATCACATTTTTCATTTATGGTATCATTTGTGCTCCTAAAGTCTTACATACCTCAAGTGACATGACACTAATAGTTGCTCAGAATCCATCAAACAATTGTGGACATTCTTTCCTAAAATAATCAGAGTTGTTAGGAAAGGAGGTTGCTCTTTCTTACTCATCATAGAATTGTTTACATTTTGTATTAATAATGTGTTAGGACTTTCTGTGAAGTGAACTTGCCTTTCAAGGGTTGGGGATTTTCCTTTGTTGGCTTCCGATTTATGAACTATCTCTTGAACCGCCTCTTTCATTTTGTTAAATTGTAAAAGGTCGTACATTGAGATGTTAGATTTAATTTTCTACAAATCCTCAACTAGATCGTAAGTCTTAGGTACGTCTTTGACTTCTTGTTGAGGTGAAGTTCTTCTAAGTATAGAAGGTGGATTTGGTCTTTGTGGAGTGTTTGTTTCAGATGATCCAGTCTGAGTATTTGTGTTACTTTGACTAGGAGCTCTTCTGTTCAGAGGAGTGTAAGGGTCATTCCTAGTTTGTTGCTATGTGTTGTTCATGATATCACTAAGTCTACAGTAGCGAGTGTTATGCGGGTTGCGGTTGTTTACCATAACTTGCTCCAACGAGGAAACCTCTTCGTTTTCTATTTCACAAGGTACATTAAGGACCATAATAGGAGGTTTTCCATTTTTTTGACCTTGGGTGTTGTCATCATATAATGCTAAAAATTGGGGACAAGACTTCTTAAAATGTTGCCTAGTGTTATGGAGATGACAATAATCGGCATTGACTGATGAACTAGGATTTTCTGGTTGTATAGGACCCTTTTTGTTGTTTCTCTTTAATTCAACTACTTCGTTGAAAAGTTTTTGAAGCAAAGTTAATATCTAGGTCATTTGATCTTAAGCTTGAGTCATGGATTCAACAAGATTAGATACCTTGTTTGGGTTTATGATGGACTGGATTAAGGCCTTCAATAAATCATCATTCAAACCAATGTTATATGGTAGGAATGAAGAAGATGTGGGACCTTGAAAGCAACTATTCATAGGTTGAGTCATTTGGAGGGGAACGAGAGTTTGGAACATAGTATTGGCCATTGGAAAAGTTGGTAGAGAGTTAGATTGCATGGGATTACTAATGCTCATCATTCCAAATTGAGTTTAAATGTTGTTCATAAGGGTGCTTTGTTCTAACTCCATGGCTTTAGCCATTGCTCCTTGTATTTCTGTTAATGTTTGAATCAAATTTGATGGCATATGCAAAGAATGGGTTGATGGTAGAAAGGTAAAAGTTAAGGATGCCATTGGGTTATGGATGCATCTCACTTGGCACATAGGCCAGCTGGTGAAGGAATCTAAGGTTATAATCCCTAACATTTTCCCCATGTAGCTTTCTTAAGCTAGTGAAGTTACTTGACGCAATTGCAAGGCTCGTGAATTTGTCAAACTGGATCAAAAATTTATTTTTAAACTCCTACCATGAGTCAATGGAAGCATTGGTGAGCATCACGAACCATTGAGTGGCCTTACTCCTGAAATTTTTCACAAATTCTCTACATGCCACATCATTTTGGACAATGTTGTGGATCTCAAATAAGGTTTCGAAACATTGTACATGTTGGCAGGCATCACTAGTAGGGTTTGTGGGATTGTAGAACAAATTTATGTTCTGAAGTGACTTTGGGATATCGTGGTAGTTAGTAAAGTTAAAGTGGTTACTAACCAAGAGAACTGGGGGTTGATTGGTTGCCATTCTAGTATGGGTTCTCCTAGGAATAAAACTTGAAAAACGTGAGGCTTGTCATTCCTTAATGTGAAGAGACGAGTGATTGGTCAATCAAAAGTAGAGAAGAGTCCACTCATAAAACAAAACTATAAAATATAATTATCAGAATAAAATTATAAAATTAGGCAAAAGAAAAGAAAATATTAAAATAATAATTTTTTTGTAAAAAACACTAAAATATGTTATATTTTTTATTAAAAAAGATATATATATATATATTTGAAAAGAAAAAATAAATGTATAAAATTACAATACTTATAAAATTAAAAGGGGAAATAATAAAATGCAAGATTTTAGAAAAATAAATTTAAAATTGCATAATTAAATAAAACCACCTTACCTATCCTAGGACTAAGGTAAGGACCACCCAAACACAAATTTGAAAATGAAAGTGAGAAATGAAGGTTTTTTAAAAAAGGATTAAAGAAAATGGGTGATAAAACCCAAAAGTTTTCAAGAAACTAACTTTTGAGAACAAAAAAAGAAAGGCTCAAAAATTCCTAAAAAATGGTTTTTCAAGATAATGGCTAAAAATAGGAATTTTAAATAAAACGAGTTTGAAATAAGAAAATTGAAATTTTTCNGGAATTTTAAATAAAACGAGTTTGAAATAAGAAAATTGAAATTTTTGGGAAACAAAATAGGGATTGGAAAAGGATAGAAAATAAATATTTCAGAAAATGGAATAATAAAGGTTAGAGAAACAACCCTCCTTCTAGTGTCAAAAAGGTGTTGATGCATAAATTTTAGTCATAACAACACTAGGAAAAAAACTTGTTTTAGGAAACTATTGCCTAGGGCACCTCCTGTATGGGTACAGAAACCCAGGAATAATCTCAACTGGAGAGGGCTACATGGCCTTTTGCAAATAATAAACTAAAAAAAACCTAGAATTTAAATTAAATAATTATCTTGAATACAATGGGTAACTAAAGAAATGAATTTTCCTTGGTCTTGCCGTTTTGCTAGCCATGTGCACCACCTGGAATGTTGTCGCCGTAGAGAGGCAAAGGCAGTGTGAAAGGAGGAAGGGCTCTTTCTATCAATCCAAAAAAAAGGCTCTTTCTATCAGTCCTAAAGGGGCTTTTGCTATCAATCTTGAGAGGGCAACTTCCTCTCCAAAGGTAATGGTTTCCTCCTTTCTTTTCTTGTATCTTACAAGCTTCTAGCTAATCTTTGAGGAGGGTCCAAGGCAAGAGCCAAAAACTCAAAATTAGATCCTTGGGGTCTGTACAGCAATGCAGGAGGGTTCTCTCTCTTTTTTTCTTTTGTCTACGGTAGTGCATCCCATGCACAAGATGCAAGACGTACAATTTTTTTTGGGCCAGCAATTTATCTTAGCGATGCAGACGTGGGTGGACAATCTTTCTCTCTACAATGGTGCACAAAAGGAGGCAAACGATGATAGGCTTTGAGTGACCATGGTTGCTACCCCATGTAGACTGTAGCAGGCAGTCTCTCTTTTTTTCTCTTTTCTCCTCCTCCTCACTCCCTCTTCCTCTCTACAGTGACAACATTCCAAGCGACGCACATGGTTAGCAGAACAGCAGGACCAGGGAAAATTCATTTCTTTAGTTACTCATTGTATTCAAGATAATTATTTAATTTAAATTCCAGGTTTTTTTTAGTTTATTATTTGCAAAAGGCCACGTAGCCCTCTCCAGCTGAGACTATTCCCATATGAGAGACACCCTAGGCAATAGTCTTCTAAAACGAGTTTTTTTTCCTGGTGTTGGTGCAACCAAAATTTATGCATTAACGGTATCATGCTTTGGCATTTAATTTTTGGATTTTCTATATTGCTCTTATAGCTCTATTTTTATGCAATTCTAAACTTCTATTTGGTTGCCATAAAAGAGCTTATATTGTCTTTCAAAAGCATCTTGAGCAATTTTATAGTAACATCTTTATAAAATTTTCCATTTGAGTCTAGAGGATCTAGAAAAGTCTTTGATACTTTGAGATGATTTGAAATAGCTTCATTTTTTGTAAAGTTCATTTCCTTGATATTTTAATCTTGAAATTGTTAAATTTTTTCTGACATCTCTATTGTTTGCAATTTTTGACAATTTTTAATTACCCAAATAAAAACTTGTACTTTTTCGTTTACAAAGCATTTTCGAAGTTTAATAAGAGTGTCTTTTAGGAAATTACTTATTGAGCTTAGAGGGTTTTGGCCATTTGTAATACTTAGACAAAGTGTTTTTTCATGTTCAATTTATCTTGCTTAAATATTTAAGATTTCACACAAATCTGCTTTTGTTTCTTCTTCTCTTTTAAATTCTATTAAATCTCACTCTATTTCTAGTTTTCCTGTGGATCTTTCTCTCTGGGAGAAATTAGGAGTAGATTTTTGCAAAATTATGCTTAAGCATTTTTGTGAAATTTTATTTGTTTTAAGCAATGTACTATAGGGACTATATAGACTAAGTGGCTTGACAAAATAGGAATCTTTAATGAGTCACAGTATTTAACAAGGTTAGCTGAATTCCTAGTATAATAACTCGTTATAGTTTCATACACAAACCCAACTATTTTGACATTCATAACAACAAACACACATTTACGCTTAGTTTACTCTATAACCATTGAGTTTATGTAGAGGTATTTGGACCTTGGTTTTGCTAAAGACCAGCAAGCACCTAAACTCAAGTTTGAAGGAACACCTTTGTTTCCCATGACCCTAGTCATTAGACCGAAAGGTAGAAAAATGTTGGCAATCCCAAACAGTCTCCAATAGTTCTTTTTGGTGCTAGAAGGAGGGCAAAAACATTTGTTACCTAAGTTTATTACATTCAAAGCGATCGATAGTCCTAGCACACCAACAATTCTTTTTGGTGCTAGGAGGGCTTGAAAGAAAAGTAGTAATTATTTTGATTTAATGACCAAAAAAACTAATAGTTTAGAAGATTTCAAGGGTTCTAAAGAAATTCCTAATTATAAGACTGATTATTCATCAGAAGAATAAAAAAGGGTTTTTGATTTTGGGACAAGGAGTGGAGTAAAGACCAAAAGGATAAGAAGATCACCCCTTCTGTCTGGTTTATTAGTCTATAGGAGAAGACCAAAGAAATATAAGAGTTCAATAATCAAAAAGAATCCTAATAAGATGGTGAACCCACAACTAGTGAATCATTGGCAATGAGTTACGTGATTAAGGTTTCAAAACTACAACTATATTTCGAAGGTAATTTACAAATATCTATCTAAACCTTTTACCCTCAGAAAAGCTTACTTAGCTAAAGAATACATCTACATGTTTGAATTAGTTTTAGCTCATGTTCAACACCAAGACCAAGCTTCTAGATTGTTTGTAGCAAATTTAAAGGATATGGCTTAAATTTGGGACTCAAACCTACCAAGCAAAAGTATCACAAGTTGGAATGATATGAAAAGTCTTTTATTGGCCCATTTTGGTGATCAGTTAGATCAATAGCAATTATACTGTGGCCTAGTGCAAGCTAAGAAAGGAGTTAAAGAGTTAATTAGAGATTCCAACATTAAATTTTCAAAGACAATATAGACCATAATATGAAATGCTTAGAGATACTTATCTTAAGATTGTGAATCACAATATTTCAATTTGGTTAAGAAGAACTCCAAACTTGCTAACATTGAACGATTACTATAGTAAATCTATACAACTAGAAGAATAGCTGAACTTAAATAATGAAGAAATTATCATGTTTCAAAAATTTAAAGAAAAAATTAGAGTCCTAGTGCAAAATTTTTCTTAACTTAAAGAACTACCAAAGCCATCTTGTATTAAGATAGAGCAAGAGCTAGAAAGTAGAGAATCTGAAAAAGGACAATTAATGAAAGACTTATCCAACAAAGTAGTGAAACTAGAAAAAGCTTTGGCAAAAGTTAAAATCAAGGAAGAAAAGAAAAATAGGAAACATAAGTATCAAGATACTAAGTTAGTGTATGATGAGGATGATAGTGATCTTGATATGTCTAACTTCCTTGATATTGAATCTGATAATGAGCTATCTAGTGTTCATTATGCAAATAGATCTTCTAACGTTGGATTTAGTGATACCTCTTTTCTATTAATTTTTGAAGAAGATTGATGAGCGACAAGGTAACCCTACACCCAACCATATGAATCACAAGTGCTTACGCACGATCCAATTGAATTCTGTGGACTTTATCATTTCCAGTGCACTAGCACTTTAGGAAGTGAATCTAGCCTTAAGGTCAATCGTTGTCCTCCCAATTACACTTGTGAGGTACATTGGTATGGTTAATTGTGACTAAGGCATGCAATTTTTATCAGTTTGTATTTTATATTTTGGTGTTCAAAATGTAGATAAAAGGAGTTTAATTAACTAATCTAGATTACTAATTAAGTAATCATTTAACTAATTTTAACATAAGTATTCGTTCCCACTTTCCATACATGTCCTAAACCCACGTATCCACTATTGGGCAACCAAACACTACGCTACTGGACGTACCAAGCGATAACATTGCTGGGATTACCAAGCGAATACATGTTACGGTCAAGGCAGTTGTACTTATGTGTGTAATCTATCTCACTTAATTGTCTCATTGACGTAATAACTGGAAAATATTTTATAACTAATTGAAAACATTAAATGCATAAATAAAATAGCTAATCTATTCAAAGTGCTACAAGGTTTATCAGAAAGCTCATCTTTAACGTCACACACACTATCGTGCTTAAGTACAACAATGCTCAAATAAAGATCTGTACACTCAATGACTCCTGCTGTGAGCACCTAGGGAAAAAATTCTAACTTTTGAATGGAAAAAATTCAATAGCTTCGCTACTACTAAAATCTAAACTTCCCATAAATGCGATTGGTAACACGTATTTATAGGCAATGGATAGACATAGCATCGACAAGGCCTCATCGATGCAACCAACCAACGATGATTTATCATACTCCCACGACTAAATGGAAACTCGTCCTCGAGTTCTTTTACAAAATTGGGAAGGTATGGGATTATTGATTGACTTTTCTTTCAACAAAACAAACTTGACTAACTTGACAAAAAATTGGAGTGCCTAGGTGTACAGATCAACACATTACAAAAAATGGTGGTGTTCAGAACACAAAATTGAACACCATGACACAACTCTTCAAAAATTACACAACACGTTCCTTGATGATGTGAAGCTTGTTGGAGAAGATCAAATGGTCCCAAGTGGTGGTGGTTCCTAAGGCTCTAAGGAACCTTCACCAGCTTCACGTATTGGCGGTAGTTGTAGTTAAGACGACTGTGGTTGTCTTGCTACTGCTACAAATTCAGGTGGAAGGTGAAAAGCATCCAGTAGTGCTTTCATTTTCTCCTTCTTACTCTTAGGATCATGCATCATCCATGCAACTTTACCAATGTGGGTTGGAACAGGCACATCCCAAGGACACAAGATCGTTAGAAACAACTCCCTGACATTAACAAACTAGGCAGCGAACTGTTTGCATTCAATGTCAAACACTCGCACTGTGTTCTTCAACTCCTAATAGTCATTCATCCATCTAGCTAGGTCCTTAACAATGGATCACTAATCTGTGAATTTCCCTTTAAGGACTTCGAGTTCAGTGTTAGCAATCTCAAGTCTTTTCTTGGTGTCTTTGTGGTGTTTGAACTCAGCCTCATATAGCATATATGAGCTAGCCACATGCTTCTCCAATTCTGAATGTGGCCATCCAGCTATTAGAATTGCTAGGTTTGCATAATGGAGATTGGCCAACTCCATATACTCTATCATTTCTTTGATCTACAACTCCTTCAAGCATATCTTTGCTTTGTTGTAAGCATCAATCCCATCAAAGATGGGCTGCCACATCTCTCTTCCTTGCTGGAGTTTCTGGAGGGCTTCATTTACTTTAGCCTTTGCCATATGGATTTCTCTATCATTAATTTCCTTTTGCAAGCCAACCTGGTCCCTATAGTGATTTTTCACTCTCTCAAACTTGAGAGCTTCATTCTTCTAGGCGGTGATTTCGATGGCAGACTTTTGTCATAAGGTGCATACCTCCTCCATTGATAGATTGTGGTTCTCCATGGCCAATTTCCTTAGTTCAATGTTGACACTAGCAAGCTACTCTTACTATTGATGAATGATTTCTTACATTTGATCTCTCTAAGAATCAACATTTCGCATGTGATGATTTTGCATAATTCATGATTCATTTTCTTGGCACATTTGATTCAAGTCCTTTTTGATTGAGTACATTTTAGCTTTTTCCATGAACTTTCTGAAGATGGTCATTCCTGCTTCCTCCTCAACCTTTTGAAATCGTTCATGAAGTTGTTTAATAGCTTCATCTCTTGTCATTTCTGGGCTAAGGATTGTTTGTTTTGCAAGTCAGGCATGAAGTTTAGCAACCTCTATGGCCAAGTGTTGATTTTACTCTTGGGCCATTTCTAATTGCCCCTCCAAAATGATGCATCTACCCCCTTGCATTTAGCAGCTTCAATTGGGTTGCAATGATGTTCTCCAGAAGATTAAAGATATCTGGAGTTGGTTGCCTAGTTCCTACCAGTCGTTCCAATAGTTGTTCATGTTGGGCTACATTCAATTTCCCGCTAACCATGCTTGCGCATGTCTACACATCTTGGAGTGTAGATACATCTGGTACAGATGTTGCAGGTGCATTCAATGCTTTACCTACATGGTCAGTTACCACTTTTGTAGCTATCTCTTGCCCTTGGTGCTACATCCCAAGATAGTTTCTTCTTCACCTTTCTCCAACCTCACCAAGAAAGTGGTAGCATTCCTAAAGATTTCTAGCAATAAATGATGTGTTGCTAATGACACCATCACCTCTCGAGTGTTAGGATCCAACCTTGAAGGTAGCTACATTCTTTGGGCAGAGAAAATGGAACCACCCCTCTCCATCTAGCTAACTATTTAGGCCACCTCATTAAGATGACTCATTGCTGACCAATACACAAATGGATTCGCCCCACTCGTTCCTGCTTGCTACTCTTGCTCACTCAAGAGTTACTCTCGGAGTTGTCACAGTCACTCAAGGACTACGTGGGCCTATGGTGTTGTCTCTTGAGTGGGTGGTGATGGTGGCAACTCCTCTTTTTGAATGGTTGTTGGCATTTTTTTCTTTCATGATTTCTGCCCATGAGGCCAAGGGAGCATACCTGAGAGTGTCATTTGAATAGTGAACAATACCTACCCTCTTGCAAAGTTTCCTGATAAGACATGGAAAGGGAAAGGTCTTCCTTGAAGTGCTTCTCAATCTCCAAATAAATCAATTGTGAAAGGTTAATGGGAAATTTCCCACTTAGAGCGGTGCATGCCCAAGTGGAGAAAGTAGTCACCTTGCTTGGCCTCATCATTGAATTGAGGTGATAGGCCGCAATCTTAAAATAAATTCCCTCCATCGGTGTGAGCACACCATACTCCTTACGGTCCACCCTGTAGCATCACTGGGTCAACTTCCTTTTTACCTCAGGATTACCTTTTGTTGATATCTCTACCAACTATGTTCCAATATCTAGCAACCTAGTGCCCGTGTGATGGCCTCCACTGAGTAGGACACTTGAATGTACTTAATTTTTACAATGAACCCTAGCCTTTGGCTATTCCAGAAGAGATAGGTCTCTCCCATGTACCACTCCCCACTAGTTGTGATGATTGGTCACATGGGAACGGTTTATAATTGTGTTCTAACATCCTTTGGAGCTTTTTCCAAAAATGGCCTGAAGTTTATCTCTTGAAGAATTGATCTTTGGATCTCTCGGAACTTGATGATGTCTAAGCAGGCTTGAGTTAGAGTGACCTGAAGCTTAGGCACAGGTCCAAACACTTCTCCTCATTGAGATTATTTTGTAGGCACTTCTTCTCCTAGAATCTATCGAACAGATTCCACTTCGGGCTCCTCATGAAGAGGTCCCATTGCATGGGTCACCTCTTGTTCTTAGCCTTGTTCCTGCTAGCCCCTTCTAGCTCTAGGCCGTTTCACCCGTGGTTGTGAGGCTTCTCCTTCCTGTGAACACTTCTTTTTGGGTGTCATCTATAATCACAATAAAACCATGGATTAGTAATCATTGTGTAACCTTAAAAAAATTGGAATATCTTAACTCTTGAGGGTAGTTACACTTTTCTAAGTTGTGATTATGGCTGATTTAATTAACTTAATTGTTATTTCTATTTATGTCTTATCATTGATAAATCATCCCGGAGATTGTTGGAAGGATTAACTTGGAAAAAGTTGATGTTTATGAATTATTAAGGTTACTAACCCTTTGGGGAGTTAGAAAAAATTTTTGAAAATTGCATTGGAAACCTTAAGGTTTATGGCCCCCACAGAAAAGATCTTACCTCCAGTAAGTGTAGGATCGAAAAACAGAGTGATTTGGACAAACAGTTTGAAAGTTATGGATTCTGGAAGGTTTTGGGCTATGGAAAAATTGCAAAAATTCCTTATGTTATGAGAAAATTGCAAAAAATTCCAAAGTGTCTAGCGATATATATAGTATTTTTGTACTGCATCGACGATGCCTCGTCAACAAGGCCTTGTCAACACAATTGTTGACCACCATTGACTTTAGTCAAACTTTCAATACACAAGGAATTTTTCGATGAAATTGGGGTCAAATGAAAGCTTAAAAGACCAAGAATAGTATGAAATCATGAGAAGAGGGCATTGAAGTTCATAAATTTAAAAAATGGAGAAATTTTGATTAATGGATGAATGCAATGAAAGATTGAGTTTACATAATGGAAAATACGAAATATAAGATTGTAGCAATGTCAAAGGTAAGGAACCTTAACTAATCAAGCCAAAAGGCATGCAAGTGTGTCCTCCCCATAATAGGCTCATGTCCTTTTTACCCTTGCATAACCTCAACTAAGGATTTTGTGGGCCCCATAATTGATTTAATGATCATGACAAGTTAAGGACCAACCGAAAAGAATCCACTCAAGAATCCCAATGTGTCAAACTAAGACATAGAGCATAACATAGAACCTGGTAGTGAGGTGAGTTATGGTAGCATGGATGGATGATAGAGAAGGTGGAATGGAGTTCCAAATTGAGATCATAAGAGGTCCCTAGTGGAATTGTGGTTAAAATGACCTGAGAAGTTTCATCCTCAATCCAAACCAAAGCCATCCACTTTCAGTGACTTCACATCATCACTCTAAGATTGATCCATCCATTTGAGACACAAGAGTGTCCTAGCAAGCCAACCACCATTCCACAAAGAGGAGAGAGAAGTAGGAAGTGAGAGAGATAGGGCCTTAGTTAAAGGGAACCTTCAGGCATAGGTGTATGTCTTTCAAGTCCCATAACCAGTGCTTGTAATCCTTTTATTTGTCTAAGGGATGTGCTTTGAATTCCCATTGTGTTTTTTTTTTTTTTTTTGAAATAGAAACCACACCATGCACGAACTTATTCATGTTGAAAGGGTGTGCTTTGAATTTCCATCATTTTTTTTTTGAATGATGGGAACCACCCCATACAACAACGTTATTTATCTTCCTATTATTGGGTGATATGGAATGGTAAGAAGTCTACAAAAAACACTCAAGCACTCAAGGAAGAAGAAGAGTAAAAAGAGTATTGAGTCCCCTTGAAGTCATACCCTTTACAAACCTTTGGATCCTTCCTAATTTCGGAACTACCAAGGTCACTGATTGATTAAAAGTTTCTTTAATGAAAAAGGAACCTCAAATTTCTAGAACAAGGAAAACCATAGAGTTCTTTGGATGGGTGGATGACGTGGACTCAATGCCTATTCCATGAAAAATAAACCATGTCAAAGTCATTAGACATAAAAATTCAAAAATAGAAACTAGACATCGACAATCACACATTAAGCATAAACCATCATTAGTAAACAGCAACAACAACATTGTGTCCTGTGATAATGAAGCAGATTTATTAGCAAAAATGAGAAAATATCACGCTTAATCAAAAGAAACATAAAAACCAAAATAAAGTAAAATATATAAGAAAGTGTAAAATAATCAAGAAAATTTAAATGTACTAAAAATGGTATAAAATTAGAAATATTTAAAAATCAAAAATTTGTAAAATCAAAAATGTGAAAAATAAAAAGGGTAGAAAAACTGAGAGGCCATGGTAATGATCAGCATAGATGGCCATCTCCCCCACAACTGAGTTGGAAGGAGGAGATCTAAAAAATAGAACGTGGATGTCCATCTATTGAGACAATACTTACACTGGCCAGTCTTGGTTCTATTAAAGGTTTGACTTGTTGGATATTGACCAACTACTTTCTATTTGGGCTGTCAAGTTTGTAAATTATCATGGCCCCAAGGGACAAGGTTTGATCAATTATATAAGGTCCCTCCCAAAATGTTTGAAATTTTTCCTTTTAAGGTACATGTGTGGGGTTCCAATAGAGGATCTTATCTCTTGGTTGAAACCTTACTTTCCTAATTCTAAGGTCGTGGCATTGCTTGGTGAATGCCTTGTTCACCTCATTCAAAGATAGGGCGACTAAGCGATCTTCATCTAGCACATTCAGATTAATCAATCTTTCTTTTTGTGCTAAACTTAGGTCAAGGTTTAGATCACAAGCCATTGAGAGTGTACGGAGCTCATATTGAATTGGGAGTGTTGGAAGTTTTCCATACATTAACTCATAGGGAGAATATCCAATAGGAAGTTTCCAAGCTGATCAATAAGCCCAAACAACATCATTGAGTTTTGTGCTCCAATCCTTCCTATCTTTGCTAATGGTTCACGTTAATATTTTTGTAATCTCCTGGTTGGCTACCTCTACTTGACAGTTGGCTTGCGGGTGATAAGGTGTTGTTAATTTATGTTCTACCCCCAAGCATTGCATTAATTTTCTAAATGTAGCAACTATGAAATGAGTCCCATTATCAAAAATTAGTGAACATGGCAGCCTAAACCTATTTAAATATGCTGTTATATAAATCTGGTGGTAGCAGATGATGTGCAATCTATAACAATTACCGCTTCAGCCCATTTTGTGCAATAGTCAATTGCTACTATAATATACACTTTTTCGTTAGACATGGATGTGATGGGACCCATGAAGTCAACACCCCATATGTTGAAAGGTTCCAGTGGTTGAATCCACTATTGAGGACCTTCCATACGAGCGTTCATCCCCCTATCACGTCAACAACGTTCACAAGACTTAACAAACTAGTGGGCATCCCCAAAGATTATGGGCCAATAGTGTCCAGCCATCAGGATTTTTATGGTCGTGCATCTCCCTGCATAGTGGCCTCCATAAGGTCCTTCATAAGCATCCCAGAGAATGTGTAGTTGATCTTCATCAGGGACACACCAATGGATCAGGCCATCAGCACACACCTTATAAAGGTGTCCATTGATTCCCATGAAGTATTTGACCCGATGAAGAAATTATTGCTTCTTCCTAAAATTCAAGTCTTATGGAATCTCTTGAGTGAGGAGAT
The DNA here is from genome assembly GCA_015680685.1 of Gnetum montanum. Lineage (NCBI taxonomy): Eukaryota > Viridiplantae > Streptophyta > Gnetopsida > Gnetales > Gnetaceae > Gnetum > Gnetum montanum. The sequence goes on along the minus strand of MNCI01004927.1, from coordinate 83,394 downwards.
GTGTGAGGATGCCATTATACTATATGGCTTTTTAGGCGTTGATGAGTTGTGAGATACCCCTACACTCAACCATACGAATACGAGCATTACATGTGTGATCCGATCGAACTCCGCAGACGGACTAGTTGTGGCATCTAGATAGTTAGCCTTAGGTCACAGTTTGTTGTCTTCCCACTTGGACTAGTATTATCTTTTTCACATATGGTTTAGTCCAGACTAAGGTGTATGATGTGTTTCTAACCTAATGCTACTCCTGAAGGCAATGGAAAGTAATATTATCTAAGCTAAGAGAGAAAGGGTAAGAGAATCTAACTAGCCTAAGTGCGATGAGCATCTATTCCTTGATTATCCGTACACATCTTAAACTTCGTGCACGAATACCACTGGGATTCCCAAGCGCAAATCCTAGGTACGCCACTGGGTTACCAAGTAGTCACACTTAAATGCTCGTAATTAAGTCATATTCATTCCGCATTTTAACATGAAATAAGGGAGAGAGAGATTAACTAGGAAAGCAATAAATGACATTAATTAAATAATTAAACTAAGTGAATGCTACAATGATGAAGTAATCTCGATCTTTATTTTTAGTCATGTGTGTGTCCAAGTATGTCACACTCGAATAAAGGATTCCGTACAATTACAATCACCACACTGCGGTAGACACTGGAAAATATTCTATCTCTGGAAGGGGAAAACTGCCAGAGTTCCACTAAGGGATTGAAAACTAAACTAAACTATGATCAAACCCGATTCTTTCTACCTCTTATTTATAGATGAGGAGACAGGCCGTGATATTGTGGTTTCTCAAAACACGACTCATCAGGCGTTTGTTCATTTATTACTCTAATAAAGAGGAGTTCATATGGAAATTGATCAAAGATTAGGCTCTCCTCCTCTTTGTTATCCCATCTTAAGTGAGAAAGATGGTCAACAACCACATTCTCAGTCCCTTTTCAATCTACCATAGTAAGATTGAATTCCTACAAGATCGCAAGCCATCACATAAGACAAGGGCTCACCATTAGCTTATTCATAAGGAAGCAAATTGCACTATGGTCCGTATGTACAAATACTTTATAACCTAGCACATAATGTCTAAACTTTTCTAGTGCATACACCACTACCATTAATTCTTTCTCCATGGTGGTGCAATTTAACTATGCACTCATAATTCTTCAACTCACACAGTGGATATAATATGGATGTTTCTTATTGTCCATTTGCGTGAGTACTACTCCCAAAGCATAGTTAGATGCGTCTATCATGATATCAAATGGTTTGGACCAATCAGGTGCTCGTAGAATTGGTGTATCTACGTGTTTCTCTTTTAATTATTGGAATGTGTTTTCACATTCCTTAGTCCAAATGAAACATGCATCTTTCTTTGTAAGCTCTACCAATGGCTTTGCAATCTTAGAGAAATTCTTAATAAAGCACTAGTAGTAACTAGTGTGTCCAAGGAATGACCAAACATCTTTAACAATCTCTGGTTGTTGTGTTATTCCTTGGATAACCCTTATCTTTTTTAGGTCTACCTCAATCCCTTTCTATGATATTTGGTGCCCTACCACAATGCCTTCTTGGACCATGAGATGGCTCTTTTGCCAATTAAGCCATAGGTTTGTCTTAACACATCTCTTTAGCACTTGTTCAAGTTAGTCCAAGGCTTGCTCAAATGTAGCTTCGTATGTGGAGAAGTCATCCATGAAAACTTTAACACCACTACTAATTTATTGTTGAAAGATACTAAGGACCAAGCGTTGAAATGTTGCAGGGGCATTGCATAGGCCAAATGACATCTTACAGTATGCAAAAGTCCCCCAAGGATTCATGAATGTTGTCTTGGCTTGGTCTTGTAANAGTCCCCCAAGGATTCATGAATGTTGTCTTGGCTTGGTCTTGTAACACAATTTGGATTTGGTTATAGCCACTATAACCGTCCAAGAAACTATAATAACAATGCCTAGATATGGTATCTAATACTTGATCCACAAATGGCAAAGGAAAGTAATCCTTACATGTTAACATATTTAACAAACTAAAGTTCATGCAAACCTGCCATTTACCACCCTTCTTTGGTACAATTACAAGTGGCCTAACCCACTCATTATCCACAATCAGATAAATAGACCCTACCTTGAGGATTTGCTCTATCTCCTCCTTAATGATTTGCTTCAATTTAGGATTTAGCTACCTCTACAGCTATCTTCTAGGCTTCATGGCTAGGTTAGTGTAGATGTGGTTCTGGCATATCCTTGAATTGATTCCTGTTAGCTCTAGATATGACCAAGCAAAGGCTATTGATCATTTATTTACCACTTTTAATAACTTTTCTTTTTATTTAGGATCAAGTTTGGCATTAATGTTGACCGGTTTACCCTTCTTTAAAAATGCATACTCTATTCCTACTGGTAAACTTTTTAGTTCTAAGGGCTCTACTTGAAATGATTAGGGATCTCCAACCCTCCCCAACAATTATCATCATCTCCATTAGAGAGTTAGAAATGGACTTGTTCAATTTTTTCCATGCCTTCTACATATGCACAAGTTAAGTTCTTAGTTGGCTCCATGCATATTGTGCTACTATCTGAATCAACTATCAGCCACTAGGTGCCCTCCTACTTTACTACTACTATGTATAGACACCATTGAATGTTAATTTCTCGTGCACACTAATTGCATGCCTTAACATATGTGCTTTGGTTGACCAAATTTTTTGCACACAATTGCACCTATTGTCACTATACGTGATGCATGGAATACACTTCTTCTCAATTTTTCCTACCTCATTATCCTTAGATATCTCAAGAGATAGGTCCCTTATACCCATTCACACATTGACCATGCTTAACCAAGCCCTTCCCATGATGATGGGAAAGTCACTTTTGCAGTTGTCCACCTTGATTACCAAAAAATCAACAAGATAGGACCCCCCACAAACTATGGTCACAATGTCCTCTACTAATCCCAAAGGGACCTAATCGATTGATTTGCTAATTCTAAATGGATGTTGCTCTTCTTAAAAGGTGGTAGGTTTTAGGCTTTGTACATATCATGGGAGATGAGGTTAACTCTAAAACTAGATTCAAGAAGAGCCTTGCATGGCTCTTGTCCAACAATCTATAGAAAGATAAGCAAACTTCCTAGATCAAATCTTTTTGTAGGAAGGTTGCTAGCCTTGATCCAATCAAAAACAACATGAGTTAGCATTACAGTGTGGATCCTAGGTGGCACTTGGTTTGAAGGGTGCTCGAAGGTATTTGATGTAAAGGATGAGGGTACTAGAGATACAGGGCGATTAACAAGAGTAGGTTATGACGGCTAGAGAGGATTGCTAGGCCAGAAGAAAGGTCATTTCCTTAATCAATTATCCAAACCACTTGGTTAAAAATCTGGTTATGAGTGTACATCTCTTGTAGCATTTCATTGCTACAGCTGTGGAGGAATTTCACCCTACATGGATGGAGCAAGAGGTAACTAAGTTGAAGGCAGAGGTGTAAGTGCAAAGGAATGTAGAGGATGATAAGGATACAAATATGGGTTTTCCCCTCGAGTAGATGGTGGTTGTGTTTGGTGGTACTCTAGAAGGCAATAGTGATGCTAGAATGATGCATGACTTGTCAAACTTCTAGGGTAGATAGGTTGTTGAACATAGTATCCATATGGATCTAGTTGCCTATAAGGGTACTGCTACCTTGGTGGTAGCATTCTCAACAATTGTGGTTGGTACCACTATTGGTACTGTTCATAAGGTTGTGGAGGAGTTCCACTTGAGTAGTAAGCTTGTTGCTATTGGTGGAACTGCCTTGAGGGTAAGGCAACCGTCTTGGAGCTTATCTATGTGCTAGGAAAGGATTTAATGCATACACTCCAAACTCTTGTAAGTGTGACACCATAGGGCAACATCCCTTTGGATGTTCATATTGATAGATGTCACATTCAATTTCATCATCAAAGTCAAACTCCACAACTTCCTCTACTGCAGTAGCTTTTCCCTTACCTCTTTAGTAGGCACATTCAGCTTCATTTCATTGTCTATGATATTGATCACTATTTTACTCTTTGGATTCTTCAACAATCTTCAGAGCGGTTTGAAAATTTTCATCGAAAGAGTTCCATAACTTGTCAACCATAGCTAAAATGTCATAAATAGATTTTTGGATAGGCAAGGTCTTTCTATTCACCACTTCATCCAATGGTAACTTCTCCTCGTTGCAAAATTGAACCTCTCATTTTTGGATGGATGGATTCCTATTATACTCTTCAACACTCTCTCTTTTTTGTAGCTCACTTTCTTCTTTTACTACCTGCTAAATTAGCCTTTGGATCTAATGAGCTCTCATTTCAAACAACCTCCCTTGGGCATCACCCCAAGGGTTCTTCTTATTTCTACCTTGATCCCATCTATGATGTGGCAAAGTTGTTCCCTCTAAGAGTAACCATGACCAGGGCATCTATGTAAGAGTGAATAGTATCGACCCATGGTGGCATCTAAGGGTTCATGTGCTCCTTGTTTCCAACCTTGGATTTACCTTCTCAAATTAGATACTCTAGAGTACGTTTGATATTTTTCATTGAATAGTTCTAACATGGTACTCCATCTTCAGATAGATTTTGGTTCTAAGGACCAATACCAACTTTCAACTTCTTTAATGAGTGTTCTTGGGAAAAGCTTGAGTTTCTACCACTCATTCTCGATGTTTTGTAAGGCATATGCATCTTGAAAAGCTTGTAGATGTGTCTATGGATTAGAATTATATCCCCCTTTAAATCTTGGGATACTGTTCATATCTAAGTGCTTAATCCGACTATCCTTTATATGCCTACTTGGAGTTCTTACTACCTATGCAATGTTAAGCATACTTTGAGTCACCAGTAAAGGTTCATCATTGTCACTGTGTTGATGAAATTAATGATGATTTTAACCACCCCTTCAATTTTGGCAGCCTTCATGGTCATTTTTATTTCGCCAATTACCTTCATCATGGTTGTTTCGATAGTGGCTTTCATGAGAATTGTTAGATGAAGAGGAATGTTTGGAATTGGATGAAGAGGAAGGTGGACCACCACTACCGCAATGTTCACCACCACTCTTACGCTTTTTACGATCTCCATCATTCGATCCCTTATTATTGCAATGTTCACCAAAGTTCCTACCTTGGCTATCACTCTTTCTTGAACCTGGTTTATGAATAGTTGATTGCAAGGTCAAGTTCACACCCTCACCATTAGTAACAGGGGGTGTAGAATCTTCATGTTGAGAACCTTCCAAGGGAGAATTCTCATTGTCCTCTTGATCTAGTAGGAACAAGGGGTTAGTGTAATGTTTTTCCTTTGTAGCTTCATAGAGTTTCTCCTGATGTTTATCTTACTTACGTTATGTTTTCATGGGACAATAGTTCCAAGTATCATATCCATACACAATGTACTCCTCTTGAAGATCTACTATGCCCAACTAATTAAGGGTTTTAAACAACATTTTGGCCATAGATCTATCAGGGGGGAAAACGACATTACCCTCCATATCACGCCATTGCATTTGTTCATCCTGATGTAGGATGAAGGTGAAATTCAACACAAACTCATCCGGATGAGTGTAGACCACCTTGCATTTTTGTGGAACTAGTGGTTTAGTATCTTCAAGCTTACAAGAAGACGAAGACATTTTGTACAACAAAATAAAATTGTCAGTGTGCTTTTATAATTTTTATGTATAGTGGGAATGATATGGACCTTTAGGTTCGTACAATGATATTAGTGATATTCACTTAGACCTAAATAGCGCAAATTCCACAAATAAAGTTCCCGGTTGTTGGCGCCCATTTGGGACGTGGCCACCAACGAGTGTCCTCGAACAGGATTTAGGTGCTTGCTGGTCTCTAGCAACACTAAGGCCCAGATACCTCCAAATAGACTCAGTAGTTAATGTGAGTATGTGTGTGTGCTGTTGCGGTGTGCTGTTGTGAAAAATGAAATGATTGGATTGTGTGTAAACTATAAATGACTTATCCTAAAGAGACTCAGCCAACTTTGCAAAGTACTGTGAGTTGTTGAGAGTTCCTATTCTGTTCAATTGCCTAATCTATGCAGTCCTTATAATACCTACTTGTAACAAATAAAATTTTGCAAAAACATTTGAGCACAACTCTGCGAATCTACTTCTAATTTTTCCCAGAGAAAGAGATAGTTCCACAAGAAAACTAGAAATAGAGCGAGATTCAATGGAAATAGAAAGAAGAGAAAAAGAAAGCAGATTTGTGTAAAGATCTCAAATGTTTAAACAAGGTAAAATGATACGAGTAAACACTTCGCAATAAAGCTATCCCAAATTCAATAACTACGAATTGTTCAAACTTCCAAGGCTCAAATAAGCAATTTCTTCAAGACAATCCTACTATGCTACCAAAAAAAATTGTTGCGTAAACTATCACATACCAGACTCTATTTTGGCTAGATAATGGATGTCAACAATTGCATTCAACAGAACCTTCAAAAGACTTGAAAATTTATGATTGAAATACCACGGAGATTCACTTTAAAGATAAAAGAAGCCATTCTGGTCCTATCAAATTACCAAAGATTTTCTGAACCCTCTTGACTATTGAATCGTTCAACAGCTTGACTACATGTAGAGGCTTTCTTACAATAATCTCAATAGCGGTTCTTATACATTACACAATAATAAAATTCACTACTAAAATGCTCTTAAGGCTTTCAAACACAAGCTCTTCTATGGCAAAATTTTAATAGAAATTTTCTATCATGCAATAAGAATAATAAAAGTAATCTAAAAATCCCAAAACTACTTGCCAAGCATGATACTATCTAAACCACTAGCTAAATAATTTAAATAAAATAAAAAATAAACATAAATCACAGGACTATGACAAAGAGGCTGAAATGTTGTCTTTAATAAGTCATCTTACAAGCAATCTTTTACAATGTCTTCTTTACCAATGCTCTTCCTCCCTTTAGCTACCAAGACCCCAGAGTGAGACCCCGAGTGAGACCCCCCTTCTACCAAGACCCTTGAAGCCTTTTTATAGGGTCTCATAGGTAGTTAGATAAAATATCTTGGGTAACTTCTTTCCCAAGTAAGGAAGTTATAACTTACCCAACAAGTTAGGAGATATTACTTGCCCAACAAGTTAGGAAGTTATAACGTATACATGAAGTTAGGAGAAAATCATGCTAACATTGGCATGTGTCTTTTTGGTAAAATTAGCTACAATTATCATGGAATTTTACTTAACTATAATTTTTCATAGGAATAAAAGGGATACTAACCAAATGTCCCCTTTATATAGGACGTTACACAAATATCCCCAAAAATTTCTTCTCTTTTTCAATTCAATATTTTCAAAGTATATTTAACACTATGCATGTCTTAATTAATTTTAATTTAATTTTTTTATGTTATGGTCGATTCCCAAGGTTTCATGCATGGAAATTATCAGGATGATGACAAAATAATTGATTTGGATCGTTCCTCGCACGATGATTCGGCATATTTTGCTTCTCGAGCTACTCTCTGGTGTAGGCGTGAGGAGATTATGATTAATTCCATTGTTTGCCATCATTTGAGCCAGAAAGAGTATGTGATCATGATGAAATGCATGGGACGGTTGCTGCAAAGGAGTCTGGAGGATCCATTTTTGGTTTCCATGCTCGGCCATGTCCAGCTGCAGCTTAGCGACCTCAAAGCGGCAGGTGAGACCTTCGACCGTGTTGAAACCCTAGCAACCAACAATGATGCAATTGAGATCAAGAATTTGGTTCACTAGAATTGAGCGTTGGAGAAGGATCCCACCGATGTTATTACCACAAACAATAAGGTGCTTTGCTTGTTGTATTCGAGGAATCCATAATCTGTAACACTTACCATTGTGAAACCCTAATCACATGGCATCGTTGATGCAGAGCTTACGATGGTTCTGTCCTCCATTTCTCTGTCCCTCTTTTCTTGAATTTCTTACATTATTTTAACAACGTAGATAATAGCAAAACAAGCGGTTGCAGCATCTGACATCTGGAACAATGTCATCTCCATTTTCGCTAACGGCACCATCGAAACAGTAGGTGTCAGCTCTCGCTTGACCTAGCCGATGGAGGTCACGTGTTGATGCTACCCTCATCTTCTTGACACGGTAGAAGTGGGATATCTGGAACATTCTGCATAGCGCTTTTACTTGCCACCATCTATCACCAAATGTTTTATGTACCACAAATCATTGGTGTCATTGTTCTGCTTAACGCAAATCTTCCAAGGATGCCGACAATGAGGCCGCAGCAACGGTGCATCTCGCGGTAGAGCGGCTATAGTGAGCCAAGCCAACCGGAGGTTGAAAGACCTTGCCGAGTAAGAGTGATTTTGGCATCAAAAATTTCAATTTCAAATATTTCGTAGACAAAAATTCATCATAATTCCAACTCCCACCATAATGGTAGCCGTTAATGGTGTAGGCCTCCCTGGTTGAACGTAGAACCAGCAATGGTGCCACCGGATGCAGATGCGTTGTTTCTTTCACGATCCCCACAAGGAAGGGTACATTCGGGATATTTGATTCCATCAATTGCGGCCTACTACTGAATCAAGTTCTGCTTTGGCTCGTTCCATTAACGCAGGCCTACAAAGAAGCTCTGCAAGCCCCCATTACATGAGAGTTGCAGAGCTTTCGGTTTCACCGACGATGATTTCCTACATGTACGCCTTTACTGTTGTCCAACTGAGGCCAATTTGTGAATCATCCACTAGTTGTAGGAGAACATACACCAGATCTTGAGAGGTGTACTTTTCTGTGCTTTGCATACGATTCCAGTGTTCTTCTATTACCTCGCCCATGTGTACGTTCAGCTTCTTGCTCACCCTTTTCATGCGGCAGACATAGCCCTAAAAATCAAACGACCCAAGCACGGGAATAAAATCACCAAGATTCAGCACACCATTGAGCACGAATAGCTCCTTGATCATCTCCTGGAACTCTTGCGGCCCAATCCTATGACCAGCCTTCTCATCCAAGTACCTCTTCCCGAAAACCATGCAACTGATAATATTATTGCGTCTGACATCCTCAACTCTGATATTCGCCAACACCTCCAAACCTCTTCACACTAATGAGCTCTATCTAACAAATGACAACTCCCTCTTTGCTCTTTCACATCCTATATCAGCCTTCTCAGAAATTTGGAGTTGAGCATGAGCAATTTTAGTGAAAAAATAGCAGCAATTGAGTTTACAAGTTTACATCACATGGAATTTCCATTTTTGCTTCAATTTCTTGTATTTTCTCATTCGCATCTTCAATGCAATTTTCATCTCTTTTTCCTTTGAAGGTTGTGATTGCCTCCTTTGGATTTTGAAAATCCATTTTTCTTCCTTTTACTCTCTGAAATTTGAAGTCTTCAAATGTCTTTTTCACAGTATCACATAACATTATTGTGCTCTAAAAATCTGAGTACTAACTATCCATAGTTAAAAGAAATAAATGTCATCAAATATTTTTGCACTTGTTAGAAAACTCTTCATCTTGTTATGATATTGCAAGGATACCACCCTACACTTTGATACAATTATGTTATTTCTCTTAAGAAGTTTGAAAAGAGATTTTTTTTTACTTGCAGATTTTATCATACCAACCTATTCCCTGAAATGGCCAAAATGTGGCAACATTTCTGCCCCCTTTAAAGGCTTAAAGAAATTTGTGCAAGCCCCATTTTAAAACTAAACTATACTTGAAGCTTTTATTGAACTTTTACAACTAAAAAGATAAATCTTTTTGGAGGAAAATTTCCATCAAACATAAGGTTAGGTGGTAGAAAAACCTCATTCCTAAAAAAACAACAAACTGTACATTATCAAGTCCTTTATTCATGGACTATTCTTGAGATGGGAAGAGAATGGTAAGGGTTACTCTGGTAGAAATCCTCATATCTCTAACTTTCTCATAGGTAGTTTCTGATGTGATGAATGCTATTCTATTATTTTCTAGCTTCATGGAGCTTTCAACTTGATCTTCTTGAGCTTTTTCTTTAGCAATCCTCTCATCTTCTTTCTCATATGAATTTTTATTTTCTTCCCAATTAGGTCCTTCTTCTTCTTCTTGGGACACAAAGGCTTCTTCTCATGAATCTTCATTGATTGGTTGTTCTTCTTCCCTTTCCTCTTTTTAGGTGCAATTTTGATATTGTCCCCAAATATTTGATTCTATCTCTAAACCTCTTGTGAGGAATGAGCATTCATCAGCCAACCAAGCCATGAAAGGACATTCTTTAGGTATTCCACATGCTTTAGCTTTCAAGTAAGCCTTTAACACATGTTCTGGGCAACATCCCATCACATAAGGAATGAAAGGCTTCCTCATTATTCTCCTAAAATCCATCTTCTCTTTCAAATTAGCTCTCTTCTCACTTTCTCTACTCAACTTGAATTGGAAGATGAGGAAATCCTAGGCAACCCAATCCTCTTCTTATAGTAGCTAGAAATTTAAAATTCCCTCCAAGAGTCTTCAACCAATTTTCCCTCTTTTTACACATTCTAACCACTTGTCAAAATATTCACTAAGTGGTTGATGAGTCACCTCTTCCACTTGTCACACTTGTAGGCTTCCACTTGTTTCACTTGTTCGAATTAAATTATTAAACTATTTTCTAATTTAAATAAATTTATCCTCAATATATTTATTATAATAATATACTATCTACTTATCTAACTATATACCAATAGCATAATTAAACATAATAATTAATGCTATACTCCTAGTAACATTATATCTAATAGTATATACATATATTACTCTGTGTAAGGATATCTTCAAGTTGTATGCAATTGTCCAAAATAATGTTTTATATACAAAACATTATATGGAAATTGCAATTCCATGCCATCCAAAGTTAATAATTTGTAAGTATCCTTTGACAATTACTTTGTAATTTGAAATGCACCAATCCATGTCGTTGTAAACTTATTCGGTTTCTTCATATTCCATAATAGGACAAGGTCCCCTATCTTGAAAGTTCTTTTCAGAGCTTTCCTATCAAACCATCTTTTAACTTGAGAGGTATTCTGTAACAAATTATCCCTTGCTTTATCTACTTCAACTTCTCTTTTAATAAGCAAAGTCATGAAACTTCTATCTTTATCAATTTTTTCACTATATCTTTGTACAAATTCAGAAGCTAAGCTTACAATCTTATTTGTAATTTTTGCTGGCAAACCATAAACTAAGTTATACGGTCATGTCCCAATAGCTCTCTTGAATCTAATTCGATCTGACCATAATGCGGATTGTAGATAACTGATCCAATTTCCTGGATTTGCATCCATCGATTTCTTGATATAAGCGATAAGCTTTTTATTGGTGGATTCTGCTAGGCCATTTCCTTGAGGATAATAGTTTCATGAGGAAAATAAGAAAATAGATTTTTTTGATGCCCATTTGATAAACTCTTCAGATTTGAAGGTGGGTCCACTGTCTGACACTAACACTTCAGGTAGACCAAATCTACTTAGAATTTGATCTTCTAGAAACTTAATCACATCTGATGCTAAATCTCCTCTTAGAGCCTTTGCTTCAGACCATTTAGTGAAATAATAAGTAGCTATGAGAATAAACTTGTGTCCAGCTTTTAAAGGAGTAATTATACCAATAAAATCCAAACCCCATTGCTGAAATGGTCTATCTGCAACTACTAGCTTTAAAGGGGCTCTAGCCTTTTTAATTTTGGGCCCATGAATCTGACATTTATAGCATTTTTGAATCTTTGAACTAATGTCTTGATACATGGAAGGCCAGTAATATCCATATCGAAGTATATGTTGCATAGTCGACTTAAGGGATTCATAAAATAAATTCAAATGATCATGAAATTGTTCCAAAATGAAACTAATTTGATCATTATGAACACATTCCAATAAAACCCCTCGAAAATATTTTCTATATAATATACCATCTTTAACAATGAATCTTCGTGCTTTTTTGAAGAAAGCTCTCTTTTGACTTGCAGTTAAATTATTTGGGATTTTCCATGTATTAAGAAATTTGAGAATTTCATCATACCAATTCTCTTCATGGGTATCAAGTGTACATACTTCATTTTCTCTAGCCATTAACTTGGCTAATCCCATTCCCTTAATTGTTTTGCATATTTCCAACAAAAATCTGAAACTTTGCAACTTTATTAGTCATTTTCCTTTTTTAAATCCAATCTCATTTTGGGCTAGGAATCGCTTGACTGCAGGTTCAATTAGCATAATGTGGACTAATGAACTTTCCAAATAATATTTAAAATGTTGAAGTGCTTTGATGACTGCAAATGCTTATTTCTCTATGTATGAATAATTTAATTTTGAACCTTTCAACTGATACCCAAAAAATCCAATTGGTTCATCTTGACCTTCATCATCTTTTTGTGTTAAAATGGCAACGATAGAATCATTCGAAGCAAAATAATATAACCAAAAATCTTCTTTAAGCCTAGGCTTCACCAAATATGGAGCCTCTTGTATAGCATTTTTAATTTCTGATAAAGCTCTCTCTGATTCTAGTGTTTTCTCTACTTGGACATCCTTTTTTAGCATATGCATCCAAGGTTTGGTAATTTCAGTAAACCCGGGGATGAACTTTTTCACAAAGTTTATCTTCCCAAAGAAAGATCTAAGAGATTTTTTACTTGTGGGATGCTCAATATTCTATACTACTTGGATTCGGGAATTGTCTACAGAAATTCCTTCTTGACATATCACATGGCCTAATAAGCTTCCAGATTTAACCCCGAAGATACACTTCTTAGGATTTAATGAAATACCAAACTCACGACATCTGACGAAAACTTGCTGGAGATGATTAATATGATCTTCCTTTTTTTTTGAGAATATTGTAATATCATCCAAATAAACCATCACAAATTTACCTAATAAATCCTTAAATGCTAAGTCCATTGCTCTTTGAAAAGTAGCTCCAGCATTTGACAATCCAAATGGCATTCTTTGGTGAGCCAAAGTTCCCCATTTGGTGATAAATGTTCTTTTGTATCTATCATTCTTATCTACCATGATTTGATTATAACCTGAGAAACCATCTAAGAAAGAATATACTTGACAACCTGAGACTTTAATCAACATCTTATCAATTCTTGGAAGTGGATAATTATCCTTTTTTGAGGCATCATTCAGATTTCTAAAGTCTAGACAAAGCCTTATATCACCATTTTTCTTTCTCACTAGAACAAGATTAGCAAGCCATGTTAAATATCGTACTGGATATATGATTCGTGCTTGCAACAACTTCTTGATTTCAGCTTCCATAGCTGGTTTAAGTGATGGATTAAATTTCCTTTGTTTTTTCTTGACTATTTTACAACCTTCTATTAAAGGAATTTTATGTGTCCTCACATCTAGTCTAAAAGCTTTAAGATCATCATAAGACCAAGAAAAATTGTCCAAATTATTTCTTAGACATGTTAACAAGTTTTGCTTGAAACTCGAATCTCTTCCCTTTGTAACATTCAACATCTTTGGCATCCTGTCTAATCCAAAATTTACTACCTCAAAAGCTTGGCTATCTGGGTTTTGTATATCCTTTCTAGTAAGTAAATTTTTCTTGAACTCATGTTCCAAGTTAGTCATCCTTATTGGAATGAAATTATCTTTGGGGTTTGATGACATTTTAGATATCACTTGACCCTCAAATTCTTGTTTTTTTTTCATAAATCTTAGTACTTGATCATCATCTTCAAATACTTGTAAATGTCTTATATTATCTAGTACTGATGGTTGATGTTCTTCTTCAATCATTACATCTTTGTAACTTTCTATTATTTTCATATCCAATGTTGAAGCTACGTTTGCCAAATCATCTGCTATGAGATTTTCTGCTCTATTCAGCAATGTTGAAACTGATCTAACATCTTACAAGCAAGTTGCTTATACGATCTTAAGAATGAGCTCTTTACTACACAGTTACCCTTTACTTGTTCACAAACTAATCTTGAGTCTCCTTTTATAGTGATTACTCTGATCTTTTTGTCTAGAGCTATTCTTATACCAATACATAAAGCTTCATACTCAGCTTTGTTATTAGTACAAGGGAAAGATAGATGAATTGCTTTGAGAATTTCAGGTGAATCATTCCTTAATATAACTATACCAACTCCTGCACCTTTTAAATTACATGAACCATCAAAGTATAACTCCCATTTATCCTCATTCTTTGATTATTCTTTCTCAGAACTATAATTTTCTTGGTGTACAAATTTTGTTTTCAACACCTCATTTCTTAACCATTTTACTTTTTCCATTTGAAGTAATGTTATCAATCATCAAAGGTTCACTATAGATGTATATTGTATTTGGTTCTCCTTTCCAAGGTAGCCACAT
>MNCI01004927.1:380-68545 GCA_015680685.1 Gnetum montanum | reverse complement strand
AAGCTTCACTATTTTGTTAGACATATCTCTCATTAATTGTCCTTTTTCAGATTCTACTCTTTCATGTTCTTGCTCTATCTTAACATGAGATGGACCTGGTAAAGCTTTAAATTGATCAAAATCTTGCATAGGAATCATAACTCTTTCTTCTCTTTTTTGAATTGCAATATTTTCTTCAGGATTCAAGTTCAACTGTTTTTCTAACTGTATAGCTTCACTAAAGTAGTCATTTAGTGTAGTTAAGTTTGGAGTTCTCCTTAACCAAATTGAAATGTTGGGGTTGACAACCTTAAGATAAGTTTCTTTAAGCATTTCTTTTGATGGCCTATATTTTCTTTGAAAGAGTCCACAAATTCGTTGAACCAACTTTGCAAATGTGTGTAAACTATAAATGACTTATCTTAAAAAGATTCAACCAACTTTGCAAAGCACTGTGAGTTGTTGAGAGTTCCTATTCTATTCAATTGCCTAATCTATGCAGTCCTTATAATACCTACTTGTAACAAATAAAATTTTGCAAAAACATTTGAGCACAACTCTGCAAATCTACTTCTAATTTTCCCCAGAGAAAGAGATAGTTCCACAAGAAAACTAGAAATAGAGCAAGATTCAATGGAAATAGAAAGAAAAGAAAAAGAAAGCAGATTTGTGTAAAGATCTCAAATGTTTAAAAAAGGTAAAATAATATGAGTAAAAAATTCATAATAAAGCTATCCCAAATTCAATAACTACGAATTATTCAAACTTCCAAGGCTCAAATAAGCAATTTCTTCAAGATAATCCTACTATGCTACCCAAAAAATTGCTGCGTAAACTATCACGTACAAGACTCTATTTTGGCTAGATACTAGATGTCAACAATTGTATTCAATAAAACCTTCAAAAAACTTGAAAATTTATGATTGAAATTCCACGGAGATTCACTTTAAAGATAAAAGAAGCTATTCTAGTCCTATCAAAATACCAAAGATTTTCTGAACCCTCTTGACTATTGAATCGTTCAACAGCTTGACTACATGCAAAGGCTTTCTTACAACAATCTCAATAGTGGCTCTTATACATTGCACAATAATAAAATTCACTACTAAAATGCTCTTAAGGCTTTCAAACACAAGCTCTTCTATGGCAAAATTTTAATAGAAATTTTCTATCATGCAACAAGAACAATAAGAGTAATCTAAAAATCCCAAAATTACTTTCCAAGCATGATACTATCTAAACCACTAGCTAAACAATTTAAATAAAATAAAAAATAAACATAACTCATAGTACTTTGTAAAGTTGGCTGAATCTCTTTAAGATAAGTCATTTATAGTTTACACACAACCCAATCATGCCATTTTTCACAACAACACACCACAAAAGCACACACACATACTCACCTTAACTACTGAGTCTATTTGGAGGTATCTGGGCCTTGGTGTTGTCAGAGACCAGCAAGCACCTAAATCTTGTTCGAGGACACTCGTTGGCGGTCGTGTCCCAAACGGGCACCAACACCGGTAATAGCACCAATGATGAGCAGTGAGGTACCCATACGCCCAACCATACAAATCATAAGCGTTCACATACAATCCAGTCGAATTTCATGGACTTTATTATTTCCAATGCACTAGCCCTTTAGAAAGTGAATCTAGCCTTAAGGTCAATCATTGTCCTTCCAATTACACTTGTGAGGCACATTGGTATGGTTAAGTGTAATTGAGGCATCTGATTTTGATCATTTTGTATTTTATATTTTGGTGTTCAAAATATAGATAAAAGGAGTTTAATTAACTAATCTAAATTACTAATTAACTAATCATTTAACTAATTCTAACATAAGTATCCATTCCCACTTTCCATACACATCCTGAACCCACGTATCGACTACTGGGCGATCAAATGCTACTCTACTAGGTGTACCAAGTCATAACATTACCGGAATTACCAAGCAAATACGTGTTATGCTTGAAGCGGTCATACTTATGTGTGTAATCTATCTCGCTTAATTGTCTCATTAACGTAATAACTGGAAAATATTTAATAAATAATTAAAAACATTAAATGCATAAATAAAATAGCTAATCTATCCAAAGTGCTACAAGGTTTATCAGAAAGCTTGTCTTTATTTTCGCACACACAGTCGTGCTCAGGTACAACCATGCTCAAATAAAGATTCGTACACTCAATGACTCCTGCTGCGAACACTCAGGGAAAAAACTCTACCTTTTGAATAGAAAAAATGCAAGAGCTTCACTACTACTGAAATCTAGACTCCCCGTAAATGTAGCTAGTATGTGTGTATTTATAGGCAATGGACAGACACAACATCGACGAGGCCGCATCGATGCAGGATGAAATGTGTCGACAAGGCCTCATCGATGTAGGACAAAATGCATCAATGAGGCCTCATTGAAGAGGCCTCGTCGACAAGGCCTTGTTGACATAGCCAATCAACAACTCATCGACAAGGCCTTGTCGATGTAGCCAAATAAAAATGACTCATCAAAGATATATCATCAAATGAAGAGTGTAATAACAATGAAGAAAATAGATATAATTCTCAATCAAAGGAAAAATTAACTACTTCTAAACCTCCAACATCATTTCTGATCCATCTATTAAGAGGAAGGTTTTTAAACAAAGTGGAAGATAGAAAAATAAAAGTAAAGAAGATCAAGTAGAGCAAAGTACTCAAAATAAGACTTTTAATAAATGGATGAAGAAACCAGGCTTTCATGGAGATGCAAAATATAATTTGATTGGTGACCTTAAGCATGTCAAGGCCAACATTAACATATATTAATTATTACAGATAGATGATCATCAAAGAAAAGCTTTAGAGTTTATTTATGGTAAAAGGAGAGTTGGAGAGCCAAAGTTAAGTTATGTTTCTAACATTAATAGGATAACAAAGCCTAGCTATGATTGTACTCCTTATAAAGAAGCTCCTCCTTTTCTTTTGATAATGAATTCTAATGAGTTGCACTTTCTTGGGTTTTGTCGACGAGGCCTCGTTGATCTGGCCTCGTCGATGCAATGTTTCTTTTTGCCTATAAATACACACTCACATACCATGTTTATGGAATATTTGATCATAGTTGTAGTAAACCTCTTACAGTTTTCTTGCTTGAAAGTTATAATATTTTTTTAATTGCCTACAGTATGAGTCAAAGAGTGTATAGATCTTTATTTGAACACTATTATACCTAAGCAAGATAGTGTGTGTGACAATAAAGATAAGCTTTCTGATAAACCTTACAACACTTTGAAATAGATTAATTGTTTAGTTATGCATTTAATATTTTACGCAATTTCCTTTAATGCTTTAACTAATTAAGTAATTAATTAAGCTAACTTAAGCTAAATTCAATAGTTGTTAATTAAGCACATAAGTACAAGCACTTCGAGCATTTTCTTGGCACTTGGTAATTCCAGTAATGCTTAACGTTTGGTAACCCAGTAGTGTTAAATGTGTTCAAGATGTGTACGGCAATTGGGAATGGATGCTTATGTTAAGATCAATTAGGTGTAGCTAGTTAGATTAAATTAGCAATTTAATTATTTTATTTTCTTCATTATTCTTTATCCTTACGCAAATTAAAACATAAAAAATAATAAAAATCATGTGCCTTGGTTGCACTTAACCATACCTTTGCATTTCACATGTGTAATTGGAAAGACAATGATTACAATGGTTAGTTTCACTTCCTAGAGACCAATGTACTTAGAAGGCTATAAGTTCATGAAATTTAACTGGATTGCATGTGAATCCTTAGTGATTTGTATGGTTAGGCGTAGGGTCTACTCATCGCTCATCATTAGCATTGTTTCCAAGGACTTGTAGTTTGATGCGCTATCTATAACTTAGTGAATATTATTTAAGATCGTTTGAACAAATCCTAAGGTCACAATTATTCAAAAAAAATATAATTATAATTATAATTTAAGCAGACTAAATTTTTCTTTAATCCAAAATGTCTTCCTGTCACAAGCATGATGAATCAAAACCACCAATACCCCAAGAATTGAAAGTGGTGTACACTCATCCAGATGAGCTTTTACCTAATTTCACCTTCATCCTGCATCAGGATGAGCAACTACAATTTAGTGATATGAACGGAAACATTGTGTTTCCTCCCAACCAATCTATTCCTGGGATGCTACTCTAAACTCTTAAAAGGTTGGGCATCCATGATCTCCATGATGAATACCTTGTGTAGGACCATGACTATCAAAACTACCATCCCAAAAAAACACAATGCAAAAGAGATTGAAACTAGGAAGAGCACCATGAAGCTGTGAAGAAGAAACTGTTCACTAACCCCTTGTTCCTACTAAACCAAAATGACAATGAGGATCCTCCCTCTAGGGGTATTCAACGTAAAGATTCTCCACCCCCTAACTTTAGTGAAGGGAGCTTGAACCTGAATCTGCAATCCATTATCAACAATCTGGGTTCCAGCAAAAGTGGGAGTCAAGGCATAGGCTCGAGCAAGCATCATGATGATAGGGAGTTTGATGATTGTGGCCACGACAAGCAAAGAGTAGGTGGTAGATATCGTCATCATGACAGTCCTCCTTCCTCTTCATCCTCTTCATCTACATCTTCTTCTTCCTCCTTTGAATCTGATCAAAATAGTAGGGAACAAAACCATGATGGAGGTGAACAATGGGACAACGATCATAGGCTCTGCCATGAACAAAGGAGTAGTAGAGGACATCATAGCCATCATCGAAATTATGACAATGATGAGCCTTTTCTAGCAACTCGAAGCATGTTGAACATTGTAAAGATAGTTAAAATTTCAACCAAGCATGTAAAAGATAGCAGAATCAAGACGTTGGATTTGAACAATATCCTCAGATTTAAAGAGTGATATAACTTAGATTCATAGACCCATATTCAAGCCTTTCATGATGCATGTGCCTTGCAAAACATAGAAAATGATTGGTAGAAACATAAGCTGTTCCCGAGGACACTCATAAAAGAAATAGAAAGTTGGTACCACAATCAATTTGCAGATGAAGTACGATGCTTGAGCTGTTCAATGAAAAATATCAGACATACTCCAAAGTGTCCAATTTGAGAAAGCAAATCTAAGGCTAATGATAAGGAACACATGAACCCTTGGATGCAACCATGGGTAGGTATTATGCCCTTTTTCATAGATTTCCTAGCCATGGTTATTCTCAATAAGTGTAGCTTCACCATATCATAAATGGGCTCCAATCAAAAATGAGGAGAACTCTTGGGATATATGCCTAAGGGAGATTGTCAGAACTAAGAGCCCATTAGATTCCAAGGCTAATTAAGCATATTACAAAAGAAGAAGGTGAGTTGAGAAAACGAAAGAGTGCTAATGAGTATAAACAAGACCCTTCCATTAGAAAAAGGGAGGTCCAATTCTATGATGGTGAGGGGGAGGTACCACTTGATAAAGTGGTGCAATAAAAAACCTTGCCAATTCAAAAATTTATGTTTGAAATTTTGGCTAAGGTTCAAAAAATGTGGAAATCTTTGGATAAAAAATTTCAAATTACTTTGAAAATTGTAAAAGAATCGAAAGAATAAGGTAGTGATTGTGATTGCAACAGAAGAAAAAAAGCTGAACATGCCTACCAAAGGGGTAAAGGAAAAGCTACTATAGTAGAAGAGGTTGTGGAGTCAGAGTCCGATGATGATGATGGATGTGATATCTACTAATATAAACATCTTAAGGGATGTTGTCTTATTGTGTCGCACTTATAGGAATCTAGGGTGTATGCTCTAAATCTTAGACTCACATGAAGGCAAGCACCCAGAAGGTTACCTTATCCTCAAGGAAACCCAAAGTAGTTCCACCAACAACAATAAGCTTATTATCCAAGTGGAGCTCCACCACAACCGTATGAGTAGTACCATCAGTGGTGGCACCCACAATCATGGGGGATGCCACCACCAAGGTAGCAATACCCTTATAGTAGCTAGATTATTATGGGTACTATGTTCAACAACCCATGTCTCCATGTGAATCTTCTAGTCATGCTTCTTTAGAGCATCACTACTACGCTCGAGAGTTTTACAAAACTCATTCTCTATCTCTTAGAGGGGAATCCCCATATGCTTATCACCCTTCTCATCCTTCAGCACATATTCATACACCATCAACCCAATTACCGCCTACTCCATCCATGTAGGGTGAAATTCCAGCGTAGCTGTAGCAACGTACCACTACCAGGACTATTAACTTATAATTGGCTCCTTAGCCAAGTGGTTTGGAACCTAGATCTTGTAAAAGACCATTCTTCTAAATCAAAATCCCTACAAAGCCCTCACTGACTTATGCTACTGGTCACCTTGTGTCTTCTTCATCCTCTACATTCATTCCTGTTGAGAGCCCTTCAAACCAAATACCTTGCAAGATCCACACAGTCATGTTAACCCACACTATATTTGATTGGATCAACACTAGAAACCTTTCTAGGAAAAGAGCTAATCCTAGAAGTCCTCTCATATACTTGTAGATTACTAGAAATGACCCATGCAAGACTTTTCTTGATTAAGGTTTTGGTGTTAATCTAATTTCTCATAAAATGTACAATGCCTAGAACCCACCTCCTTTGAGGAAGAGCAATATCCATTTAGAATTGGCAAATCAATCCATCACTATTCCCTTGGGATTAGTGGAGGACATTATGACCACTGTCTATGGGATGTTGTATCCAAGTAATTTCTTGGTGATCAAAGTTAACAATTGCAAGGGGGAATTTCTAATCATTATGGGAAGGGCTTGGGTCAGAATTATTGATGCAAAAATGGGCATCAGAGATCTTTCCTTGGAGATTTCCAAGGAAAATGCATTTAGAAAGATCGAGAAGAAGAGAGTCCCATGCATGACATACAATGATACCATATGTAACTATGTGTAGAAACTCTAGTCTATCAAAAGCATAACAATCAAAGCATGTAGACAGTGTGCAGATAAATCTAAAATTTAAAAGTTCCTATACATAGTAGCCACAAAATAGGAGGGCACCCAATGGTTAACAATTGATTTTGAAAGTAGCACACTTTGCATGGAACCTACTAAGAGGCTAAATTGTGCCTATGTTGAAGACATGGATGAACTGGAGCAACTTCATTGCCAACTCTCCAATGATGAACCTAACGATATTAATTGGAGAGAGTTGGAAAGCCCTAATAGTTTTGAACAAGATCCCATAAAGTTGAAAACTCTAGCTACCAACATGGAATATGCATTTCTAAAAAATGGTAAGTGATAATCAATGCTAACCTTACTCCTAAGTAGAGAAGGATGTTGTTGAAGGTGGTCAACAAATGGCCAATAGTCTTTTCTTGGTTATATCTTGAAGTCATAGGGATGGATCCTAGGATATGCCACCATCACATCTATACTGATCCAACCATGAAGCAAAAGAGGCAGTCACAGTGACAGTTGAACTTTAAATTGAAATAGATCATCAAAGAGGAAATTGAACAACTCCTCAAGGCAAGGTTCATCTATCCAATTATAGATAGCGAGTGGGTTAGGCCACTTGTAATTGTGCCAATGAAAGATGGCAAGTGGTAGGTCTGTATTGATTTCAGGCTATGAAACATGATGACATTCAAAGATCATTTTCCATTGCCATTTGTGGACTAACTGTTGAACACTATTTTTGGACATTACTATTATAGCTTTCTAGATGGTTAGACTGGTTATAACCAAATTTAGATCGCATCCAATGAACAGGCCAAAATAACATTCAAAAGTCCTTGGGAAACTTTTGCATATCGTAAGATGCCCTTTGGTCTATGCAATGCGCCTATAACTTTCCAACGCTTGGTCCTAAGGATTTTTCAATAGGAAATTAGTAGCAGGGTGAAAGTCTTCATGGATGACTTCTCCACCTATGGCAATACATTTAAGAAAGCCTTGGAATGCTTTAAGAAAGTGCTTAAAATGTGCATGGAGACTAATCTTTGGCTTAATTAGCAAAAGTACCATCTAATGATCTAGGAGGGCATTATGTTGGGGCATAGAATTTCTCGAGTAAAGATTCAACTAGACCTTGAAAAGATTTGGTTCATTCAAGGAATAACCCATCAACCAGAAACCATTAAAGATGTCCAGTCATTCCTTGGACACATGGGCTACTATTGGCAATTCATAGAGAATTTCTCTAAGATCATTAAATCATTGGTTAAGCTCA
Organism: Gnetum montanum; assembly: GCA_015680685.1. Classification (NCBI taxonomy): domain Eukaryota; kingdom Viridiplantae; phylum Streptophyta; class Gnetopsida; order Gnetales; family Gnetaceae; genus Gnetum; species Gnetum montanum. The sequence goes on along the minus strand of MNCI01004927.1, from coordinate 60,367 downwards.
TAAAGAAAGATGCTCCATTCATGTAGACTAAGGAATGCAAAAAGACATTCCAGTAGCTTAAGGAGAAGCTTGTAGAGACACCAATTCTACGAGTACCTGATTGGTCCTAACCATTTCACATTATGATAAATGCATCAAACTATGCCTTGGGAGTTATGCTTATGTAATTAGATGATCAAAAACATCCATATTACATTCATTGTACAAGCCAAAGCATTGTGGGTGCACAGCTTAATTACACCATAATGGAGAAAGAGCTGATGCCCATGGTGTATGCTTTAGAGAAGTTCAAGCACTATGTGCTTGGATATAAAGTGTTTATGCACACTGACCATGGTGCCATTGCTTCCTGATGAATAAACCAATAGTGAGCCCCTATGTTATATAGTGGCTAGTGATCTTGCACAAGTTCAATCTTACAATGGTAAATCGAAAGGGAACTGAGAATGTGGTTACTAATCACTTGTCTCAATTACAATGGAACAACAAAGACGATGAGAGCCCACTCTCTAATCAATTTCCTAATGAACTCCTCTTTGTCATTGCAATAAATGAACAAGTGCCCACTGAACCAAAATGGTATGATGGCATCCTCACTTATCTTCTCACTCAAGAAATGCCACAAGAGTTAGACCACCAGAAGAAACAATAGTTTCTCCATTTAGCTAAACACTTCATGGAGATTAATGGACACCTTTACAAGATGTGCACTAATGGCCTAGTTCATTAGTGTGTTCCTAATGCTAACCAACTGCATGTTCTCTAAGATGCTCACAAGGGTCCTTGTGGGGGCCACTATGTAGAAAGACACATGGTAATTAAAATCCTAATGGTAGGGTATTATTGGCCAACACTCTTCAAGGATGTCCACTAATTCATCCACTCTTGTGAACACTATCAACGAGATGGTGGGATGACTGCTCAAATGAAGGGACCTCAATAGTGGATCCAACTACTAGAATCCTTCAACATTTGGGGCATAGACTTCATGGGTCCCATCACACCCATGTCAAATGAAAAGACATACATAATTGTCATTGTTGACTATTATACGAAATGGTCAGAAGCTATAGCCATCATTGACTGTACATCTTCCACTGCTGCTTGGTTTATAAAAAAATGTTGTAAACAAGTTTGGAGTGCCACATGCACTAATGTCTAACAATGGTACTCATTTTAAGGTGCTACTTTTCGCAAGCTCATACAACACCTAGGGGTTGAACATAAATTAATAGCAACCTACCACCCCCAATCCAATAGTCAAGAAGAGGTTACCAATAAGGAGATCATAAAAATATTAAAAAGAACAATTAGCAAATATTGGAGAGACTCTAGCACAAAACTTAATGATGCCCTCTAGGAATACCACTCAACATGGAAACTCCCTATAGGCTACTCTTCCTATGAGCTAGTGTATCAAAAATTACCAACTCTTCCAATTCAATCTGAGCTCTGTACACTTTTAACAACTTGTGACCTTGAACTTGACCTCAACCTAACATAAAAAGAGAGATTGATCAACCTTAACATGCTAGATGAGAATCGATTAGTGGCCCTATCCTTGAATGAAGTGTACAAAGCATTCAGTAAATAACACCATGACCTTAGAATAAGAAAAAATTAAATTTCAACTTGGAGACAAGGTTCTCTACTAAAACCCCACATACGTACCTCGACAAACAAAGTTCCAGATGTTGTGCGAAGGCCCTTATATCATTTATGAAACCTTTCCTTTTGAGGCCATGTTTATCTACAAACCTAAAAGCCTGAAAAAAAAAGCAATTGGCCAACATGCAACAAATGAAACCTTTTCATGAGCCCACATAAGCTAGTGCATGCAACGCTTCCTTAGATGGATGACCTCACTCAATATTTTAAATCTCTTCCTTTCAACTTAGTCATGGGGGAGACGGCAATCCATGTTAACTATATAAGTGGCTCCTTAGTTTTTCTAGATTTTTATTTTACACTTTGTTATTTTTACACTTTTTCATTTTACACTTTAATTTTATACCATTTTTGTTTTACACTTTATTATTTTTCCAGATTTTTGCTTTACAACATTGATGAGTGGCGAGGTACCCCTACACTCAACCATATGAAATGAACATAGCACATGCGATCCGGTCAAACTCCGCAGACTAAGTTCCTACACACCCCATGGAACACTTGGGGTTAATCATTCGTTGTCTTCCCAGACTTACTTGTAGTTGTCACGGTGTATGGTTAAGTAAGTCCGAGGTATATGATTTTTATATCTCTTTATGTTTTTCTCCTATGCTATCGAGGTGAAGGGTTGAGAAACTAACTAACTCTAACTAATGACTAATTCTAAATTAACCTAGTNGAAACTAACTAACTCTAACTAATGACTAATTCTAAATTAACCTAGCGTCAACATCAGTTCCCACTTACCATACAGACCTTGAACCGATGCAACCGTGGCTACCAAATGCTAATCGTCACTAGGATCACCACGCGTAACGCACGTGCTTGAAGTGGTCGTACTAAGGTACCTAACTAGGAGGAAACGGTTGAGAGAATCTATCTAGCCTAAGTGCGATGAGCAACCAATTCCTTGACTAACCGTACACATCTGGGACTACCATTGGGATTACCAAGCGTAGATCCTGGATATGCCACTGGGTTACCAAGTAGTCACACTAGATGCTTGTAATCAAGTCATACTCATACCACATGCGATGAGCTGCCGATTCCTTGACTAACTGTACACATCCTTAGATGCTCGTAATCAAGTCGTACTCATACTGCATTCTAGGAGTTTAAGGGTGAGAGAGAAAACAATAAATAAAATCCTATTCCATGCACTATAAGGTTTATCTAGGAAGTTCATCTTTATTGCCGTACACAACTTGTGTTTAGGTACAATGTTGCTCGAATAAAGATCTGTTCTCTTTAGGACTCCTACTGCGGGCACATGGAAAATATTCTATCTCTAGAGTGATCAAACTGCCAGAGTTTCCCTACTTCTAACTCAGGATGGAAAAACAAGGGAGAGCCACCTCTTATTTATAAATATGACGACAGACCGCGATATCGCAGCTCATGCGAATTACGTCTCATCATACCCCCATGACTGAATGAAAACTCGTCCTTGAGTTCCTTACAATAATATCGGGAAGGTATGGAATTATTAAGGGGAATGGAACTAATGGGATGACATGTGAACGGATCATCATTACAAGACTTGACAAAACTGGTGTTCATCACAACAAGGGTGAACACCTTATTACAATGACATCAAACCTTTGTTGGCAGCTGAGAAAGAAAGAGAGAGAGAGAAAGAAGTGTTACTTCTACCAACACCAAGATTGCGCCTTCCATTGTCCATTGGTAAGCGCACCATCAATCTTGCTCTTTGCATAGCTGCATCCAGCAGGGCTCCATTCCAAGTGTTTGCTCTAGATCTAATCCGTTGTTCTATGATTGCCATCTGCACACACAACACAATCATATATTAGCAAGGGTANGGCTAATACGGATCTGGGGATATATTAATAATGACTACCGAAGGTGTAGGGGTTAGCANATGCTTTAGTTGTCCCTTTTTATCTATCTTTCTTACTCCTTTCCTTTCTCCATTCTAACGCTACCGGAGGTTCGCGATTAGTCCTGGGGGTATGAGGCTCGATTTTTTCGATTTTCTCTTAGCCCCAAATTTTTCAATTCTTTGCTAACCCCTACACCTTCGGTAGTCATTATTAATATATCCCCAGATCCGTATCAGCCATACCACAACTCAGTCAATGGACTTACACCGAAGCAAGGTATTAATTACATGATGATTCATTTACCCTTGCTAATATATGATTGTGTTGTGTGTGCAGATGGCAATCATAGAACAACGGATTAGATCTAGAGCAAACACTTGGAATGGAGCCGTGCTGGATGCAGCTATGCAAAGAGCAAGATTGATGGTGCGCTTACCAATGGACAATGNAGCAAATCTCATTCCAAATCCAGCCTCAAACCAACCACATCCAGTGACTTCGCATCAATGCATTCGGCTAAACCATCCACTTGGATAACAAGGATGCCTTCCCCAAGAGTCACCACCATTCCGACGAAACAAAGGAGAGAATGGGAAGCAACAAGTTTATTTCATCTAAGGGATGTGCTTTGAATTCTCACTTAGTTTTTTTTTCATTTTGTGTTGTTATGCATGAGAACCACACCATGCAAAGACTTTTTATTTTTATTGTCTCAGCTTCCAATAGTTGGGTAACATCGGAACGGTGAGAAAACCCAAGAAGAAAAACATCCAAGCACCCAAGAGAACGGCCAACACAAATGCATCAAGTTCCCTTGAAGTCACACCCTTTTCAAACCTTGAGTCCTTCTTTAGTTTGAGAGATATCCAATCACCGATTCGTTAAAGTTCTTATTTAGAAAGGAGACTGTACATTTCCAAGCCAAGAGAGACCATAGAATGTTGTGGATGAATGGATGAAGTGGACTCATTGCCTACCATATCAAAAGAACATACCATAGTATCAACATCATAACCTTAAGGTAAAAACCAAACATTAGCAATCAATGAGAAAACAGTTCATACCATCGTGAAGAACACTTATTGGGTGACAAACTGACATGATGGATGACACACACACAAACACACACAAAAAATGAAAAAGTATAACAATGTTGTAAAACAAAAACTAGAAAAGTTAAAGAAATTTGTAAAATAAAAACGTGTAAAACAAAAATGTGTAAGAAAAAAACTTGTAAAACAAAAATCAAAAAAGAACTGAGAGCCCCATAAGATTAGCATAGGTGGCCATCTCCCCCATGACTTAGTGGAAAGGAAGAGATCTGAAATAATGAGTGCCTATTTGAATTTCTATGAAGTGTCCAACTTCTCCCAATTGATGATCTTAGATTAAGGGGTGGAAGTTGGCGACGCTCATATTCCAATGTGTCTATGCCTTCGTTGTTGGCATGGGTTAGTGCCTCAGTTCGTTCCATGCATATTTGGTTGCTCCTTCTAGTAGCTTTCAACCACGGGGTGTCTTCTACTAGTTGTGTGGTTGCTACATACAAGCATCTTTGTTTTAAAGTTTCAAGGGCATACCTGTTGCATGGAGGCATTTCCTTGATGTCATCACATGATGAATCACTATATGTGATGCATGGAACTTTCCTCTTCTCGATCTTTCCATAAATGTTTATCTTAGAAATTTCAAAGGAAAGATCGCAGATCCTAAGGCATGCATCTTCTGTACTAAGCCATGCCCTTCCCATTATAATTGGGAAGTCCCCTTCGTTGTTGTTTACTTCAATCACCAGGAAATCAGCTAGGTAATACCAACCACACACAGTGGTATGATGTCCTCCACCAATCCCAAGGGAATAGTGATGGACTGGTCTTCCAGCTCTAGTTGAATGTTACTCTTCTTAAGTTGGGGCAGGTTCCAGGCTTGATACATTTCTCGTGATATTAAATTGACTGCAGAAGCTGAGTCAAGAAGAGCCCTATGTGGTTCATTTCTAGTGACTCGAAGGTAGATTAAGAGACTCCCAGGGTCAGTTAGTTTCCTGGGAAGGTGGACTACGTTGATCTAGTTGGTTACAGTATGCGTTAACATAACCATATGCATTAGGCTCTGATGTTGAACTCAAGGGTGCTCCGAAGTGTTAGATGGTGGAGGAGTGTACATGGGCTCAACCGCTTGTTGTTGCAAGAGTTTTTCTGGGCTTTTGGTTCTGAAGAAGGGTCTTCTCTTTTTACAGTTGTTAGAACTAGCAACAGTTTGAATATTTACAGCTCTCGCAGTGTGACATTGCTATAGTTGAGGAGGAAGTTCCCCTTGCATTGTTGGAGTAGGAGGTGTTATGGGAACTACTTGTGGAAGAGGTGCGAATGGATTTGGAGGATGGTGTGGGTATAGAGTGTCTCCCGGAGGAGAAGGAGTCCATCTGAAGTACTCCCAAACTTGGTAGTGACGGTGGGGAGTTGTGTGACTCATAGAGTCACTTGGAGAAATCAGCTGCTACACATAATATCCATAAGGGTCAGGCTACCGGTAAGGGTACTGAGGTTTCAGCGATGGCATCCCCCATGACTATGGGTATTACCACCACTGATGCTGTTCGATGGGTTGTGGTGGAGTTCCACTTAGATAATACGTTAATGGTTGGTGGAATTGCCTTGGGTTACCTTGGGGATAAGGTAACCTACGGGTTGTTTGCCGTTGATTAAGTCTTGGATTAAATGCATACACCCCAGACTCCTATAGATGTGAGATGATGGGGCAACATCCCTTAGGATGGTCATAGTGGTAGATCTCACATCCATCGTCATCATCTGTGTCTGATTCCATAACCCCATCGGAGTTAGTGATTTTCCCCTTACCCTTGTTATGTGTAGGGCCTAAATCTCCCCACTTTGTCTTACCTTTGTCACTACTTTGTTCTACCTTAGACTCTTCTACAATTTTTAAGACAGTTTCAATTTTAGAGTCTAAGGAACTCCATACGATGTCTACCTTAGCTGCTATTTCTATTGTGAGCTTTTGAAGTAGCAAGGTCTTCTTGTTCACCAACTCTTCGATTGGTGACTCATCCTCCTCATCGCAAAATTTCACTCCCTTCTTTCGAAGAGAGGGATCACAGTTGTATTCTTCCACACTTTCCCTTTTTCGTAGCTCACCTTCTTCTCTTACTACTTGCTCCAACAAGCGATGTACTTCATGGGCTCTAAGTTGTGATAGTCTCCCTTGGGCAAAAGTCCTAAGGGTTCTTCTCGTTTCATGCCTTAGCCCATCCACGATGTGGCGAAGTTGATCCTGCTGTGCGTATCCATGGCCCGAGCAACGATGTAACAATGTGTAGTAGCGAGCCATGGCAGCATCCAAGGGTTCATCATTTCCTTGATTCCATCCTTGGATCTACTTACGCAAATTAGACACTCTAGAGTACATCTGATACTTATTGTTGAACAGTTCTAACATCGTACTCCACCTCCTGATGGTTTCCGGTTCTAAGGACTGGTACAAGCTCTTTGCTTCCTTGATGACTGTCCTTGGGAACAACTTAAGTTTTTGCCACTCATTTTCTATATTCTGCAAGGCACAGGCATCGTGGAATGCCTATAAATGATTTTTTGGATCTACATTGTATCCCCCTTCAAATCATGGGATATTGTTCATGTCTAAACATTTGATTCGACTATCTTTTAAATACCTTGTGGGAATCATAACTGCCTCCGTTATGTCAAGCATACTTCGAGTTACGAGTAGGGGCTCATCATGATCATCTCTTTCATGACACCTGTGATGTCTGCGTTGTTTCCTACTTTCCCTACGTCCTTGCCCTTGTCCTCTCTCTCGACTTTCCCATCGAGGTCTCTCGTTTTGTCTACCTTTATCCTCTCTGTTGTGTTCATGATGGTTGTGCCTAGATGTGGAAGGAGAGGGTGAATGATGTGAAGAAGGGGAAGAAGAAGGGGAACCATCGTCATGATGATGTTTCTTGCCTTCTCTTCTGCTGCTCCAGCCCCGATCGTGATGACGATCTAAGTGTCCATCCTTAGCATGACTGGTTGTTCCCTCTGTGAACAATTGGTGTTCACGGGCATCAAAACTAGGGTTATGTATCGTTCATCATAGGTTCTGATACCCTACCTCCTCACCATCGTTAGGAGGGGGAACATCATTTGATAGGGAACCCGTTATGAGTGGTTCACCATCTCTAGTTTTACTAAGGACATGTGGGCCTTTGCCCTTCAACAGTGTATGTTGGCTCTCTTGCCTTGCGTCCCTCATACGTTGTGCTTCTGTGCGATGATAATCCCTCATATCAAAGTCTTCCACAATGTATTCAGCATATAATTCAGTCATGCCTATCTGTGCCAAAGCACAGAAGAGCATGTTAGAGACTAATCGATTTGGGGGTAACACAATGTTACCTTGCAAATCTCTTCATCACAGCTATTCTACTTGATGGAGGATAGAAGTAAAGTTTGGAATATACTCATTAGGATGAGTATAAACTATCTTGTACTATTTAGGACTTGGCTGATTTCGGCTATGTGTTTTATGTTGCTGACTGTCTCGTGTATGGTCCTTAGGTGGTGAGTTGCTCTTATGAGAAGAAGAAGAAGACATAGTGTCTTATCGGTGTGCTAATTACCGTTATATAATTTTTCTGTTAATTAACCCGAACGTTCGTTTAGGCTTCCAACAATGTGAGTGATATCCTTTTATGTTCTATTCGGCGCACAAACACTTAGTCCTCGGCAATGGCGCCAATGATGAGTGGCAAGGTACCCCTACACTCAACCATACGAAACGAGCATAGCACGCGCGATCCAATCAAACTCCACAGACTAAGTGCCTACATGCCCCATGGAACACTTGGGGTTAATCATTCATTGTCTTCCCAAACTTACTTGTAGTTGTCACAGTGTATGGTTAAGTAAGTCTGAGGTATATGATTTTAATATCTTTTTATGTTTTTCTCCTATGTTATCGAGGTGAAGGGTTGAGAAACTAACTAACTCTAACTAATGACTAAGTCTAAATTAACCTAGCGTCAACATCCGTTCCCACTTACCGTACACACCCTAAACTGATGCAACCGTGGCTACCAAATGCTAATCGTCACTGGGATCACCACGCGGATACACATCTGAGACTACCACTGGGATTACCAAGTGTAGATCCTGGATCCACTGGGTTACTAAGTAGTCACACTAGATGCTCGTAATCAAGTCGTACTCATACCGCATGTGATGAGCAGCTGATTCCTTGACTAACCATACACATCCTTAGATGCTCATAATCAAGTCATACTCATACTGCATTCTAGGAGTTTAAGGGTGAGAGAGAAAACAATAAATAAAATCCTCTTCCATGCACTACAAGGTTTATCCAGGAAGTTCGTCTTTATTGCCATACATAACTTGTGTTAAGGTACAATGTTGCTTGAATAAAGATCTGTTCACTTTAGGACTCCTACTGCAGGCACATGGAAAATATTCTATCTCTAGAGTGATCAAACTGCTAGAGTTTCCCTACTTCTAACTCAGGATGGGAAAATAAGGGAGAGCTGCCTCTTATTTATAGATATGGCAGTGGACCATGATATCGCGTACGCGATATTGTAGGGGACGACGCGATATCGCAACAGCCGCAATATCGCGTATAATGTCTCATCAAACATTATTAGCATGTTTTATTTTTCTTAAATATTTTTACAATTTTTTGTATATTTTACTTTATTTGGTGTGAATTTTTCTTGGTTTCTAATAAAGTGCTTTATTGCCAATAGGACACAGTGATGCTGTAGCTATTTACTAATGGTGGCTTGTGTTTACTATTTTGATTGTTAATGTATGGTTTCTATTTTTGAATTTTGATGACTAATAACATAGTCAAGGTTCTCTTTTATGGAATAGGCAATGAGTCCACATCATCCACCCAGCCATCAACTCTATGGTTTTCATGGTTTTGGAAATATGAGGTTCCTTTTTCATTAATAGAACTTTAATGAACTTTTGACCTTGGTAATTTCCAAACTTGGAAGAGATTTAAAGGTTTGAAAAGGGTCTGACTTCAAGGAGATTCAATACTTTTTGTGCCTCTACTTACTTGAGTGCATGTTTGTTTTCATGGATTTCTTATCATTCTGTGTAGACCAATAACTAGAATTTGAATAAATTTTTACATGGTGTAGCTCCCATCCAAAAATTCATAAAAAAGCATAAAATCCAAAAAAAAATAGAAAAAAACAAACAAACATGATGGAAATTCAAAGAACAACCCTTAGACACAATAAACAGGCTACATGCACTGGTTATGGAACTAGAAAGACATGTTATCCATGCCTAAAGGACCCCTCTAACTAAGGCCCTTTCTCACCTTCTACTTCTCTTTTCTTCTTAAATAAAGAACGGTGATTGTCTATGGGAGCATTCTTGTGTCTTGAGGGGGTGGCCTGATCTTAGAGTGGTATGCGAAGTCATTGAAAGTGGTTGATTTTGGTCTAGACTAAGGATGTACTTTTATCAAGTTATTTAACCATAAACTCCACAAGATACTTCATGTGACCACGATTGGGAAATCCATTTCACTCTGTATATCATCCATCAATGCTTTCCATAACTGACCTCACTATCGATTTTCATGTTTTTGTTCAATGTCTTAGTTTGAGTTGTTGAAATTCTTAAGTAGATTCTTCTAGATTTGGTCCTTAAGATTTTGTACCCATTAATCAACTGTGGGGCCCATGAACTCCTTAGTTGAGGTTATGCAAGGGTAAAAAGGGCATAAGCCTGCTATGGGGAGGATCCACTTGCATAGTTCTTAGTTAGGCTAGTTAAGTTCCTTATCCTTAGGCATTTTAGCAATCAAATCTTTTGCATTCCTCATCGATTACATCCAACTAAGTGCTCCTTAAGGCATTTCTCTAATCATTCTTCATCTTTTGTGAAATCTCAAGTCCTCTTCATGTATATCATTATGTCCTTGGCTTTTTGGGCTTTCATTTGACTCCAATTTTGTTCACAAACTCCTTGTATTTTTTCAATTTTGACTTGGTCAACGATGGTCAATAGCAACATTGACTAGGCCTAGTCGAAGTAGTTGACCACATCGACTCGGCCCTGTTGACTAGGCCCAATCGACTTAGCTGAGCACATCAACTTAGCCCCGTCAACTAGGCCCAATCGACACATGAGAAAAATTCTATATATAACACCCACCACTTAGGAATTTTTTGCCGTTTTCTTCAAACATAAGGGGAGTTTTTACAATCTCTCATAGCTCAAAACGTTCCAGAGCCCTGAACTTTCAAGCTATTTGTTCGATTCACTTTGTTCTTTAGTTCTGCAACTTCTAGACGTACACTTTATGTTGTGGGGGCCATAAACATTAAGTTTTTGACAAAAAAATTTTCAAAATTTTTCTACCTCCCCCATGGATTTAATGAATAAATAATATTAAATTATCAACCAATGGAAGCTAAACCCTTCCAACACACTCCGGTAACCTATTTAATCAAAAAATAATATAATAATATTAAAATAATCAAATCAACTATGATCACAACTTAGCCAAGTGCAACTACCCCAAGAGATAAGGTATTCCAAATGTTTCAAAGTTACAGAATAAGTGTTAATCCTTGGTCATGTTGTGATTACAGATGGCACCTAAACCAAAATTCCCATAGGAAGGAGGACCATCTCAACCAAAGGACAAATGACCTAAAGCTGGAAGGAGCAGCAAGAATAAGCCCAAGAACAAGTAGCAAAAACTCATGCAATAGGACCTCTTTCAGAGGAGCCTAAAGTGGAATTTTTTTGACAAATTCTTGAGAAAGCAGATGTAACTGAAAAATCCCATCAAGATGAGGCACTAGGACTAGTGCCAAGACTTGAGGTCATGTTAACTCAAGTCTTCCTTGATTAGATTAAGCCTCTTGACATTCAACATTCAATTCTTCAAGAATTAAACTTTGGGCCATTCTTAGAACATGCTCCAACATAAGTCAAGACATAGTTGCAGAACTCTCCCATGTGGCCAATCATCACTTCCAATGAGGAATGATACATGAGAGAGACATATCTCTCCTAGAATGGTAGGTGAGTGAGAGCCATAATGAAAATCAAGAACATTTAGGTGTTCTACTTGGTGGAGGCCATTATGCAAGCCCTTGGGTTACCTAATATTGGAAAACATTTGGCAAAGATCTCCACACAAGCACACTCAAAGGCAAAGAAGGAGTGAACCTAGCAATGTTATGGAGTGGACCGAGAGTATGGTGCACTCACCCCAACGGAGCATGTATATTTCAAGATAATGGCCTCTCACCTCAATCCAATAGTGAGGCCTAGTAAGGTGACTACTTTTTTGGCTCTTGCATGTGTTGCTCTGAGTTGAAAATTCCCTGTGAACCTTCCAAACCTAATCTATCTAGAGATAGAGAAGTGATTTAAGAAAAATTAATGTGGAAGGAAGGCCCTGCCCTTTCCTTGCCTCATCAGAAAACTATGCAAAAGGGCAGGAATAGTTGGTTGTGCTAACAACACAATCATACATGCTTCTTCTTCATTTTGGGCAGAAATGATCAAGATAAGACCCCTGCCACAATCAAGGAAGAGGAGTAGCAATCACCACCTCCACAACCAATTCACAAAATAATGTTGGGAGTCCTGCACTACCCTTGAATGAATGCACAAGATTCAACAGTAGCTCTTGCATGAACAAAAGCAACGAGCAGGAATGAGCGGTGTCGATTCATCTATGTATCGCATAGCAATGAGCCACCTCAACAAATTGGCTCAAACTATCAGCTAGATGGAGGGAGGTAGGCCAATTGTTTCAACCAAAGAATGCAGCTACCCATGAGATCAAAATCAAACACCCAAGAGGTAACAATATCTCTCTCACAATAGCAATAATTCCCAAAAATCTCTAAAAATGCTGCTACTTTCTCGATGCGTCTGAAGGAGAGTGAGTGGACAACTATCTTGGTAATGCAACACCATGGGCAGGAGATACTAGTAGAGGTGGTTGCTAATAGAATTTCCAAGGAATTGAATGCATCCACAACATTTATACTAAACATTTTTGCACTAAGAGATGTGTAGACGTTCACATGAATAGTTAGCAATAGATTGAGCATAGCCCAACACAAGGAGTTGTTGGACCAACTAATGGGAACCAAGTAACCAATTCCACATGTCTTTGATGTTTCGCATACAATCACTACAACTCAATCAAAACTATTGGAAGTAAGGGGAAAATGCATTATCATGGAAGGGTAACTCAAAATAGCCTAGGCTCAAAACCAGCACCTGGCTGTGGAGATTGCTGAATTAAGAGCCCACCTTACCAACCCTGCACTAACCCATGATAAAGCTTTTCAACAACTTCAAGAAAAGCTCAAGAAGGTTGAGAATGTGAAGGAGATGATGACCTTTAATCAATCCTTATTTGATGTCACCATGCATAATATCTAAAATTCCTTAAATCAAACTTGCCATGAGAATGTCCCTTTGACAACAGAAAATCATTGCCTATGGAATGTAGATATGCAAAAGTAGTAAATGCAAGATTTCATCCACTAACAGTAGGATAAGCTAGCCAAAGTAAATACAAAATTGAGGATATTGGCAGTTGAAAATAGAAATCTCTCTATGGAGGAAGTTTGGGCCCTTCGCCACAAATCTGCAATAGAGGTAGCTACCTAGAAAAAGGAGGCTCTCAAGTTTAAGAAAGTCAAAATTCACTATATAGATTAGATTGGTCTACATAAAGAAATCAATGAAAAACATATTTAGATGGCAAAGGTGAAAGTTAATAAGGCCCTCCAATAGCTTAAGGAAGGAGGTGATGTCTAGTAGCCTATCTTTGATGGGCTTAATGACTACAGCAAGGTAAAGATCTACACAAAGAAGCTGTAGATCGAGGAGATGATAGAGTACATGGAGCTTGCAAATCTCTGTTATGCAAATTTGGTGATGCTTACTGCAAGACGATCATGGTCTGAATTGGAGAAACAAGTGGCCAACTCATACTTCTTGTATGAAGATGAGTTTAAGCATCACAAAAACACCAAGAAAAAGCTTGAGGTGGCAAATGCAGAACTCAATGTTCTTAGCCAGTGCTTCACTAATCAATGGTCTATAACTAAGAACCTAGCTAGGAGAATGAGTGACTACCAAGAGCTACATAATATAATAAAGGCATTCAATGTTGAATGTAAACTTTTCACTACCTAGTTCATCAATGTGATGGACTTATTCTCAGCAATGCACTATCCTTGGGATGTTTCCATACTAGCCCACATTCACAATGCCGTGTGGACAGTGAGTAATCCCAAGACTAAGGAGGAGAAGATGAAGGCACTGTTGGATGCCTTTAATGATCCACCAAAATTTATAGCTACCATAGGATAACCACAACTACATCAACCACCATGTGCACCTAAAGCAAGAGAAGGTTATTTAGAGCCTTAGGAACCTCCACCACCTAGGATCGTTTGAACTTCTTCCTCATCTTCGTGCCATCAATGGAATCATATTTTTCATTTTTGTCCTGGTGTTTAATTTTATTATCCTAAACACCAAAATTTTGTAAAAATTGTAATTCCATACACTTGGACACTTGGTGTTTGTTTGTGTTTGTGTTTGTGAATATCAATAGGTGGTTAATAATCCCATACCTTCCCAAAATTTTGTAAGAAACTTGTTCCTCCTTTTGTTCACTTGGGGATGACATTTCATTCAATCGTGGGGGTACGATGAGTTGCATATTCTTATATTTTGTCAATGCTGCCCCTTCAATGTGACACCATTGACACGGCCGCGTCGACATGGGATTTGATGCATTGACATGGCCTCATCGACATGGTGTCATTTTTTACCTATAAATACATGCTCACCCACTGTGTTTATGACATATTTGATCATAGTTGTAGTGGAGCTCTTGTAGTTTTCTTACTTGAAAGTTAGAATATTTTGAGTGCCTGCAGTATGAGTTAAAGAGTGTATGAATCTTTATTCAAGCAATATTGTACCTAAGCACAACAATGTGTGCTACAATAAAAACTAGCTTTCTAATAAACCTTGTAACACTTCGAAATAGATTAATTGTTTACTTATGCATTTAATGTTTTATGCAATTTCCTTAATGCTTTAAGTAATTAAGTAATCAATTATTCAATAGTGATTACTTAAGCACATAAGTACGACCACTTCAAGCATATGCTTGGTGCTTGGTAATCCTAGTAACACTTAACATTTGGTAAACTAGTAGTGTTAAATGTTTTCAAGATGTGTACGGCAAGTGGAAATGAATGCTTATGTTAGGATCAGTTAGGTGTAGCTGGTTAGCTTAAATTAGCAATTTAATTATTTTATTTTATTCATTATTCTTTATCCTTAGGAAACTTAAAACATAAAACATAAAAAATGATAAAAATCATATGCCTCAGTTGTACTCAACCATATCTTTGCATTTCAAAAGTGTAATTGGGAAGACAGTGATTACAACGGTTAGTTTCACCTCCTAGAGACCAGTGTACTTAGAAGGCTATAAGTTCACGAAATTCGACCAAATCATGTGTGAACGCTTAGTGATTTGTATGGTTGGGCATAGGGTCTACTCACTACTCATCAAAGTTAAAAGACAAATATCTTCACAATTGTCTAGTTGATTCTGAACCTACATCTACCATCATGCCATTATCTATACCACCATAAAAGGAGATTCAAAATTGGTTTGTGAATAAATCAAGGGAAATTATGTAGTCAAAGGCTCATTCTTGTGGCCTACTAAACAACTCGTCTACAAAATGCTGGGTTAGTTTCATTATTATAAAATAGAACATATAGGTAGAGAAGATAATCATATAGTAGATGATTTAGCAACTACAACTTCAACATTAGCTGTAAAATGGATAGAAAATTATTGAGTAGCGATTGAGAATGAGCATCAACCATCAGTACTAGATAATATATGACATTTACAAGTATTTGAAGACAATGATCAAGTGCTCAAGATTCCTAAAGAATACATAAGAATTCCAAATTCAACTCACACCTAAAACAGCATTAAGTTTTAAGTCTAATTTGATTCCCAAAAAGGTGATCGATTATGAACACAAGTTTAGAAAAAATCTTCTCATAAGAAAAGATATATAGAATTCTGATAATCAAGCTTATGAAATAGTGAATCTAGGATATACTAAGATACCAAAGATGTTAAATGTCACAAGGGAAAATATTTCAATTTTTAGGCAAAATTTGTTACTACTAAGAAAAATTAATTTAGAAATTAAATGAAGCCTCTAAAAAAGACAGATACCCGCTTTCTAGAATTTGATGAAATGTTGATCAAAGTGTCAGGATGTCAAGTATATTCTTTCCTAGATTATTTTTCAAGCTATAATCAGATTATAGTATATAGCGGTGATAGATATAAAACATCATTCATCACCAAAAGGGGTACTTTTGCTTACAAAAGAATGCCATTTGAATTATCAAATGTTGAAGCTACCTTCCAAAGAGTAATGGAATTAGCTTTTAAAGTTTTAATAGGAAAGTTTGTTATGATGAATTTAGATGAGATATCACTGTCTATTCAAAAAGAAAGGAAGATCATATTAATCACCTTCAACAAATTTTTGATAGATGTCATGAATATGGTATTTCACTAAATGCTAAGAAATGTATCTTTTAAGTCTGGAAGTTTTCTAGGTCATGTAGTTTGTTAAGAAGGAATTGCTATAGATGACACATGAATTCAAGTAATACAAAATATTAAGCATCCAATGAATAGAAAGTCTCTTAGATCTTTCTTTGGAAAGAGAAATTTCGTTAAAAATTTTATCCTAGGATTTACCAAAATTACTAAACCTTTAATGCATATGCTCAAGAAAGATATTTTAGTAAGGAAAAGACCAGAGTCAGAGAAAGCCTTAACAAAAGTTTAAAAGGCTATTCAAGAAGCTTCATATTTGGTAAAACCAAAATTGAAGGAAGATTTCTGGTTATATGCTTTTGCCTCAAAGGATTCAATTGTTGCTATTTTAACTCAACAAGACAAAGGTTAAGATGAACCAATTGGATTTTTTAGGTCTCAGCTAAAAGGTTCTAAATAAAATTTATTCAAATTTAGAAAAACAAGCATTCACAGTCATTAAAGCACTTCAGCATCTCAAATATTACTTGGAAAGCTCATTGGTTCATATTATGCTAATAGAGCTTGCAGTTAAGCAATTTTTGGGTGACAATGAAATTGGGTTAAAAAGAGGGAAATGACTTATAAAGCTTCAAGGTTTCATATTTTCATTGGAAATATGCAAAACTATTAAGGGAATGGGATTAGCCAAGTTAATGGCTAAAGAAAATGAAATATGCATGCTAAGCACTCATGAAAAAACTGGTATGACGAAATTCTAGAATTCCTCAACATAAGAAAGGTTCCAAATAATTTAACTGCAAGTCTATTAAGAGCTTTTTTCAAAAAGGCAAATAAATTTGTGGTTAAACATAGAATTTTATACAGAAAGGACTTCAGAAGGGTTTTGTTGAAATGTCTTCATGATGATCAAGTTAATCCTATCTTCAAACAATTCCATGATCATGCTAATTTGTTTTATGAGTCTCCTAAGTCCATCATGCAACATATACTCCACTATGGTTTTTATTAGCCTAGCATGTACCAAGATATTAGCTTGAAAATTCAAAAATGTTTTAAGTGTCAAATTCATGGACAAAAAATCAAGAGAGCAAGAGCTCCTTTGAAACCAGTAATTGGATATAGGCCATTTCAATAGTGGGGCATAGATTTTGTTGGCACAATTACTCCTTCAAGAGCCAAACACAAGTTTATGGTCATTGCCAGTGATTATTTTACTAAATGATCTAAAGCAAAAGCTTTAAGGAATAGTTCAAAATTGAATGTGATTAAGTTCCTAGAAGATCAAATTTTAAGTTGCTTTAATATGCCTGAAGTGTTGGTATTCGATAACGGACCTACTTTTCAATCTGAAGAATTTATAACATGGGTATCAAAAAATCCAATTTTCTATTTTCTTCATATAATTATTATCCACAAGGGAATGACTTAGCTAAATCTACAAATAAAAAGCTCATTTTCTATATTAAAAAGTCAAGGGTAGAGGAATTTTAGGGGATATTGAAGAAGAAACTTGGAAGAAATATATTGAAAACTGTAAAGTATGGCTTATTAAAGACATCAGTTCAACTACTTTGTTTTAATCCTATGAATTCTTTTCTTTTCATTTTATCTTAGTTGTTTAGCTAATGGTTTAGATAGTATCGTGTTTGGCATTTAATTTTGGGATTTTCTAAATTACTTTTATAGCTCTATTTTTGCGTAATTCTAGACTCCTATTTGGTTGCCATAAAAGAGCTTATATTGTCTTTGAAAAGCATCTTGAGCAATTTAATAGTAACTTCTTTATAAAATTGCCTATTTGAGTTTAGAGGGTCTAGAAAAATCTTTGATACTTTGAAATGACTTGAAATAGTTTCATTTTTTGTAAAGTTCATTGCCTTGATATTTCAATCTTGAAATTGTGAAATTTTTTTTTATAGCTCTATTGTTTACAATTCTTGACAACTATTAACTAGCCAAATAAAAGTTTGTACTTTGTCATTTACAAAGCTTTTGGGGAGTTTAATAAAAGTGTCTTTTACAAAATTGTTGGATAAGCTTAGAGGGTTTAGGCAATTTGTAATACTTAGATTAAATTGGAATAACTTTATTGTGAAGTTTTTCTTCATGTTTAATTTATCTAGCTTAAATGTTTAAGATTTCACACAAATCTATATTTCTTTCTTCTTCTCTTTTAAATTCCATTGAAACTCACTTTATTTCTCGTTTTCTTGTGGATATTTCTCTTTGGTGGAAATTAGAAGTAGATTTCTATAAAATTCTACTTAAGCATTTTTGTGAAATTTTATTTGTTTCAAGCAACGTACTATACAAACTATATAAACTAAGTGACTTGATAAAATAGCAATCTTTAATAACTCACAGTACTTGACAAGGTTAGCTAAATTTCTGTTATAATAGCTAGTTACAGTTTCATACACAAACCCAACCATTTCAACATTCATAATAGCAAACACACATTTACGATTAGTTCGCTCTATAACCACTGAGTTTATTTAGAGATTGTTGATGCATAAATTTTGGTCACACCAATACCTAGGGAAAAACTTATTTAAGGAGGCTATTGCCTAGGGTGCCTCCCATATGGGTACAGACACCTAGGAATAGTCTCAACTAGAGAGGGCTATGTGGTCTTTTAAAAATAGTAAAAAAATGAAAATTTTAATTAGAATGAATGTTTCAAATTTGAGAATATAAAAGGTAATTAAAATAAATTTTCCCTACTTCCCAGCTACTGCCATCATTTTTCGTCAATCTGTTGCGGACACTATCGTAGCCAACACTACCTATAGCTACTAGAGGAGGGAGAGAGAGAGAGAAGAGGCTAGATGAAGGGGCCCACTAATGCTTCTCTAATGCATAGACAGAATGTGCCCCGTCGCTAGCATGAGAGAGGAAAATTTGACCATGTTTGGAGAACCTTGTCGTAGATACACCGTTCGCCAAAAATAAAATGGAATTGTAGAACCTACACCTACAACTACTGTTGTCAACTAATACAACACCACAATAGAGAGAGAGAGAACAAGCCATTAGATTCCACTGTCACATGCTAGTAGACGCATTGCTGTCTCTAGTCCTACATCTGCCACCGTCACAAGTCTACCACAAAAAGGGAAAAGAAAACCGCTACCTCTTAGTTTCCTGCTAATATTTTTTATCATCATCCACGTAACTCTGCTGTTGCTAACTATCACTAGTCTGTTGTCAAGAATAAAGAAACAAGATTGCAAAACCTGCCTGCCACACCCGTCGTCCACACGCATTAGCGATGCTACTATCGCCCTAAGAAAAATAAGAGAAGAGAGAGAGAAAATCATCATCTGCTAGTTTCTCAACCCCTAGAGATCGCCCCCCTGCCCATCTACATGCACCTTAATGGAGAGAGATCCATCTATTCAAGAAGAGAGCCTGATTTGTTAAGGAGGCCCTTACTCCCCTCCCCCCCTGACATCATCTTCGTTCTCTAATTTATAGTCACTTGCTAGTGTTGTTTCACCTCCTGCATGTAAGTCCACCTCCTCACACATTAGTTCACCTTCCCATACGTCAATCCATCTCCCTGCATGTTGGTTCATCTTTCTGCATGTCGATTCATCTTCCTGCACATCAACATTGCTTAGTGAAATGGTATATGATTTTATAGGACAATTTTGTTGATCATGGCCCTATGCGATAGCATGGGCAAAGTTGGCCACAACATTAAGCCCCTAAACAATAAATTGCATGTAAGTGTAAAGAGCAACAAAAACTATGAAATCTTAAAAGGAAAATAATAAAATAAAATAAATTTCAAAAAATAAATTTAAAATTAAATAATAAAACCACCTCACCCAAGTTAAGACTTAGGTAAGGACTGCCAAAATCAGAAATTCAAAAATGGGACTGGGAAGCAAGGGTTATAAAAAAATTTTGGTAACACCAATTTTTAGAAAATGGGAAGCAAAAAAAAAGACAAAAAATAAAGGGTCTGAAGACAAAGGTTTTTTTAAAAAAATTCAACATGTTCCAAAACAATATCAAAAAATGGAATAGCCATAAAAAATGGCAAGAAAAACTGATAAACAAAAGGTAGGAGAAAGACCCTCATTCTAGCGCCAAAAAGGTGTTGATGCATAAATTTTGGTTGCACCAACACTTGGAAAAAAGCTTGTTTGAGGAGAGAATCGCCTAGGGTGCCTCCCATATGGGTACACAAACCTAAGAATAGTCTCAGCTAGAGAGGGCTACGTGGCTTTTTGAAAATAGTAAAAAAAATGAAATTTTAATTGGAATGAGTGTTTCAAATTCAACAATACAAAAGGTAACTAAAATAAATTTTCCTTGCTTCTTAGCTACTGTCGTTGTTCGCCGTTGGTTCGTTGCAGACGTTGCCACAACCAACACTACCTATAGCTACTGAAGAAGGGAGAGAAAGAGAAGAGGCTGGATGAAGGGGCCCACTAATGCGTCTCTAACGCATAGACAGAACGTGCCCCGTCGTTAGCATAAGAGAGGAAAATTTGTTCCTATTTGATGAACCTTGTCGTTGATGCACCACCCATCAAAAATAGAACCAAATTGTAGAACCCACGCTTGTAATTGTTGTTGTCAACTACTGCAACACTGCAGCAGAAAGAAAGAGATAGAAAGAGAATGAGCCACTAGATCCCACTTTCACATGTCAGTAGATACATTGCTATTTCCAATCCTACGTTTGCAGCCTTCATGGGTCTGCCGCAAAAAAGGAAAAGAAAACCACCACCTCTTGGTTTCTTGTTAAGATTATTGATCATCGTCCACACAGTTTTGCCACTACTGTATGTCGCCAATCTGTTGCCAAAAATAAAGAAATAGGACTGTAGAACCCACCTGCTATGCTTGTCATCCACATGCGTCAACCATGCTGCTGTCGCCCCAAGAAAAACAAGAGAAGAGAGAGAGAAAATCAGTGTCTGCTAGTTTCTCAACCCTTGGAGACCCCCTTGCCCATCTACATGTGCCTCAATGGAGAGAGACGCAATTGTTTGAAAAGAGAGCATGATTTGTTAAGGAGGCCTTCGCTCCCCCCCTAACGTCATCTTCGTTCTTTGATTTATAGTTGTCTACTAGTGACAGTTCACCTCCTTGCATGTTGATTTACCTTCCTGCACATTTTTTCACCTTCCCATGCATCGATTCACCTCCCCGCACGTTGGTTCACCTACCTGCATATCGATTCATCTTACCATATATCAACATTGCTTGGTGAAATAGTATATGATTTTATAGAATAGTTTTGTTAATCATGGCCCTGTGCAATAGCATGGGCAAGGTTGGCCTCAACAGAGATATCAGGGCCTTGGTGTTGCCAGAGACTAGCAAGCATCTAAACCCAAGTTTGAAGAAACACCTTTGTTTCTCGTGATCCCAGTCACCAAATTGAAAGGAGGGAAAATGTTGGCGGTCCCAAACAATCACCAACACAGAGCATGTTCATGCAGCTACTCTGTAACTATGCATCAAAAGAATCTGATTCGTGGAAGCGAGGAATCGAGGATTCGTGATTCTGAACGTGTTTGGGTACGTGTGCCTCAAGAAAAAGTGGGGACGGGTTCGTAGCTGGAGACGTGATAAAAGAAAATTAAATATATTAGTTTTTTAAAAAAATTAAATCTCATATATCATAAAAAAAGCATTGCAGAATATAGAACAAGTACAATGTAAATCCAAAATATTGTTAATGCTTAAAAATTTCATAAAAGATTGCAATATCACCATTACACGGAAGCAAGCAAATTTGCAAAGGTATGGAGGGCATTGAATCCATTTCCTTACTCAAGAGCCATAATGCGCCTACTAAACATATAATTTTTGCAACAACAAAAATGACAGCAATAAAATGAAACCCTTTTGTTACTCAATCCAATCTTTTCAAAAATGAAATTAAGCCTCAAGCCTCAACCAAATTTATAACAAATCATGTCTGCTAATACTTTTGTTCAACAATGACCTTTGAGTAGTGCCATAGGGCCATGTTGAAGACAACAACATTATAAAAAGACACAACTTAACTAAACTAGGCACAAGTAACTGGCCTCACCTACAATGATCAAAAACCTTTCAAACGATGCACTAGTCATGATAAAGGAGAAAGTAAAAACAGAGCACCATGAGCTTGCATATGGCCATTGCCCATGTGCTGGTTCATTGGCCGATAACCAAACACATTGTAAAAAAACAGTTGAACAAGCATCCGTCCGACTCATGACCCATGACGATGACCCTGTTTTGTTTTTTAGCGGAGATAAGATAAAAAAAGCAAGAACCAGCAATAATGACCACTAAACACGCGTGAATGCGTGAGTCGTGGCGGAACCTTTGATATTTGTACACCCTGTTTTCTGTGGTCTGTGTCATGCCAATGCAATGAATCTTGATTGCTTGCTGGCCACTTAACAATGAAATGAAGTTTCTGGGAAGATTCAGAGCAGGAGAAGCCAGGTATGATTCAGACATTGAGAACAAGGCAATAATAATATGAGGCAAGGCAGGCGACCATGTCAATGTACAGATTCAGACAAAATTTCATTGGAATTATGAAATACGTACCCATTGCGGATTTATTACGCTTCTGTACGCGCTCCCGAATCCAACGCCAACAGTTCGTGAGAAAATTTATCTGGAATGGTGAATCTCCGGCTCAAAGTATGCAAGCTACTGCAGCGAAACGAAGTTCAGCAGGTTGGGACACGAGCAACTGTCTGGACACTCCTAGGCTCACTGGACCGACTCTCGTGGTTGAGATTGGAGGAAAAATGTTGGCGATCCCAAACGGTCGCCAACACAAAGCATGTTCATGCAGCTGCTCTGCAGGCTGCTACAGCGGAACGAAGTTCAGCGGGTTGGGATGGGAGTGACTGTCTCAACGCTCCTAGGCTCACTGGGCCCACTGGCTCTCGCGGCTGAGATTGGGGCTGTCTGCACGGCTCCATCGTGCCAAGGAATCATCTATCGGATCTGGCCGCAGACCTTGTACGTGGACGTCATCGTCACTACCTCCATGGCTTAGTGCATCGCATCCCGCAGCTGGATTTGTACAGTGGAGGTCTGCACCATGTACGCGTTGTCCGAGTGTTACTTTGGCGTGAATCTATGGCCGCTGAGCAAGCCGTTGCAGGTTTCGTATACGCTGCAGCCAACCATGTGCTACTTCGAGTTTCTGTAGGTCAGTACCGAGGACATCCATGAAAATAGTAGTCATGCACAGTGGACGGTGAAGCTCTGGTGGATGTGTAGCTCCGCCAATACAACGAGCTCGTCGTCACCACCTGCGTAGGCACGTACTTATGTCAGGGCCAAATTGAAGTTTCGTTAATTTTTTTTTCTTTTGTTGCGAAAGAGAAAAAAGAAATTAATGTTTCGACCGGATTCATCATCAATTTGCAGCATACTCCTCCAGATCTCTTATATGTCAGATTTCATATAGCTCCAATTATACACACATATATGTATATATTCAACCACAGAACAAAGAGCTCCTCGACTCGCCGAACAGTGCACGTACACGGTCCACAAAACAGGCCATGGAGTGGAGGCAGTGACGATGAAGTCCGCGTACAGTGTCCACGGCCAGATCCTGCGGACCGAAACCCTCGGCACTGCACAGCACCCTAGCCACCTGGTGTGCAGATCCACGAGAGACCATGCAGCCCAACAGCACTGCCGTTTCTCCTCCCTTCCATGCCCGCCGTCCTTGAGATTCTCAGCTTTGATGAAGCCATTCATCAGCTCCTCTCTGCAACGCCAACTCGACGTCCATCGTCCATCTGTGCAAGGCCTCCTCTACGTTCATCATGCCGTCACAGTCGATACTTGTGTTGTGTTGAAGTCTCGTTCAAGACAATGCCGGCAGTGACTAGCCAGGAAGATCAACAAGGAACCGGAGGCTCAGCCCGCAGGCCTAAAATTCCTCCTGCACATCCGGGAATGTAAGGAAGAAACAAGAAACTACCTTCAGCCACGCCCGCCATGAATCTCGTACAAAAGGATACTGAGCCTATCCGCGTATGCCGTTTGTTTCGCTGGACGCTGCAGAAGCCAAGATGGAGATTCCCTGCAGGTCCTGATTTTACGGATACTAAAGTAAGGCGAGATTCAATATAAGAGCACTCTGTCTGCCCATTAGCCCTGAAACCTTGGACCTGTAACCATGCACACTGACAGTCACCAACTAGTCATTTCACGCACTGCAATAATCCAATCAATTGAGGTGAATTTCAACAAAAATTGATGGGCAGGAAAAGGTCACGCTGCAGAATTTTGAAGGACTACCTTATTTAGAAAAGCTTTGCAATTGCCGCATAGGCTACAGAGAGGCCACTGCCCCATTGTTTGTCCATGATCAAAATGAGTTGGCTTTATCGAAGATTTTTGTGTCCTTTTTCTTACAGATTCTCACAAACAGTTAGTCCTTTGAACCCAGCAGCTTTCTGTTCTCCACATAAACTGATTGCCATTGCACGCCTCTGCGTTGGATCCCATTATTTCCCTTACAAAACAAGCACAGAAAAACTTATGCACTTTTGTTTTGTTGCGGTAAAGATGCTTCTTCTGAGCTTTCTGTGACGTGCACTCACACAAACACACTCTGTGTGTGTATGAAATGATTTAATACGACTGGCTGGACTGTCTTTGCACGCATACGCACAGTGACCGTATGACATGAACCATCTTTTCAATCGATTTTCTTAAACCCAGAGAAAGTTGAAAGACGAGGTAATTGCATGCTTTAATTTTCCACAAAAAGTTTGTGATCTCATCCATTGGAAAACATGGATCTTCTTGTCCTTTCAACAGGTGAATTTTAGCAGAGGCAAACATCATATTGCAGGCCATCAACAATAATTAAATGGAATAAGGCGTTATAGAACCAAGACTTCTGTCTGGCTCATGATGATCTTCAAAGTCTTACTGCTCTGTAACAGTTGCTGGATAAAACTATCAGGAGGAGGTCAGTTGCTTTTCCTGGTTTCACGAATTAGAGATCAGCTTTCTAAGAAATCAAATCCATGAAAAATATATGAAACCCATGAAAATAAGGTGTAACCCAAAAGACACGGAGGAAAAAAGCAATGGTGCAATGTTGGATGGTTTATTAAGTTACTGACTAGAAATAGATATTTTATACCCAACATAATTACATGCATAGGCAGAATATTCCCTGGTCTCTTAGAAAATTGAAACGACTAAAGTTGGAAATGAATGCTCTGTTGGCTGTTTTCCGTGAGCAATCAATTAATTGACTTCCTGTTTGTACACAGCCACTTGCAAATCTACAAAAGCTGCAATTAATTGTCATGGGAATTAGGCCCATCAGCAGCAGGTTCTTCAACTGGAATTCCACAAAAGCTGCAATTACTTTTCACATGGCTTCTGCAAAACGCTGCCACCTTGTTCCAAAATTGTCAAATGCTATTAATGAGTTTTCACTTGTTTATGGATTCTGAATACAGACCCGCGTTTTTCCCGGCTGGGATTGTGGGCGGTGGCCAAGGTAGAAGACACAACTGTTTTTTCATTTCCAAATCTGGATCATGGTCTCAACGCAACCGCTTTTCATTTGTTCACGTTAAAAGAATGATGGGGTTCACTGATTTTCACCCTTCGATGAGTCCGGATCCAAATTTTGTCTTTACAAAATGCAGGTTAATGTTAACCTTGAGACCAGGTGTGCCAAACCTTACCAGCCTGTCTTCAGACTCGGAGCAACTTTTGAAGATATGAATCCACGACACACTAACACAGAGAATCAGAATCTGCTTCTGCAATGCGCTTTCCGTGCAATGCAATGGCTTTTCATGGTGTCCTTGACTACAGCCACCGAGAAAGATCACAAATTTTGAAGACATCAACAGAGCATGCCTGAAACATGCTGTGTCACCGGATTTGCACCACTAAAATGTCTGATTTCTTCATTTAATTTCTTTAATTTACTTTTCGTATTCTTTAACTCTTGGAGATTATACCAAGGGCAAACTGCCACCCGGAAAGACCTAACCACTCCTCTGTGTCACACAAAACCTTGGGACTGCTAAAGGTATGTTTTGCCCCTTTTGCAATGGACCGTGCAGGTCATAGTCTAAGTTTGGAACACCCCGTTCATGAAATTCTTATGGGCTTTATTTTTTCTTTAAAAATAAAAGGACTCACTTAGGTAACTCAAGGATATGTGTTGGTGTAACATTAAAAAGAAGTTAGTTACAAATAAATACTTTTTAAAGTAATTATTTATAATTAATTAATAATAATAATAATCAAGATTAATGAGTACTAGAACTCTAAAAAAAATAGAAAGGGTATTATTATGAAGTCCACGAAGATAATTCACTTTTAAATGTGCCTTTGTAATATGATTATAAAAAGAGAAAAGATAAAACATAAAGACTTAAGATATTAATTAAAAAATATCATGTCATTTTACCTCAAGGTAGAGCTTAATATAAGTGATATAACCTCAAAGAGTTTGGCTCATTGCAATGTAATACTCCTATAGGCATTCCCAATAATGAAAACAATTTTACACTTAATTGATGATTTGATTAAATTAAGCAATAGATCCATTCACTACTATATTAATTTGATATTTGGAAATATTTATTGTGTTTCTTTTAAGTTACTACATAATTTTCACATGTCACAAAATATAGTTGAAAAATGCTAAAAGTGATCAAAACAATTTCAATGTGCTATAACATTTTGCATGAGGGTTATAATTCAAATTTATACCTTTCAAATATTAAAGAATCCAAATTCAAATTCAAATGACAAATCAACCATTAATTTATCAATGAGTTTTAGGAGCAAATAATCAAGTGCAAAATATATCACATAAAAATAAAATAGCACTAAAGTAGTACCATATAGATTTTAAATTGCATATTGCATGTTACTAAAGTTGTGACAAGTTAATAATTGGATACTGTTCTCTTGGACAACATAGAAAGACTTGATAGATCCACTAAATAGCACATGAGTAATTTTATATGATACATTATTAAACTTTTAATATATAAATCCAAAGAACTAAAATATTAGAAAGGATAAGAACCAAAAAAAAAAGTAGAGATATCCTTATAAAAAGTCATTTAATAATAAAAATTCTAGATGGCAAAGGCATCTTCAATTAAAATATCCAAAGCATTCAATTGACTTAAAATGCAAATAGTTGGATTTTATCTTGCCTTTGATACATTAACTTTCAAATAAGAATGATTTGATCTTTTCATAGGACTTTCAAAGAATCATAAACATTCTTCAATTAATCATCACAAAGCTCTTATCATCTTATTCCTCTTAAGATTTGTTAATGCTACCTCTAGTCTAAATTGGTAAAGTACCCTTTATAACATCAATTGTTTTTTTACCTTTACCTTAACTTCCCAAGAAAGAAAAAAGAAAGAATTATCATTATTGCTTATGGGACGTATAGAGGATATACCAACATTAAAATTGTTGTTAGTGATAAGCTGTTTTGGCTTTTTCTTAATTTTTTTTATAACTTTACAACATTGTAAAGTTGGGCTAAGCACATGTTTTAGGATGGTGAAAAACAAAACAATGATAGATGGCTCCACTAGTTAGCATGTTGTCTTTTAAGCAAGAGATCATTTTATTCCTCTATAATTCTTCTAATGTATCATATTAGCTATATGTCATGGGGTGTAACTATAGTCAAATTATTCCATCATTTAATGTACCCAGCACACTAGTAGAAAAAATTAAGCACGTGGGAATATATAATTGGCACAACGTATTTAATTTCACTTGTGATGAGCAGCAAACATCCCCTATGCCCAACCATACCAATCAAGGGCATTCATGTGCAATCCAATTGAATTCTGTGGATGGAACTAATGTAGTATCTAGTTTGTTAAGCATTGATTGTAGGTCACTATCTTCTCACTTGGACTAGTGGTAGCTTTATCACGTATGGTTTAGTCCAGAGTAAGGCATATAACTATTGATGTTGTGCAGCTAAAGCTAAATTATATGAAAGTATGACAATTAATTATTTAATCTAATTAATAACAAGAAGATAAATCCTAAACTATCCGAAGGGTGATAAGTGTTCATTCCCAACTTGTTGTACACGTCCCAAACTCATGTACTCACTACTGGGATTTCTAAGCATTATGTTACTGGGCAAACCAAGTAGTAACGTTGCTAGGATTACCAAGCAAATATGCTTTTACACTTGAAATTGGTTGCACTCATTCCGCCAATTGATTAACATGCATGGAAATGTAAATATTAACTAAGTACATCAAAAGTAAATTACATTAAAAGTAAATCTATTCTAAGTCAAAGTATTGTAATGAATATGAATCAATCTCGATCTTATTGTCGTTCATGAAATATGTCCAAGTATACTACCACTCAAATAAGACACCATATAATTGACTCAAATCCACACTGCAGGCACTCACTGATTGTTTACCAAGATTACAAAAGAAAACTACAAGAGTCAAACTACACTACTAACCAAATGACATCAAATACACAATGGGTGCTCGCAAATTTATAGGCAAATATAGGCATTTTCTCAATGAGGATACATCAATGAAAATGCATTAACATAGCTAAGTTATAACAAATGCGATATCGCATCTACAATGTAGCAACCAACTAAAACACACCGATAGGATGCTACAATGTAGATGCGACATAGCATCTATGATATCTTAGCCAACTAATACACTTGACAAAATGATGCTTCATGATGTCCCCATGACTCAACTACTTGACATATCAAGTCTCATCAATTTTTCATATAAAAAGTAATTTATTTCTATTCAAAAGATTTACCTATATAAATTTTTTTTGAAGATTCTCCAAAGGACTGAACATAGTTTTATCTCTAATACTATTTGCAAGGAGATTGACTATCTCAAATTTTAAATTTTAAAAAATAAAGGAACATTTGAAAGTTCAACAAAATAAGAAACAAACATGTTTTTTGAAGCATTAACATCAAAATTATGAATACATTTGCATGATATAGGACCCACGCATTTGGTAATTCAAAAGTTTGTGGATAATGCAAAATATTTTATGGTCAAATGATAAATAACCTTTTTTGTCAATTGCATCAATATAGAAGCATTGATACATTCACATTGACATAGGCTAGGATGCATTGATACATTCGACATAGTGGTCATAAATGCTTTTATGGCATTGAATTTATTAATTACAGGGAGATTATGTTAGTTTGATTTTGTAATGATTAGTAGATTGTATAGACTCCTTATTTGAATGCACTATATCTGAATGCTTTACATAACGATAATAAAGATTGAGATTACTACATATCATTGTAGCACTTTGACTTAGGATAACATTTATTGCCTTGCACTTTATTTTCTATGCATTTAGCTTAACATTTACTCTCTTTGAGTATTTAGAGTAATACTTTCACATTCCCATTCATGTTTGAATATGACAAACTAAGTATGATTGATCTCAAGCATAAACACACATCATTTGGTAATCTCAGCAATGCTCTTACTTGGTACATCTAGTTGTAATCACTTGGTAACCTAACGATGATTATGTGAGTTTAGGATATATACAAAAGATTGGGAACAAATACTTATTACTTAGGCTAGTTGAGACTTTTTTTCTTATACTTAGATTAACTAAGTTAAATCTTTATTTTTATTAATATTTTAATCGTGACCATGCAACATCAATCATATGCCTTAATTAAACTTAACCATATAAATTAAGGCCAATACAAGTGTAATTAGGAATATGTTAACCTGTAACCATGTTTAACTATCTAAAAGCTATGCTAGTCTAGTCCATAGATTAAGATTAGGTCATGTACAAATGCTTGTTATGTATATTGCTGGACATAGGGCACACTTGTTGCTCATCATCATCATAGTATTATCTCAACAATATTGGATTAACTACATGACTTGTCTTTTTCTAGTCATCTATATTAAGAGCTAAATCTATTAAAGTATAATCATGAGTTAATTGTGTAATCATTGATTTCTAATAAATAAACTACAAAATATGATTAATAACATAATGCAAGGATTCCAAAACAAATATGTGAGCGATATAAACCATGGTAATGAGCATCATGGATCTAACAATCAATTGTAGAAGAAGACAAAATCTCAAATGGTCATGTTCAAGGAAGGACTAGACTATAATAGCATTTATTGATCTAACCCTCTTAATTATCCAAAAGAAAGCATGTCAAGAAGAGAGAAACACAAGTTCGAAATGAAGATTGTAACCTTCTAATATAATTGACAAGAACAAAAGAAACCATTCATGAGTAAATACCAAATTACAAATCAACCATGTACACTTGACATCAAAAAGGAGCATAAGGTAATGAAGGTAATGATAGTCAATATGAGTATTAATAAGCTTGTTAAGCAACTCATGAAAAGCTCACAAAAAGTAGAAAATATTTTATGTAAAAAAAAAGTTTCAAATGCAAAGTAGTGATATCATAATGTAAAAAAGAAAGTTTCATGTCAAATATTTTATATACAAAAAATAATATAATGATGTTAAAGTAATCAAGAATCTAAAGAAAAATACAACACAATGCAAGATCTATAAAATGTTGCTAAAAAACATCCTCTAAAAACCAAAAATCTAACATACTATTATTGTCTTACTTTGAATCCTTATATCTCCAACTTTCTTCAACAACATTTTCACAAGCTAGAGAATCTGCATCATCAATAGAAATGAAATTTTTCATGTTGCCTTCATTAGACTTTAAGGGTCATTATGGAATTGAATCAACCTTCTTAAATTTATCTCTCTTTGATTTATATTCCTAATAAGGGATCACTTTCATTTTTGCAAAAACTTTGGCACTTCATTTATCTTATTTTGTCAAAAGTTCACTTATTTCCTTACTATAGTTTTAATCAAAAACTTGGCATCCTTAATTGCTAGAACCATTAGACCATTTACTCATCTCACGATCTACATTGCCTATCTAGAACCTACAAAGACAAAGACTATGTTTGGCATTTGTTAAGTAGCTAAGGATCATGTGCTTTATTGATATAGTTAACTCTTGTTCATTGGTTATTCTTTTGATACTTTTTTGTTAAATCAAAACATAGTTGTCAATTAAGATATATGAATTGCATTCTACAAGTCACAATTTTGATCCTAATAGACCACCATTAAGATATACAAACATTATTTTATCAATTGAAGTCATAATTTTGTAAGTTTAAATGTTAAATATTTAAAAGAGTAACTTAAGAGTTTGGATTTTTTATGGTTTGATTAAGACATTAAATTTTATGAAGTAAACATAGCATTCTTATTCTCATTTTAATGGTTTGAATACATGCTTGATAAGCAATCTTGACTTAACTATGTGTCAACCATCATTGCAAGCTATCACCTCATTAATGATAAACCCTTAGGCTCATATTTGTGAAGTATATGATTAGGAATAGAAAACACATCTAAAAATGCACAAATTATAGATTCCTAGACTTACCCTTTTTACCTACAATAAAGCCAACATCTCCCAATGAGTATTTACCACCTATTGATTACATAGTATAATCCTAATAATTCAAATGCATTAATTGATGAAACCAAAAATTACATCACATATCTTTCTATTATATTATGAAATTGGTGAGTTTCCCACATACAAACTAATGAATAAACCTTGTGGTTCTTAGAAGAAGTGCTTAGATAGCATAATCGATGGAACATCTACAAGTTAGAGCCTTAATTGTGATCCATTGCTTACCCTAATGTAGTTGTAATTTATGGTGAAGTAAAAGGAGAACAAAAATGGGATGAGTTAGAGAAATAGAAAAGTGTTAGGAAGATAAAATGTCCTAAAGCTGTTACATGTTAAAGACTATAAACATGTCACTAGTAGTAGCTAGCATGAAATGCTTAGTGAATAGTTGTAATAAGATAAACATAAAATCCAATGTGTTGCTAGCGGTAGCGAGGTAGGGGACCATCAAGGAACAACTCATTTCTTTCACAATAATAGCATAAAGCCTTAATTGTAGTCTTTTCATTATTTGTTTCCTATAGTTGGTACTAGCATGAAGAAATAGTGGGGTTCGTTCCTATTGTTAAACTAAGGAAGGATAATAACATATTTACAAACTCTTAATTAGGTCACTATGTGTTGTAGCGTAAGAGCAACTTGTGATCAATAATATCCTAAAAAAACATATTGAAGTAACATAAATTTCCATTATGTTTGTCAATACAAATATTAAACAAGTATGGCATAAACTCTTATTAGTAAAGAAGAAATTAATCTCCTAAGTAGACACATTGAGGCTTAACATATATGTAATTTCTTTGCTCCTCACAGCCTCCTACTAACATTTTGCTACTATTAAACAAAACAATATGATATGTAATTAAAAATTAATATAATTAAAATAATATTATACATAAATAATAATAATCATACACATCCATACTTCACATGTACCCACACACCCATTGATGGGACGCGATATCGCAGTGCGCGGTCAAATCTATAAATAAGAGGCGGCTCTCCCTTGTTTCTCATTCTAGGCCTAGACCATAGCGAAACTCTGGCAGTTTTACCTCTCCAAAGATAGAATAATTTCCATGTGCCCAAAATAGGAGCTCTAAAGTGAACAGATCTTTATTTGAGCAAATATTGTACTTGAACACAAGTTTGTGTACGGCAATAAAGACGAACTTCTTGGATAAACCTTGCAGTGCATGGAATAGGCTAAATAGGATTTTACTTATTATTATTTATTATTCATCATTTAAATGCTTTATTAGTTGATTAATTCTCTCTCAACCCTTCTCTCCTAGTTAAGTGCATTCAGTACGACTGCTTCAAGCACGTGCATTACGCTTGGTGATCCCAGCAACGACTAGCGTTTGGTAAACAAGGTTGCATTGGTTCAGGGTGTGAACGGTAAGTGGGAACAAATACTGATGCTAGGTTAATTAAGGCTTAGTTAGTTAGTTAAAGTTAGTTAATTAGTCTCTTTACCCTTCACCTCTTCAGCTTAGGAGATAAAACATAAAAGACTATAAAAATCATATACCTCAAACTTACTTAACCATACGACCGTGACAAATACAAGTCTGGGAAGACAATGAATGATTAACCTTAAGTGTTCCATAAGGCGTGTAGGCACTTAGTCTGCAAAATTCGACCGGATCACACGTGCTATGCTCGTATTCGTATGGTTGAGTATAGGGGTACCTCGCCACTCATCATTGGCGCCATTGTCGGGGACTAAGTGTTTGTCCGCTAAGTAGGACATAGGAAATTATCTATGTCGTTGGGAGCTTAAACGAACCCTTAGGGTTAATTAAACAAAAAATTATATAATGGTAAGCAGCATACCGAATAAGACACAATGTCTTCTTCTTCTTCTCATAAGAGCAATTCACCACCTAGGGATCATACTAGAAACAGTCAGCAGCACCAAACACATAACCAAAATCTACCAATTCCTCAACAATACTGAGTAGTATATACTCATCCCGTGAGTATATACCCGATTTTACTTTTATCCTCCATCAGGATGAACAACTGTGTTGGCAAGATTTGCAAGGTAACATAGTGTTACCTCCAGATCAGGAAATCCCTAACATGCTCCTCCATGCTCTGGCACAGATAGGCATGACACAGTTATACGCTGAATATGTTATAGGTGATTTTGACATAAGGGATTACCATCCCACAGCAGCACAATGTTTAAGGGACTCAAGGCAGGAGAGCCACCATACATTGTTGAAGGGCAAAGGGGTCCCGCACGTCCTAAGCGAAATCAGAGATGGTGAACCACTTATAACAGGCTCTCCATCAAATGATGTTTCCCCTCCTAACGATAGTGAGGAGGTGGGGTATCAAAACCTATGCTCCACGATACACAACCCTGGTTCTGATCCCCGTGAATGCCAATTGTTCACTGAGGGAACAAAGACACATGACAAGGATGGGCATTCTGATCGTCATCACGATTGGGGCCATAGCAGCCGAAGAGAAGGTAAGAAACATCGTCATGGCGATGGTTCTCCTTCTTCTTCCCCTTCATCACATCATTCACCCTCTCCTTCCACATTAGGGTGCAGTCATCAAGAGCATAACGGTGAGGATAAGGGTAAGTGAAATGAGAGACCTCGATGAGAGAGTCAAGAGAGAGGACGAGGCAGTCAAGAGAATCAAGGCATGAACAAAGGGAAAGTAGGGAACAGCATAGACATCATCGATGTCATGAAAGAGATGATCATGACAAACCCCTACTTGCCACCCAAAGTATGCTACATATTACGGAGGCAGTAAGAATACCAACAAGGCATCAAAAAGATAACCGGATCAAGCGCTTAGACATGAATAATATTCCACGCTTTGAAGAGGGATACAACGCTGATCCGCAAAATCATTTACAGGCATTCCATGATGCCTACGCCTTGTAGAACATAGAAAAAGACTGGCAGAAATTAAAGTTGTTTCCTAGGACACTCATAAAGGAAGCAGAGAGTTGGTACCGATCTTTAGAGCCAGAAACCATTAGGAAATGAATACGATGTTAGAATTGTTCAACGATAAATACCAAACGTACTCCAGAGTGTCCAATTCGCATAAGCAGATCCAAGGATGGAAGTAATGTACTCATGAACTCTTGGATGTTGCCATGGGCCGATATTATGCATTGTTACATCGTTGCCTAGGCCATGGTTACTTATGAGTGGCGAGGTACCCCTACACTCAACCATACGAAACGAGCGTCGCATGCGCGATCTGGCTGAACTCCGCATATGGACTAGTTGTGGCATCTAGATACTTAGCCTTAGGTCGCAATTCGCTGTCTTCCCACCTAGACTAGTTTTGCATATGTCACGTATGGTTTAGTCTAGATGAGGTGTATGATGTGTTTCCTAATCTACGCTACTCCTGAAGGCAGTGGAAAATAATATTAACTAAGCTAAGCTATGAGGGAAAGGGTAAGAAAATCTAATCTAGCCTAAGTGCGACGAGCAACCGATTCCTTGATCAACCGTACACATCTTGGACTTCGTGCATGACTACCTCTAGGACTACCAAGCATAGATCTAGGTACGCCACTGGGATTACCAAGCGCAGACCCCAAATATGCCACTGGGTTACCAAGCGTAGATCCTAGCTACACCACTGGGCTACCAAGCAGTCACACTTAAATGCTCGTAATCAAGTCGTACTTGTTCCACTTCTAGGAGTTAAGGGTGAGAGAATAATCACGATGAGCAACCGATTCCTTGACTAGCTGTACACACCCGTGGGCGCTCGTAGCCAAGTCATACTCACATCGCGCTACGAAAGAAATAAATAACATTAAATAAATAACAAATAAATAAACTAAGTGAATGCTGCAATGATGAAGTAATCTCGATCTTTATTTCTGGTCATGTGCGTGTCCAAGTACGACACACTCGAATAAAGACACCGTACAATTACATTCACCACACTGCGGGCAGACACGGGAAAAAATCTAACTCTGGAGGGATCAAACTGCCAAAGCTTCGCTACTCTAAAACTAGGATGCAAATGAGGGAGAGCCGCCTCTTATTTATAGATATGGCAGCGGATTGCGATATCGCGTATGTGATATCGTAGGGGAAGATGCGATATCGCGTATGTGATATTGCGGGGGATGCGATATCACGTCGGCCACGATATCGTGGCTTGTGCGAACCACGTCTCATTAGTTATGCACAACGGGATCAACTACACCACCTCGTAGATGGGCTAAGACATGAAACTAGGAGAACTCTTGGGACATATGCCCAAGGGAGATTATCAGAACTTAGATCCCATGAAGTTCGTCAATTGTTGAAGCAAGTAGCTAAAGAAGAAGGGGAGCTACGAAAAAGAGAAAGCGTGGAAGAATAGAACTGTGATCCTTCCCTCCGAAAGAGGGGAGTGAGATTTTGCGATGAGGAGGATAAGTCACCACTCGAAGAGTTGGTGAATAGAAAAACCTTGCCACTTCAAAAGCTAACAACAGAAGTATCGACTAATGTAGATGAAATATGGAGCTCCTTAGACAGCAAAATTGAAACTGTCCTGAAAATCGTAGAGGACTCTAAGGAGAAATGAAGTAATGAAAATGGTAAGAAAAAGCAGAGAGACTCAGACCCTGCATGTAACAAGGGTAAGGGAAAAATGGCTATCTCCGATGAGGTTGTGGATTCAGATACAGACAATGACGGTGGATGTGAGATCTGCCAATATGACCATCCTAAGGGATGTTGCTCAATAATCTGACATCTACAAGAGTCTAGGGTGTATGCACTCAACCCAAGACTTAACAGACAGCAGGCACCTCGAAGGTTACCTTATCCCCAAGGTAACCCAAGGCAGTTCCACCAACCGTTAATGTACTATCCAAGTGGAACTCTGCCACAACCTATCGGGCAACATCAGTAGTGGCAACACCCACAGTCATGGGGGATGCCACCGCCTAGGCAACAATACCCTTATCGGCAACCCAATCCTTATGGCTACTACGTGCAGCAGCCGGTTTCTCCAAGTGACTCTATGGGTCATACAACCCCACAACGACACTACTAAGTTTGGGAGTATTTTAGGACTCCTTCTCCTCCAGGAGATACTTCACATCCATACCATCCTCGAAATCCATCTGCCACTCTTACGCCGGTAGTTCCACTACCACCCACGCCAACAATGCAAGGGGAACTCCCCACTCAACCGCAGCAACATAATGCTACGAGAGCTATAAAATTTCAACCTGCTGCTGGTTCTAACAACCACAAGAAGAGAAGACCTTTCTTCAAAACCAAAAGCCCAAACAAGCTCTCACAACCACAAGCAGTTGAGTGTGTGCATGCTCCTCCAACATACAAGGCTTCGGAGCTCCCTTCAAATCAATACTAGACCTCAACCCATACGGTTATGTTAACACATACCGTAACTGACTGGATTAAGGTACGCCACCTTCCTAGGAAACTATCTGACCCTGGAAGTCCCTTAATCTACCTCCAAGTCACTGGAAAAGAACCACATAAGGCTCTTCTTGACTCAGGTTCTAGAGTCAACTTAATGTCACGAGAAATGTATCAAGCCTAGAACCTGCCCCAACTCAAGAAGAGCAATATTCAACTAGAGATGGCTGACCTGTCCATCACCATTCCCTTAGGATTGGTGGAGGACATCATTACCACTATGTGTGGTTGGTCATACCCAGCTGATTTCTTGGTGATAGAAGTCAACAGCAATGAAGGGGACTTCCCAATTATAATGGAAAGGGCATGGCTAAACATAATAGATGCATGCCTAGGGATCCGTGATCTTTCCTTGAAAATATCTAAGGTAAACATTTATGGAAAGATCGAGAAGAAGAAAGTTCCATGCATCACATACAGTGACTCAGAGGGTGATGACATGGAGGACTGCTCAACATCTCCTACATGTAACCGGTGTGCCCTATAAACTTTGAGACAAAGGTGCTTGTATGTAGCAACCACACAACAAGTGGACACCCCGTGGTTGACAGCTAATTGAAAGAGCAACCGACCAACATGCATGGAAAGAACTAGAGGAGCAACTCATGCCCATAACGAAGGCATAGATACATTGGAGTATGAGCATCGCCAACTTCCACCCCTTAATCTTAAAACATCAATCAGGAGAAGTTGGACACTTTTAAGAAATTCAAACAGGCGCTCATTATTTTGGATCTCTCCCTTTCCATTCAATCATGGGGGAGATGGCCACCTATGCTAATCATTCGGGGCCCTCAGTTCTTTTTAGTTTTTTTTTACATGCTTTTGTTTTACACGTTTTTGTTTTACATGTCTTTGTTTTACATATTTCTTTAACTTTTCTTGTTTTTTGTTTTACAACATCGTTATACTTTTTCATTTTGTTTGTGTGTGTGTGCATGTGTTATCCACCTTGTAAGTTTGTCATTTAATAAGTGTTCTTCATGATGGTATGAACTATTTTCCTATTGATTGCTAATGTTTGGTTTTTACCTTTAAGTTATGATGTTGATACTAAGGTATGGTTCTTTTGATATGACAGGCAATGAGTCGACTTCATCCATACATCCATGGATTTCTATGGTCTCTCTCAGCTTGGAAATGTACAGTTCCTTTTTAAATAAGAACTATAACGAATCGGTGACTAGGCATTTCTCAAACTAAGGAAGGACTCAAGGATTGAAAAGGGTGACTTCAAGGGAACTTAACACATTTTTGTTGGCCGTTCTCTTGGGTTCTTGGATGTTTTCTTCTTGAGTTATCTTACCGTTTCGACATTACCCAATTATCAAAAAGTTGAGCTAATAAAAATAACAGAGTCTTTGCATGGTGTGGTTCTCACGCATAAATATAAAAAGCAAAAAAAAGTGCGAATTCAAAGCACATCCCTTAGACGAAATCATATTTGGGCTACAAGCACTGGTTATGGAACTAAAATAAAAATGTTCCCTCTAACTAAGGCTTTTCTCGCTTCCCATTCTCTCCTCCTCATTTCTTCGGAATGGTGGTGGCTCTTAGGTGAAGCCATTCTTATTACTTCAAGTGGATGGTTTGACCGAATGCATTAATGCAAAGTCACTGGATGTGGTTTTTTTGAGGCTAGACTTGGAATGGGATTTGCTAAGTCACATTAACCATGAAACATACAAGGGGCTATACACCACCTTGTTCTTGGGATTCCATTCCATTCTCTTCTCTCCATTGTTCACCTCATTGCCGGTTGTATCTTTAGTGTATATTTTGGTTGACACATTGTTTTCTTTTTGGTAAATTCTTGTGGTTAAGACTTTAACTCTTATTCCAAATGACATTCCTAGAGCCTACGGACTTTTTGAATGTGGGATTGTCAGGGCATTAAGGGCATGAACCTGCTTTGGGAAGGACCCACTGACATTCCTATTTGGTGCACCAGTTAAATTCTTTCCCCTAACATTTTTGCAATCCATTTTATTTTGTTCATTTTCATCTTGACATCCATTTCATCGATGTCATAGTTGTCTCTTTTTCTCCATCTTTCTTGTTCCTTTTCTTTCTCCATTCTATCGCTATTGGAGGTTCACTCTTAGACATGGGGGTCCAGACCCAAATTTTTTCAATTTTCTCCTAACCCCTACACCTTCGGTAGTCACCATGAATATATCTCCAAACCCGTATTAGCCATACCACAACTTAGCCAATGGACCTTTCACCGAAGCAAGGTATCAATAGCATTATGATTCATTTATCCTTGCTAACAAAAGACTATGTTGTGTGTGCAAATGGCAATCATGCAACAATGGATTAGATCTGGAGGGAACACTCGGAATGGAGCAGTGCTGAAAGCAGCTATGCAAGGAGCAAGATGGATGGTGTGCTTACAAATGGACAATGAAAGACGCAATCTTGGCGTTGGTAGCAGCAAAACTTCTTTCTCTCTCTCTTTCTCAGCTGCCAAATGAGGCTTGATGTCAAATGTATAAAGTGTTCACTCTTGTTGTCGTGAACACCAATTTTTTCTTGTCTTGTAATGACTATTCGTTCACATGTCATCCCATTAGTTCCATTTTGAGTCAATAATCCCATATCGTCCCAATATTTTGTAAGGAACTCGAGGATGAGTTTTTATTCAGTCATGGGGGTATGATGGGACGTGATATCGCATGGGCTGTGATATCACGTATGCGATATCGCATCCGCCGCGATATCGCATTCCCCATGATATCACATACACGATATCGCGTCTTCCCGTATGATATCGCGTACGCGATATCGCAATGCGCCGTCAAATCTATAAATAAGAGGCAGCTCTACCTTGTTTCTCATTCTAGGCCTAGACCATAGTGAAACTTTGGTAGTTTTATCTCTCCATAGATACAATAATTTCCATGTGCCCACAGTAGGAGCTCCAAAGTGAACGGATATTTATTCGAGCAAATATTGTACCTAAACACAAGTTTGTATACGGCAATAAAGACGAACTTCTTGGATAAACCTTGCAGTGCATGGAATAGGCTAAATAGGATTTTACTTATTTTTATTTATTATTCATCATTTAAATGCTTTATTAGTTGATTAATTCTCTCTCAACCCTTCTCTCCTAGTTAAGTGCATTCAGTACGACCGCTTCGAGCACGTGCGTTAGGCTTGGTGATCCGAGCAACGACTAGCGTTTGGTAACCAAGGTTGCATTGGTTCAGGGTGTGAACGGTAAGTGGAAACGGATACTGATGCTAGGTTAATTAAGGTTTGGTTAGTTAGTTAAAGTTAGTTAATTAGTCTCTTTACCCTTCACCTCGTCAGCTTAGGAGATAAAACATAAAAAACTATAAAAATCATATACCTCAGACTTACTTAACCATACGACCATGACAAATACAAGTAAGTCTAGGAAGATAATGAATGATTAACCTTAAGTGTTCCATAAGGTGTGTAGGCACTTAGTCTGCGGAGTTCGACCGGATCGCGCGTGCTATGCTCATATTCGTATGGTTGAGTGTAGGGGTACCTCGCCACTCATCACCCATCCATTAATCCAATTTCTAGCACCTTTCTAAATAGTCTTACAAGGTTAATTAAAACAGGAATTAATAATTCAAGTGATACAACATATTCAATTAAATTAAGAAAATCATATAGGATCATAAACAAAATGGTGCATGTAGGCTTGGAATTTGATGCATAAATTATGCATTTTTGCTACATTTCTCCATGAAATACCCTTAAAAAAATTCAAAAGTGTCCATAAGATGCCTAACTATATAGAAATGTGTTTTTTTAATAAAAAATAAGCAATATTTATGTATTAAGTATCCATATGGTTTAAGTATTTAAAATTACAAATCCTATTATATGTTGATTTTCCTACTAAACAATCACATTCCTTTAATTTATTTTATTAAATTTTATAGTTATAAAGTATCAATAATATTGATTCAAGGCTTTGAACAATACATAAAAGGGAGCAAATTCAAATTTAATGTGATAGTTTATAATATAAATGTAATGGTTAATGGATAAAAATGCTTTTGATTCTATTTTTATTAATAAAAAATGCATTTTTCAAATATTTGGAATACCTTTTAATAATTTAAAATTCCAAGCCAAGTTACATGTATGACTAGGTCAAACACATATATTTAGGCTACACATAGCTCTAGGTTACTATATATATTTCTAAGTTAATCAAATTAACTTAAATCACCTTGAATGATCACGTGTAGCCATGGTTATCATGCTAAGTGGGATCCCAAAAGCATTGGTAGATGAGCGAAAGCCTAAACTCTTCAAGTGGCTACACCCATGCTTAAACCTAGGTCTTCAACTTGAGAAACAAGCTACTTACCATCACTCAAAATGACAATCCCCATGAAAATAACTTAAATTAAAGGTAGAATTTATGTGCCCATGTAAGGGGTATTAATATTTTTTCGGATAATCTTCAACCAAATATATTATTTATATGTATCAATTTTTTCCACCTTAATTATTTTTTGGAACCTTTTCTAAAAATATAAGATAATCCTCATAATGATCTTTATCATTCTGAAATCTAACACTTATTGTTGTTGTTTTGCTAAAACCAAGCAACTCAAAATCTTTAGAATTCTCTTATTTCCTAGTTTCAACCTTTTCAAAAAGATCAAACTTCTTTTTAGAAGACCAATACTATACACTATAATCATTATAGTGACATTGTCACTTTATATTCAAAAATCCACAATGCAAAGTGTTTAGGCATTTTTAAAAAAATTTACTTTAATTACTATAATATAATGTGAATTTATAAAAGCTAAATTACCCTCTACTCATGCTACTTTTATTTTTTTTCCATTATCCCATTTTCTTTACAAGCTCTTTCTTCATGAGATCTTTATTTACCCAATTTTTTTTCCCTCAAAGTTACTACAAATGTACTGAACTTTTTCTCTAGTAGTTGAATCACCAAATTTCATGATCATGAAATTGAAAATTAAACTAAGATTGAAATTTTATTACATCCATAGACCCTCTAGATCCATTAAATACTAGAAATGCATAAGATATGAGTTTTGAAAATATCATTAAGAAAATTACCATGTATTCTTGATAAGATTTGGAATAATTCAACCAAATTTTCAACTATAGTATCATGGTTACTTCTAATTTGTTCAAATGTAGGACAATATAGGAAAATTATCGTGTTCCTCGTTAATGCCATTTGCATTACACTATTGGCATATTCGTTCTCATGAATAATTTTGGGCCATCTATGTTATACACCCAAAATCATACTTAGAAATTAATTAACTTAACCATTCCATGGAACATGTGAGAAATAAAAATATTTTCTTAAAAAACCTTAAGAAAATAAAAATACATAAAAAACCATATATGCCATGTAAGATAAATAACTTAGAACCCGTATAAGATCCATGTTTAAGATATTGATGAGCCATGAGTATCCCTACACTCAACCATACAAATCACCAAGTGTTCAAGCATGATTCGGTTGAATTTTGTGGACCCTATGTCTTCCAATACATTAGCTTCTAAGAAGTGAAATTACCCTAACAATCATTCATTGTCTTCCCAATTACACTTGTGATATGCAAAGGTATGGTTAAGTGTAATCGAGGCATATGATTTTTATTATTTTTATGTTTTATGTTTTGGGTGGTGAAAATAAAGGGTGAAGGGAATGAAGTAATTTAATAGCTAATTTAATCTAACCAACGAAGGTCTAACTATTCCTAACATAAGCATCTAGTCCCACTTTCTGTACACATCCTAAACATGCATAACACTTTTGGGTTACCAAACATACATGCATGCTCGAAGTGGTCGTACTTATGTGCTTAATTAAACACTACTTAATCTAGCTTAGTTTATCCTAATTAATTATTTAATTACTTAAAGCATTTAAGAAAATTGCATAAAAAAGTAAATGCATAAATAAATAATTAATCTATTTCAAAGTGCTCCAAGGTTTATCAAAAAGCTTGTCTTTATTGTTGCACATAGTGTTATGCTCAGGTA
This sequence comes from Gnetum montanum, assembly GCA_015680685.1. Classification (NCBI taxonomy): domain Eukaryota; kingdom Viridiplantae; phylum Streptophyta; class Gnetopsida; order Gnetales; family Gnetaceae; genus Gnetum; species Gnetum montanum. The sequence goes on along the minus strand of MNCI01004927.1, from coordinate 17,174 downwards.
CAACAGTGCTCGAATAAAGATTTGTACACTCTTGACTCCTACTGTGAGTACTTAGAAAAATATTATAACTTCCAACTGATAAAATTGTAAGAGCTCTACTACAACTATGATAAGGCATGCCATAAACATGACAAGTGAGCACGTATTTATAGGTGAAAATAGATGCTACATCAATGGGACCATGTCAACACATCAAATCATGTGTCGACAAGGCTTAATTGATGCAACCAATCTACAATTCATCATACCCCCAAGAATGAATGAAAACTCATCCTTGAGTTCTTTACAAATTTGGAAGGTATGGGATTATTGATTAATGACAAACATACAGAAAACATAAATAAACACTAAGTGCCCAAGTGTACAGATATATGATCATTACAAAATTTTTTGATGTTTAGGATTACAAAATTGAACACTAAGATATAATTAACAAACATCATTCCTCTAATGGCATGAAGAAAAGGAAGAAGATTAAATGGTCCGAGGCAATGGAGGCTCCTGAGGTTTTAAGGGACCTTCTCCTTCTTCAGGCACATGTGGTGGTTGAGGCTATTGTGGTTGTCCTATTACTGTTGCAACTTTCAATGGAAGATGGAAAGCATCCAAAAATACTTTCATCTTCTCCTTCTTACTCCTAGGATTGTGCACGGCCCACATCGCTTTGCCAATGTGGGCTAGAATGGGCACATTCCAAGGATAGGTCATTCTTGGTAATAGCTTCTTAACATTAATGAACCAAGCAACAAATTGTTTGCATTTGATGTCAAACACCTTGATTGCATTTTGCAGCTCCTTGTAATCATTCATTCTTTTGGCCAGGTTCTTAGCAATTCATCTTTGACCAGTGAATCTTGCCCTAAGAACTTTGAGTTTAGCGTTTGTAGTCTCAAGCTTTTACTTGGTTTCCTTATGGTGCTTAAACTCTACCTTGTACAATAAGTACAAGCTAACCACCTAGTTTTCCAACTTTGACGGTAGTCATCTAGCAATCAACATTGCTAGGTTTCCATATCAGAGGTTAGCAAGCTTCATATATTCAGTCATCTCTTCAATCTACAACTACTTCATGTGGATCTTTGCTTTGTTGTAGGCATCTATCCCATTAATGATAGGTTGCCACACCTCTTTTCCTTGCTAGAGTTGTTAAACAATCTCATTGACTTTTACCTTAGCCATTTAGAAATGTTTTTCATTAACTTCCTTCTATAGGCTAACCTAATCTTTGTAGTGGTTCTTGACTCTTTCAAATTTGAGAGCCTCATTCTTCTAGGCGACAATCTCAACCACAAATTTTTGGCATAAGGCATGGATTTCCTTCATAGAGAGATTTTTATTCTCCGCTGACAATCTCTTAAGCTTAGTGTTCACCTTGGCTAGTTATTCCTACTATTGATGGACAAATTCTTGCATTTTTTGTTTCTACACATCAACATTCTACAGGTGATGATTTTCTGCAGTTAGCATCTCATTCTCTAGGCACATCTGGATCAAGTCCTTTTGAACTAAACATGGCTTGACCTTAGCCATAGACTAGTCAAAGATGGCTATCACCATCCCTATCACAACCTATTTCTGTCTATCTTAAAGTTATTTAAAAGCTTCATCTCTTGTCAGTGCAAGGTTTAGGACTGTGGGATCAGTAGCCTCTATTACCAAACATTGGTTTTGTGTTTGAGCCATTTCAAGCTGTCCTTCCAAAATGATGCACTGCCCTTAGCTTCAAGTAGCTTTGATTGGGTTACAATGATGTTATCTAGAAAATCAAAGATATCTAGAATCAATTTCTTGGTTCCCACTAGTTGGTCTAGCAATTCCTCGTGTTAGACTACACTAAATAAATCACTAACAATCACTATGGATGTTTGCACATCTTTGAGTGCAAAAATGTCTGGTACATACACCGCAAGTGCATTCAGTGCTTCAACGATTTGATTAGCAACCACTTCTGCTATGATCTCCTATCCTTGGTGCTACATCACCAAGATGGTTGCCCCTTCACCCTCCTCTAGGCACATAAAAAAGGTAGCAACATTCCTAGAGATTTCTAGGAATTGCCATTGTTGTAAGAGAGATACCATTGCCTTTCAGGCACTAGGATTTGACCTCATGAGCAACTACGTTCTTTGGGCTGAGAATATTGGCCCACCTCCCTCCATCTAGCTAATTATTTGAGCCACTTTTTTAAGGTAACTCATTGTAGGATGGTACACAAATGGATCCCAACCACTTGTTCCTACTCACTGCTCCTACTCACATAAGAGTTGCTCTCGAATTTCGTGTAAGTGTTCAATGGCTATGCAAGCCTTTGGCTTTGTTTCTTGAGTGGGTGGTGGAGGTGGCGATTGTTGCTTCTCTTCTTTGGACACGATAGGGGTCTTGTCTTTCATCATCTTAGACCAAGAGGTGATGGTAGCATGCTTGATTGTGTCATTAGTGTAGTGGACTATCCCTACCTTTTTACAAAGTTTTCTGATAAGGGATGGAAAGGGTAGGGTTTTCCTTCCACATTCATTTTCCTTAAAACTCTTTTCCATCTTCAAATATATTAACTGTGGAAGGTTAATAAGAAATTTCTTGCTTAAAGTAATACATGCTTAGGTGAAGAAAGTAGCTACCTTGCTGGGCCTCACCATTAGATTGAGGTGATAAGATGCTATCTTGAAGTATATGCACTCTGCCAATGTGAGTATGCCAAACTTCTTATGGTCAACCCCATAACACCATTGGGTCCACTTCCTTTTTGCCTCTGGGTCTACATGCATATAGATCTCTACCAAATGAGTGTGAGAATTAGGAAAACCAAGAGCCTATGTAATAGCTTTTGCCAAGTAGGACGCTTGAATGTTCTTGATTCTCATAGTGGCTCTTGCCTTTCTGCTATTTCAGAAGAGATATGTCTCTCCCATGTACCACTCCCTACTAGAAGTGATGATTGGCCATATGCAAAAGTTTTCCAACTATGTCTTGACTTCTAGTGGAGCATTTTCTAAGAATGGTCCAAAGTTCAGTTCTTTGAGAACTAAGCATTGGACATCACGAGGCTTGATCGTGTTAAGGCAAGCTTATGCCAATGTGACCTCAAGTCTTGGTACGAGCTCTGATGTCTCTCATCTTTGGGATTATTTAGTTGCAACCTCTTCTTTAGGAATCTGTTGAATAGATTCCACTTCAAGCTCCTCCCAAAGAGGTCCTGTTGCATGAGTTTCTACTACTTGCTCCTGAGCTTGTTCCTGCTGTTCCCTCTAACTTTGGATCATTTGTTCCTTGGTTGTGATGGTCCTCCTTCCTATGGCCATTTTGTTCTTGGGACCATCTATGATCACAACATGACCGAGGTTTAGTAGTTAATGTGTAACTTGAAATAATTGGAATACCTTATCTCTTGGGGTAGTTACACTTGGCTAAGTTATGATCATGTCCTGGTTAATTATTTTAATATTAATAATTAGTTTTAGGTTTATCAAAGTTTTTTGGAAGGGTTAAACTCTCAAAAATTGATGGTTTAATGTTATTCTATTCATTAACCCTTTGGAGGAGTTAGAAAAATTTTGAAAACTTTTTGTTAAAAACCTTAAGGTTTGTGGCCTCCGAGACTAAGAGCTTACCTCCGATAGCTACAGGATGAAAGAACAGAGTGATTTGGACAAATGGAATAAATGTTATGGGCTATGGAAGGTTTTGGGCTTTGTAAAATTGCAAAATTTCCCTCTTGTTTTTATGCAAATGAGAAAAAATTTCAATGTGTTGGGCTATATTCATAGGATTTTTGTGTTACATTGATTGGGCCTAGTCGATGTAGCTATTAACCACCATTGACTTTGTCAAAAGCAATGAAAAACAAGGATTTTATAAACAAAATTTGGCTCACAATGAAGCCCAAAAAGTGAAGATCATGATGAAAATATTAGAAGAGTGTGTTGAAGTTTAGAAAATGCAGAAATGATTTGAGAATGAGATTTGATGAAGAAGAAATCCTTAAGGAGCACATAGTTGGATGCACGATAGAGTGCACGAAAAAATTACTTGCAAAAATGTCTAAGAGTAGGGAGCTTAGCTAACCAAACCATGAGATATACAAGTGGATTCTCCCCATAGTAGCACATTCCCTTTTTGCCCTTGCATAACCTCAACCAAGGAGTCTACGGGCCCCATAGTTGATTAATAATTATGAAAAGTTAAGGACCAAACCTTGAGAATCTATTTTGAAATTCCAACACATAAAACTAAGACATTAATTGAAAACATGGACAACTAGCACTAAGGTAAGTTATAGAAGCATTAATGATGATAGAGAGAGTGGAATGGAGTTCTTAGTCCTGGTCACATGAAATCCCATGTGGAATTTGTGATTAAATGACTGGATAGAGTCCAATCTTATTCCAAACCAAAAACAACCACTTTCAGTGACTTCACATCACCACTCTAGGACTGGTCTAACCCCTCAAGACACAAGAATGCTCCCACAAACAACCACCATTCCTTATTTGAGAATAAAAGAGAAGTAAGAAGTGAGAAAGGGCCTTAGTTAGAGGGGACCTTTAGGCATGGGTAACATGTCTTTTTAGTCTCATAACCAATGCTTGTAGTCAATTTATTTTGTCCCATCATGTTTTGTTTTTTTAATAAATTTTTGGATGAGAACCACACCATGCAAAGACTTATTCAACTTCTTGTTATTGATCAACACGAAATGATAAGAAATCCATGAAAAACACACTTGCACTTAAGATGGTAGTAGGTACAAATAGCTTTGAAACCCCTTGAGCTCACACCCTTTTAAGACCTTTGAATCTTTTCCAATCTTGAAAACTACCAAGGTCACAAGTTCGTTAAAGTTTTATTAATGAAAAAGGGACCTCATATTCCCAAAACAAGGAAAACCATAGAGTTTGTGGATAGGTGTATGACATGGACTCACTACTTGTTCCATGAAAAAGAAACCTATCTTAGTTATTAGTCATCAAAATTTAAAAATAGAAACTAGATATTGATAATCAAAAATGTTAAGTACAAAACACCATTAGCATACAGCTACAGCACCATTGTGTCTTGTTGGCAATAAGGCACTTTATGAGCAAAAATCATGAAAAAATCACACAAAAATAGAATAAAATATACAAGAAACTGTAAAATATTCAAGAAATATAAAACATACTAATGATGTTGTCAAACAAAAATTTGGAAAAATAACAAAGTGTAAAATAAAAAACATGAAAAACAAAAAGATGAAAAAATTGAGGAGCCACTATAATGATTAGCATGAATGGCCATCTCCCCCATGACTAAGTTGTAGGGAGGAGATACAAAAAATTGAGCGTGGTTATCCATCTGACGAGGTATTTTTTGTACTAGCTTACTTAGGTTCATGGAAAGGTTTTACTTGTTGCATTTTGATCAGCTACTTTTTGTTCAAGCTCTCAAGTTTGTAAATTAACATGGCCCCAGAAGAAAAAGTTTCATGAATGATGTAAGGTCCTTCCCACAATGTTTAGAACTTAGTTCGTTGAGGTACGTGTGTGTAATTCTAGTAGAGAACCTTATCTCTAGGTTGAAATTTTACTTTCCTTATCCTAAGGACAGGGCCACTAATCGATTTTCATCTAGCACATTAAGGTTGATGAATCTTTCTCTTTATGCTAGACTTAGATCAAGATCTAGGTCACATGTTTTTAAAAGTGTAGAAAGCTTGAATTGAATTTCCCGTATACCAGCTCATAGGAAGAGTAGCCTATAGGGAGTTTCCATGTTGAGTAGTAGGCCCAAATGACATCATTAAGTTTTGTGCTCCAGTCTCTCCTGTATTTGTTAACTCTTGTTAACATCTTTGTAATCTCCCTATTAGTAACCTCTGCTTGACCATTGGCTTGGGGGGGGTAGGATGTTGCTAATTTATGTTCAACCCCCAAGTGTTGCATAAGCTTGCAAAAAGTAATGCTTGTGAAATGGGTTCTGTTGTCAGAAATCAATGCACATGGCATCCCAAACCTATTTACAACATTTTGTTGTACAAACCACGAAGCAGTAGATGATGTACAGTCAATGACGATTGTTGCTTCTAATGATTTTGTACAATAATCAATGACAATAATAATGTATGCCTTTCCATTAAACATGGATATGATGAGATCCATGAAGTCTATGCCCCATATGTTGACGGGTTCTAGTGGTTGAATCCACTATTAAGGTCTCTCCATTCAAGCGGTCAACCCACCATCTCATTGATAGCATTCACAAGAGCCAACAAATTGATGGATGTCCTTGAAGTTGGTTGGTCAATAATACCCTACCATCATGATCTTAATTTTCATGCGTCTCCTAGCATAATGGCCTCCAAAAGGACCCTCATGAGTGTCCTAGAGAATGCGTAGTTGATCAACATTAAGTACACACCAATGAACTAGGCCATCAACACAGACCTTGTATAGGTGTTCATTGATTTCTATGAAGCATTTAGCCTAATGAATAAAATGTTTTTTCTTCATGTAGTCCAAAACTTGTGGCATATCTTAAGTAAGAAGATAAGTGAGGATGTCATCATACCATTTTGGTTCTGTGGACACTTGTTCATTTATTACACCAACAAAGAGGAGTTCATTAGGAAATTAGTCAGAGAGTGGGCTCTCCTCCTCTTTGTTATCCCATCATAACCAAGAAAAGTGATTAGATTAACTCTAAAACTTGAATTAAAAAGAGCTTTGCATGGCTCATTCCTAACAATCTACAAATAGATGAAAGAACTTCCAGAATCACTTTTTTCCTAAGAAGGTTGCCATCCTTAATCTAATCTGATACAACATGGGTTAACATAACTATATGGATCTTAGGAGGTGTTTGGTTTGAAGGGCTCTCAAAAGGAATGGATGTAGAGGATGAAGAAGCTACAAGGTGACTAGCCACATAAGTAGGTGAGGATTTAGTAGGGCTATTGATTTGGAAGAATTGTCTTTTCCAGGATCTTGGTTACAAACCACTCAACTAAGTTAACTGTAAGTTAATAGTCCTAGTAGCACTATGTTATTGTGGCTATGTTGGAAGCTCACCCTGCATAAATGGAGCAGGTGGTAATTAGGTTGAGGATGGAGGAGCATGTGCTAAAGGATGAGGAGGATGACAGGGATATGGAGTTTCCGCTCCAGTAGATGGAGAGTGAGTTCTATAATACTCTGGAGGATAGTAGTGATGTTCAAAAAAAGCATGGCTAGAAGAGTCATGTGGAGACATTAGTTGTTAAACATAGTACCCATATGGATTTCGCTACTTGTAAGGGTACTGCTACCTTGGTGATGGCATCCCCCATGACTATGGATGTTGCCATTCTTGGTATTACTCATATGGCTATGGTGGAGCTCCACTTAGATAATAAGCTTATTGTTGCTAGTGGAACTGCCTTGGATTACCTTGAGGATAAGGTAATCTTTTGTGTGCTTACTTTCTTGCCAATCTAGAATTTAGTGCATACATCCCAGACTCCTACAAGCATGACACGATAGGGCAACATCCTTTAGGATGTTCATATTGACAGATGTTACACCCACCATCATCATCTAATTCTGACTCCACAACCTCTTCTACTATCGTAGCCTTGCCCTTACCCCTTTGGTAGGCATTTTTAGCTTCTTTCTACCGCCTATGGTCATGATCACTACTATGCTCTCTTAATTCTTCTATGATTTTTAGAGCAGTTTGGAATTTTTTGTCCAAAGAATCCCATAATTTATCAACCTTGGCCGATATATCATAAACAAATTTTTGTATTAGCAAGGCTTTTCACTACACCACCTCATCAAGTGATGACCCCTCCTCATTGTCACAAAACCAGACCTTCCTTTTTCTAATGCAAGGATCCCTATTATATTTCTCAACACTTTCTCATTTCCTCATCTCTTCTTCTTCTTTTGCTACCTACTCTATTAACCATGGATCTGATGGGCTCTAAGTTCTAATAATCTTCCTTGAACATAAACCCAAGAGTTCTTCTCATTTCTAATCTGAGTCCATCTATGATGTGATGAAGTTATTTCCCCTAAGAATAACCATGGCCAAGGCATCAGTGTATGAGAGAATAGTATATGTCCATGGTGGTGTCGAAGGGTTCATGTGTTCCTTACTATCATCCTTGGATTTTCCTTCTCAGATAAGACACTTGAGAGTATGTCTAGTATTTATCATTGAATAGCTCTAGCATTGTACTCCACCTTCAGAGGAACTCCAGCTCCAAGGACCGATACCAGCTTTTGCTTCCCTGATGAGTGATCTGGAAAATAGCTTTAATTTTTGACAATCATTTTCAATATTCTATAAGGCACAGGCATCATGAAAGGCTTGAAGATGTGTTTGTGGATCAGAGTTATATTCCCCCTTCAAATATGGGGATATTGTTTATGTCAAGTTGCTTGATTCAACTATCTTTCATATGCCTAGTTGGGATTTTTACTACCTCTGCAATATTTATCATACTTCAAGTTGCCAACAAAGGCTCATCATCATCATTATTTTGATGATGCTTATGATGTCCTCTACTACCTCTTCGTTCATGGTAGGCTTGGCAATCATTATTATCACGTTGTTCACCTTCATCCCAGTTATCCTTTCTGCGAAATTTGTCAAAACTAGAAGAGGAAGAAGAAGATGAAAATGAAGAGGGAAAAGAGGGAGGAGGAATACCACCACCATGGTTTCTACCACCTCCTTTATGCTTTTCATAGCCACATTCGTTAGCTTTCTTGTCATCTTGATGCTTACCCAAGCCCTTACTTTGACTCCCACTTTTGCCTAAACCCAAATTATTGAGAGTGAATTGCAGCTTTAGGTTCAAGCCCCCATCACCAATATCAAGGGGTGGAGAATATTCATGTTGAGAACCCCCATAGAGAGGATCCTCTTTGTCATTTTAGTTGAGCATGAATTAGGGATTGGTAAATTGTTTCCCCTTCAAAACCTCATGGTGCTTCTCTTGATGTTGATCTCTCATGCATTGTATTTCAGTGGGATGGTAGTCTCGGTAGTCATGGTCATGCACAACATACTCTTCTTAAAGATTATGGATGCCTAACCTCGTAAGAGTTTGGAGCAACGTCTCGAGCATAGATCAATCAGTATGCATTATAATGTTGTTCTCCATATCTCGCCACCGTAGTTGTTCATCTTGATAAAGTATGAAGGTGAAGTTAGGCACATACTCATTTGGATGAGTATATACCACCCTGCATTCTTGAGGCATTAGTAGTTTAGTATCATCGCACTTATGAGAAGAAGACATTTTGCAATTAGAATAAGATATCAGTGTGCTTAAATTATTATGTTTATTTTTAGAATGATTTTTGACCTTAGGGTTTAGTCAACAATGTTAATGATTTTCACTATGCCTAGATAGCGCATGTTTCAAACAAAAAGAGTCTCCAAAAATAGTGCCAATGGTGAGTGATGAATAGACCTATGCTCAACCATACGAATCACTAAGCATTCAAGCGTGACCCAATCGAATTCCGTGGACTCTATGTCTTCCAATACACTAGCTTCTAGGAAGTGAACTTGCCCTACTAGTCATTCATTGTCTTTCCAATTACACTTGTGATATGCAAAGGCATGGTTCAGTGTAATCGAGGTGTATGATTTTTATTATTTTTATGTTTTATGTTTTGGGTGTTTAAAATAAAGGGTGAAGGGAATGAAGTAATTTAATTACTAATATAATCTAACCAACCAAGGTCTAACTATTCCTAACATAAGCATCCAACCCCGGTCCCACTGTCTGTACACATCTTGAACACACATAACGCTGCTAGGTTACCAAACATTAAGCATTACTGAGATTACCAAGCATCACGTGCATGCTTGAAATGGTTGTACTTATGTGCTTAATTAATTACTACTTAATCTATCTTGGTTTAACTTAGTTTAGCCTAATTAATTATTTAATTACTTAAAGCATTAAAGGAAATTGCATAAAATTAAATGCATAAATAATTAATTAATCTATTTCAAAGTGTTGTAAGGTTTATCAAAAATCTCATCTTTATTGCCGCACACACTACTGTGCTGAGGTACAACAGTGCTCAAATAAAGATTTGTACACTCTTGACTTCTACTGCGAGCACTTAGAAAAATAGTATAACTTCCAACTAACAAAACTACAAGAGCTCCACTACAACTATGACAAGACATGCCATAAACACAGTGTGTAAGTGTGTATTTATAGGCAAAAATAGATAGTACATCGACGAGGCCACATCAACCCATCAAATCATGCATCAACGAGGCCTAGTTGATGGGGCCCAATCTATGTAGCCTATCTACAATTCATCACATATTAATATTTGTATGCCTTAAATATAACATCAAAGTTTCATGGAAAATTCTTAGACATGACCAAAATAAAAGTATCCATTAAGTGGTAAAACATACAAATAAAAATACATCAAAGATAAAACAAATATTGTAAATAATATTAATCCTTCTTCCAACATATTATTGTCTCCCAGCTATACATCCTACACTATCTACATGAAATAAGGAGGATGGGTTAGAACACCTTCATTGTAAAAAATAGATTAACTTTGGAAAGTGTTGTGGAAGCTTGAAAAGTCTATCTATAGAAATGATGCCAAAGATGGCTAAGGAGCATTTGCATGCTATGATGGTGGTAAGCGCTCATGCTCTAAATCTTCTAAAATCTGACAAGTGCTCTCAAATCTTTAAAAAAAAAATTCATCTAATTTATATTTGGAGCTCATATTTATAGGCCAAAAGTTAGCAATTTTGTGTTAGGATTGCTAAAATCGAAGTTAGAGTTAAGTGTAGTTTTGACATGGAGTTCAAAAATTGCAATTTTAACTAACACTTTTGTCAATGCCTAGTCCTATAAAAAATGACACTAACGTTAGTATCACCAACACTTCCAAAAATTTTCAAGTTTTCACCAAGTGCTAGTTTTGGGTGTTTTGGACCTCGTTTTACCCTCCAAACTAATGTTGAATGATGCCAAGACAATACCAAGGGAGTCATGAGATTGGGAGAAGATACAAGATGTAGAGTTTTTGTCATTGTAATTAATAATATTTGTACTACTAGCGCTAATGCTAACATTAGCATCAACATCAACACAACACCTAGAAATTTTTTTTAATATTTTTCCAATATTTGTCTCCCTACTTTCAAGACATATAGATTGCTACTGAAATGAGCCAAGATGATGTCAAAATAATGTTGAGGGGTATGAGAAGCCTGAGAATGAGCCAAAATGTCAAACATGAAGCTTAATGATGTCATATTGTAGGTTTTGAGGTCATGAGTATCCATACTTAGTAAAAGTTTTGGTCATTTCACCAAAGTTAGATTTTTGAGCTCTTGAAGCCTTGTTTGGCCTCTAAACTAATGTTGGAGGTTATCAAGGTAAAGATAAGGAACCTTCGAGGTTTGTAGACACTATGGGATGCCATTTTTGAGTGCTAGTATAGACCTTGTTGAAGTAATGCCAACATTGATATTGGCATTAGCATCAATGTTAGTAAGAAAGTTAGAAAAAATTTTGTTGATTTTTGAGGTCAAAATTTCTAACTTCTAGAAAGTCAAAATTGCACTCGTAAAGAGGTGTAGTAACCTCATCTGGATGCTGAGAGACCTATAATCCCATGGAATGTTGCATACCAAGTGTGTGGAGTGTTGTGGGGTCACAAGAAGCAATTTCAATGGTGCTAAAATGAATCCTAAACTTTTTGATGCTCCGTGCTTACAGAAAAATGCCAATCACTAGGACTCTGACTATGAATGTAGGTGTTGTGAACACTAACGTGTAGTTTATCTTGAGTCCACCCTCCTTTTCTTATTAACTTAGGACTCAAGGGTGATGCTGTACACTACTTTTTAAGGGTGGCATTGTAATAATTTCTGAAATCATGCTTTTTTAACTACTCTCAATTATAAAGAATGTTGTTATTTAGAGACCTAGAATAATTATTTCCAAAAGGATCTTATTATAATCTAATTCAAGTTGGCTTGGTAAGAAAAAGAGACCTTGAATGCCTAACCAAGAGAGGAATACTGATAGAAAGAGGCCACATAGCTTTCAATTGGTAAATGCTAAAGTTGTAGAAGGTAAGAGTAATTTGAGAATTTAAACCCAACAAGGAGTTACCATTTATCCCCTATTGGCATTAGATACCACCAAATTGAACCCAAGATCTTCATATTGAAGATAGAAATGTAGAAGCCATTATATTAAGTTTTAAATGATTCAGTAAGGCTTCAAAATAGCAAGGCACACCCCTATTTTGCCTACCTTGAAATCACTGGTAGATATAGCATTTTTGACCAAAATTTTCCATGGCTCTTAACCCTCGTATGTCTGAATAATCATTTTAATGCAATGCTTCTTTTGTAAAGCAAGATACTAGGAAGACCCAGTCCTCCAAGATACCTAGGCTATATACAAAATCTCCAAGCAAACCACTTGAATGAAGAATGACTATTCAAAGAAAACCATAGGAAATCTCTAAGAAATCTCTTTATCTTTCCATAAGCTAGAGTAGAATGTGTTAGGTAGGAAGGACAAAAAAGATTACGCCAAAATTTTTCTACAAATAAAAACTTTTTCTACTAAAGGTAATCATTTGGAAGTCCAAATCTCAATTTTTCTTTTGAGTCTTTCGATCATTCTTTCCCAAAGTTTGTTGCTTAGTATATCAAGGATAAATAGCATACCAAGTGATCCAAATATGGATCCTATAGGGATTTCTTTACCATGTAGGTCAAAAAAATTATGGACTCATACTATGATGATAATAACCAAGCTTCTTCCAATTAATTATATAGCTTGCAGCTTTACAAAAGGTATTGAGACTATGACATAGAGTTTGAATATCTTCTAAGAAATCCTTAACAAGAAACCAAGAATAATAAGCAAAATGAGATTTACAAAATTATCTACCATCACCTGGGAATTTTAAACCATGTATAGAACCCTCCTCTATTTTATGTTGAATCAAATAATTAAGTGCATCCATTGCCAAAATATACAAGTACATGGTTAGAGGAAAACCTTGGTTAAAATATCTTCAAAGAGGAAATGTATTTAATGAAATTCCATTAATAGGCATCTACAAACAACATATAGGTGTAGCCTAAAAATTTTTATCAAAGCCAAACTACTTTAACATATATGGAATAAATTTTCATGAAGTTCAATTCTACGCTTTTGCATAATCCACTTTGAGGAAGACAATTGGTTGTTGAAAAGAGTTTTCCCATTCCCATCCTTTCACTAAAGCCATGCTATTATCCACATCTAGTAGGTACAAAATGTTGCTTGCTTAGCACATACCAATGATGGGAGATGAGGTCTCAATTGAAGTACCAAAGCCTTTGCAATGGTTTTATAGGATGTAGTTATTTAGTGACAAAAATGGAGGCCAAAGGGGTGTAGAGCTCCTCACGGGTTCCATGTTATCACAACCATCATTAAAGAATTGCATTAGCCCTAATTCCTTTATGTACTTCATCACAAGGATATGTAGGCTTGTGGAGGAGCTTCAACTTTAATGTTTGGGCCATTGTCTTTCTCTTCAAGAGTGGGGGTTAGGTCTAGATACATTAGAGTAGGAACATGTCTTAGCTTTTCTAAGAGAATGTTATCTCTTTTGGTTATGTGTGCTTGTTGTGGTCATTGCTTTTGTGTGTTATGTTGATCATGTCACTTATATGATTTCATGTGGTGTACTCAATATGCTTCTAACCCATGGACTAACAAGTGACATGTACTTATGCTATGTGTGCAAGTGTTGTGACTGTTGGGGTGTAATCCACCTTGGATTGGCTTTAGGTTGTCTAGCTGATTTTGGAACTCAAGGATGGTGCTAAATGGTGCTTCACTAGGATAGTGTCGTTACACTTGGTATTGGAGCTATGGTTTGTAATTCAAGGCTAGCAATGATTTATGGTACAAGATTCATGATCATGATTTATTATTCATGACTCGTGTGCTACCATGACACATTAAAAGAAGAGCAAAGGAAATTGAAATCTTGATAATACTTTTCATGGTTCCAATCTTCACAATGGACTAACTTGAGATGGTAGTCAAGGTAGTCACGTGTACAAGGAGGCACATAATGATGCAAGTGGGTACAAGGATGTATATGAAAATGAGGATGTTGAGATAGCTAATGAGAGAAATATTGATGAATCCCCTAAAAAGATATAAAAATTGTAGATCCACTTACTATAAGTAGACAACATCTTCATGCATAGTTCACCTATAGCTAAGAAAGCTCATATGATCTAAGAGCTAAGTAGATCTAATGGAAGTTCCTTTTTTTCTAGAGTTAGGCTCTAACACAAAACACAATCTTGTCCTAACTCAAAACTTGGTGTTGAGGGACTAGGTGGAGTAACTTTGGGATGTTCTTGATGATCTCAACTTGCCAACCAAGGGCTTTGGGATGAAAATCAAGAGCTGTGATCACTATTAGAAACTTAGTAGGCTCTGTACTAAAGCTAAAAAAATAAGGTTGAGACTTTGCAAAAGAAACTAGATGATGAGATTGCGATCATGAAAGATTAATTAACCATGTAAGAAAGGGCACTAGCATTGGGGCTAAGTCAATCAATTTCCAAGTTCTGAGTAAAGGAACCAAAAATCTATGGGGATAACAAAGATGATGCTATGATAGATACATTTCTATTTGAAACAGAAGAGTTCCTAGGGATGTATGAATGTGCCTCCAAAAGACAAGCTTGTCGTTTTTCCCAATTCTTGGATTGAATAATAAAAATTTAGCAGCTTGACATTCTTCGAGAAGAAAAATTTAGGATAGTCAGACCCATTAGAACATGGAAGCAGTTTAAGGAGGCTTTGATTAAGAATTTTCATACAGGTAATTCTATTGACAAAACGTAGGTAAAGCTAAAGGAAATCCAACATATAAGAGATCTAGAGGAGTATCTTTGAGAATACCCAAATATCATCATACAAATCCTAAAAATTAGTGATGATAGAAAGTACAAACTATTTCTCAATTACCTCAAACCTTGGATCCAATGTGAGACCAAAACTTGCAAAATCATAAGATTTAGGAAGATCATTCAAGTTGCTACCATTTTGTTTGATTACAAGGAGGGAAAGAAGGATAAGGTGTGGTGGAGTACTTGCTCGAGAGTAAGAAAGAGAGTAATAAATCCTAAAAGGGATTAACAAGTGAGTTTGGGTGGATTCATAGAAAATGTCAAGCATTCTAAGAATAGTAGGAGTCATGGAATAAATGACCATGTTTCAAAGGTTCTTTGAATATCCTTCAAGGCACCCAAGCTTAAAAGCTACATATGTGGTAAAGGACATTATGCTCAAGAATACTCTCAAAATCTTTAAATCAGAAGTGGTGATAATAGACTTAATGAGAATTATAAGTTGAATGTAACTGAGCATCAGCCTTGTGATCAGTTAATGACCTCTAATGGGGATGATGAAAAGTAATATATGAGAATTCTAAACTCTTTTCAACAGGTTCATGAGGGCCTAACCACCCTAGAACAAGGTGGAGGATCTAGTATTCAATTAGGGTAGTAAGTACTAAGAGGATTGGAATGTGGTTGGCTTGGTGTGATTGCTTTCTTTATGAATTAATTTTGGGTTGAGGAAAAAAAAAAGAGTGTGTGCATGTGAATGAGTGATTGAGAAGGATTGGAGGATGACATGTTCTTGATGGAGACTCTAGATAGGTGGTATATGTTCTTAACTATGTCTCCAAGCAAGAAGTGTAGGGTTTTAACTGCATCTTCAAGTAGGAAGCACAAGATTGTGATTGCATCTTTGAATAAGAAGCATAAAATTTTGACTACATCTTCGAGTAGGAAGTGTAGGACTATGACTAAGTCTTCAAGAGAAAGCGTTGGATTCGACTGTGTCTTTAAGTAGGAAGCATAGGATTGTAACTAAGTCTTTGAGTAGGAAGCATAGAATTGAGAATGTGTCTTCAAGTAGAAAGAGCAGGATTGAGATGGAGGAATGAGGAATGAATACCTCTAGAAGACTACACCTTTGTATCATTGTAAGTGTGGGAAAAGGTTCATATGTGAAGTAAGTCTTGCTCCAAGTAGAAAGGTTGGTATAGTTTACATGAAAAAGTTTAAGCCTTTTCTTTCGTACTATAGGTTGCATGAGCATCTCTAAGTCTTAGTTGGATGTTAAGTTGAATTCAACATTCATGCTTTATCGTGGATTACCCTAGCCATTGAACCTTCCTATCTACAATTGTCAAAAGGATTTTGAGATGTTTAATACCCTTAATATCCATTATGCTCTTCATGTTTGAAGCTACATACAAATAAAAACTTAAGCTCTGAGCATGTTGCTTATTTCAAGTAAGGGAGAGTGTAGGAAAATATGTCTTGTTGGTAGATCTAAGGTTGCTTTCCTTTGGAACAGGGGCCAAAGGAGCATAAAAATCCTCATGGATTTTATGCTACTACAATCATTATTAAAGCACTACATTGGCCTTGATTCCTTTGTGTACTTCTTCATAAGGATATTGATGAGACGCGACATGCACTGGGCCGCGATATCGCGTATGCGATATCGCGTCTTCCCCTGCGATATCGCGTACGAAATATCGCGTCCCGCCGCCATATCTATAAATAAGAGGTAGCACTTCCTTCATTTCCCAATCCTGGCTAGAAGTAGCGAAGCTCTGGCAGATTGATCACTCCAGAGTTAGAATTTTTCCCATGTGCCCGCAGTAGGAGTCCTAGAGTGAACGGCTCTTTATTCAAGCAACTTGTAACCTGAACCCAAGTTGTGTA
>MNCI01004926.1:1008824-1042688 GCA_015680685.1 Gnetum montanum | reverse complement strand
ACCTCAGACTTGCTTAACCATACACCGTGACACATACAAGCAAGCCTGGGAAGACAACGAACGATTAACCCCAAGTGTTTCTTGTGGCGTTAAGGCATTTAGTCTGCGGAGTTCGACCGGATCGCGCGTGTACGCTCGTATTCGTATGGTAGAGTGTAGGGGTACCTCGCCACTCATCACCTTTAATGCACTAAATCCAGATATTATGCAAAGACAAATTTATTTTCTATAAAAAAAAGAAAACAAGCTATTTTCAATTAAATTATTTGAATATTACAACAAGGTTCACATAACTCACAAGCATCCATAAACCTATCACACTCAAACATTATTGTAGAGCATGAGGCTCTACATCACAAAATGGCTATTCTCAATGCAAGACACAACCAAGAGAAATCTCTCCCACAACCTAGGACTAAGATCTCAACTCACAAGTGAGATACAAGAGAATAGAACACATATATCAATACACCACAAACTGATCTTGTAGTTGTAATCACCACTATGTTCACCCAATCTCTCTTGACAATTTCTCCTTGCATACAAACTCTCCTCTTTCTTCATTGATGAGTGACGAGGTATCCCTACTCTCAACGACATGAATACGAGCATACACGCACCATCCAGTCAAATTCCAAGGACTAAGTGCTTATGAACCTTTACAAAACCCGGATGGGTTAGTCAATCGTTGTCTTCCCAAGCTTACTTGTATAGCACATTTGTATGATTAAGTAAACTTGAGGTATATTATTTTTATATATATTTTTATGTTTTATGTCCTAGTGCTACAAAGGGATAAGTGAACTAATTAAGTAACCCATTTAATTTAACTAATCGACTATGCTCTAACTAGTCCTAACATTAGCATCCATTCTCACTTGCCATCCACATCCTAAACTAGTGCAACACTACTGGGATTACCAAATACTAATCATTACTGGGTTACCAAGTGTTCCATGCATGCTCGAAGTGGTCGTACTGAGTGTGCTTACTTGGGAGAGTTAACAAGGTAAGAGAAAGAACATTAATTAAATAAGGAAAGCATTAAATAACTGTAAATTACATTAAATAAGCTATTTTGAATGCTGCAAGGTTTATCACAAAATTCATCTTTATTTCCGGCTACAAGGCATGCTTAGGTACATAATGCTTGAATAAGGATCTGTTTGCTTTATGACTCCTACTACAAGCACTCAGAAATAATTCAAACTCTGAGAAGGGAAAAAGGAAAGAGTTCAGGTAAGGGTCTAAGATTAATAAACTAACTATTTCCAAACCAAGTATGCTCAACTCTTATTTATAGGTAACAAGACAGGCCCCGATATCGAATGTTTGATATCGCTTGGAAGGCTCCAATATCGCATACATGATATCGCGGCCCTGATATCGTGGCTCATCATACCCCTTTGATTGAATGAAAAGTCATCCTCGAGTTGCTTACAAAATATTGGGAAGGTATGGGATTATTGACTAAAGGAGAACTGACAGCAATGGGGAATATTAGACTCAAAGTGCCTAGTGAACAGATTAACAAACATATTACAACATTGGTGTTCATACCCTTTGTGGTGAACACTGTACATAGATGACATCCAGACCCTCATCCGATATATTGAAGAGAAAGAGAGAGAGAAAAGAAAATGAGGTGTGTTACTGCCAATGTCAGAAATGTGCACTTCGTTGTTCATCCATAGCCACATGATCAAACTTGTTCCTTGCATAAATGCTCCAGCTCCAGTCCAACTCAAGTGCTTCCTCCTATCCCAGTTCATTGTTCGTGTAATCACCATCTGTACACACAACATAGTCATGAATTAGCAAGGATAGATAAGACATAATGCAGTTGATACCTTGACTTGGTATAAGTGCATTGGTTGGGTTGTGGATATGGCAGATACTGGGCTAGAGGTTTTTAACTGATAACTACCCAAGGTGTAGGGGTGAGATAGGTGATTGAATGGAAAAATTTGTGATAGGGCTCCCACAACTAAGAGCAATCCTCTAGTAGCGATAGGGTGGAAAAACTAAAGGAACAATAAAGATGAGGGGAAAAACAGTGGTGAAGCCAATAAGATGGATGTCATGGATGGGGATGAAACAAGAAATGGTTGATTGCAAAGAATGTTTAAGGGAAAGAACTAAACAATTGCACCAAAAAGGAATGCCAGTGGGTCCTCCCCAAAGCAGGTGCATTCCTTTTATGCCCTAATAGACCTGCAAACCAAAGAGTCTGTAAGCTCTTGGAATGAAATATGAAACAAAGGTTAATAACTTACCCACAAGAGTTTATCAAAGACTAACAATGTATCAACCAAGATGTAGACTAATCATAAAATTGTCAATGAGGTGGAATATGGAAAGAAATATGGAAGGAGAGGAGGAAATGGAATGGAATCCCAAGAGCAAGATTGTGTAAAGTCCCTTGTGTATTATGTGGTTAAGGTGACTGAATAAAATTCATCCCAATTCTAGACTCACCAACCACATCTAGTGACCTCGCATTAACATATTTGACCAATGCATCCTCATGAAGCAAAAAGAATGTATCCATTGAGTCACCACCATTCCAAGGAGAGAAAGATATGGAAGTAGGAAGTGAGAAAGGGCCTTAGTTAGAGGGAACCTTTAGGCATGGGTAACATGTCTTTCTAGTGCCATAACCAGTGTTTACAGCCCATGTTTCTTTATTATGTCTAAGGGGTGTGCTTTGAATTCCCATCAGTGATTTTTTTTTTTTTGCATGAGAACCACACCATGCAAAGACTTATTTAGGTTCATTCAACTTTCTAATATTTGGTCAATAGCGGAATGACAGAAAACCCATGAAAAACATCCAAGCACCCAAGAGAATAGCCAGCAGAAGTGCATCGAATCCTCTTGAAGTCACCCTTTTCAACCATTAAGTCCTTCCTTGATTTGAAGAATACCAAGTCACCAATTTATTAATAAGTTTATTTAGAAAAAAGGGATACTACAGTTCCAAAGCCAAAGGAGCCCACAATGTTGAATGGATGAATGGACGATGTGGACTCATTGCTTGTTTTACCAAAAGAACCATATCTTAGTGTCAACATCAAAAATCAAAGGTAAAAACCAAACATTTAGCAATCAACATTATTATAGTCCAACTCACCATCATCAGCACTTATTATATGATGAATGAAAGTAAATCAAACAAAAAACAAAAAATAAGTAAAATTAAAAAGATGTGTAAAACAAAAAATGTGTAAAACAAAAATACAAAAAGAGCTGAGGGCTTAGAATGGTTAGCATTGGTGGCCATCTCCCCCACGACTGAGTTGGAAGTAGGATATCCAAAATAATGAGTAGGGTTGTCCACCAATAGAGGTAGTATGGATACTAGCTATTCTAGGCTCATGGAAAGGTTTACTTTTTTGGATGTTGACCAAAAATTTCTTATCTGGGCTCTTAGGTTTATAAATCATCATGGCTCCTGACGAAAAAGTTACATGAATAATATAAGGTCCTTCCCACAATGTTTGAAATTTAGTGTGTTGTGGCATGTGTGTGGGGTTCCAGTAAAGAACCTTATCTCCTAGTTGGTACTTAACTTTTCTAATTTTCAGGTCATGAAATTATTTATTAAAAGCCTTATGTAATTCATTAGATGATAGAGGGACTAATCAGTTCTCATCTAGTAGGTTAAGGTTCATTAACCATTCTTTCTGTGCTAGATTAATGTCAAGGCTGAGATCACATCCTGTAGATAGTGTATGGAGTTCTACTTGAATAGGAAGCATTGAGAGTTTTCCATACACTAACTCATAGGGAGAGTAGCCTATAGGGAGCTTCCATGTGGAGTAGTATGCCCAAAGAGCATTGTTCAGTTTGGTGCTCCAGTCTCACCTGTATTTGCTAATGGTTCCTGTCAATATTTTCATAATCTCCCTATTGATTACTTCGGCCTAACCATTCTCTTGAGGATGGTATGGTGTAGTCATTTTGTGTTCAACTCCTAAGCATTACATCAACTTTTGAAAATTCACACTTGTAAAATGTGTGCCATTATCAGAAATAAGTACATAAGGCATGCCAAACCTATTAATTATTTGTTGTTGAACAAATCATGCAGCGGTAGATGATGTACAATCTGTCACAATGGCTACTTCTATCCATTTTGTGAAATAGTCAATGACAAAAATAATGTAGGCTTTTTCATTGAACATTGTGTAATAGGCCCCATAAAATCAATTCCCCATATGTTGAAGGGTTCTAAAGGTTGAATCCATTGTTGTGGACCCTTCATCCTAGCAGTCATTCCCCCATCATGTTAGCAGTGCTCACAATATTGGATGAAATGATGATAATCTTAAAACAATGTAGGCCAATAATATCTTACAAGCAAGATTTTAATGGCTATTTGTCTCCTAGCATAATGACCCCCACAAGGGCCCTCATGAGCATCTTGGAGAACTTGTAATTGATATACATCGGGAACACACCATTGGAAAAAGCCATTGAGACATACCTTATAAAGGTGTCCATTGATTTCCATGAAATATTTGGCTCAGTGAAGAAATTATTATTTCTTTTTAGCATCCAACTCTTGTGGTGTTTTTTGTGTAAGGAGATAGGTAAGAATGCTACTATACCAATTTATTTCCATGGTTAATTGATTATTTACTACACCTGCAAAGATGTATTTATCAAGAAAGTGATCAGAAAGTGGATATTCATCCTCTTGGTTGTCCCATCTTAACCAAGATAAATGATTAGCAACAATGTTCTCGATGCCTTTATGATCTATCATCGTAAGATCGAACTCTTGTAAGATTATGAGCCATTGAATGATACGAGGGCTCACCGTTGGTTTATTCAGTAGGAACTAAATTTCACTATGGTCTGTGTGTACAAATACCTTATAGCTCAATACATAGTGCCTAAACTTATCTAGTGCAAACACCACAACCATTAATTCCTTTTCCGTTGTGGTATAGTTGAGTTGTGCACCAAAAATACTCTTATTTGCATAGTGGATGTAATAAGGATGTTTTTGGTCATCTAACTGTGTAAGTACGACTCCTAAAACATAGTTGGACACATTAGTCATGATGTGGAATGGTCTGGATCAGTTAGGAGCTTGTAGAATAGGTGTTTCTACAAGCTTCTATTTTAAAGTTTGAAAAGCTAACTCACATTCTCTGGTCCATTCGAAAGGTATGTCCTTCTTTGTTAGTTCAACCAATGGTTTTGCAACCCTTGAAAAGTACTCTATGAATCTCCTATAATAGCCAGTGTGTCCAAGGAATGATTGGATGTCTTTTATAGTTTTAGATTGGCATGTGATTCCTTGGATAACTTTAATCTTATTGAGGTCTACCTCTATCCCTGTTTGTGAAATATTATGCCTTAATACTATGCCTTCTTGGACCATTAAATGGATTTTTTGCCAATTGAGCCTTAAATTAGTTTCAAGACATCATTTTAGTACTTGCTCTAATTGGTCCAATTCTTGATAAAGTTTCACTCCATAGGTGGAGAAATAATCCATGAAGACCTCCACACCATTTCCTATTTATTGTTGGAAGATACTTAGAACCAAACGTTGAAATGTTGCAGGAGCATTGCATAAGCCAAATGCCCAAGGACTTGTGAACATGGTCTTGGCTTGGTCTTCTAGTGCTATTTGGATTTGGTTGTATTCACTATATCTATCCAAAAAACTATAGTAATGATGCCCTGCAATGGTGTCTAAGACCTAGTCGACGAATGGCAATGGAAAGTGGTCTTTGAATGTTTTCATGTTTAGTAGTCTAAATTCTATACATACCCTCCATTTACCTCCCTTTTTGGGCACAATAACTAGTGGACTAACCTATTCTCTATCATCAATGGGGTAGATGAACCTAGATTTTAGAAGTTGTTCAATTTCTTCTTTAATCACTTACTTCATCTTTGGGTTCAATCACCTCTACGGTTGTCATCGAGGCTTCATGGAGGGGTCAATGTAAATCCTATGTTGGCATATCCTAGGGTTTATTCTGGTTAATTTGGGATATGACCAAGCAAAGGCTTTTGACCATTTGTTCTCTATTTTCAGCAGTCTCTCTTTTTGTTAAGGAGCAAGCCTAATAATTACTAGTTTTCCATTTTTGAGAAATGTGTATTCCATATTGATGGGAAATGGTTTTAACTGCAGGGGCTCTTGTTTAAAGTTGTTAGGGATTTCCAAATTCCCCTAGTTGATATTTTCAATGTCGAGACTTGGAAGTTGGCGATGGACTTGCTCTAACGTGTTTATACTATTGATGTAAGAGCAAGTCAAACCCTTAGTTGGTTCCATGCAGATAGTTGAGTTGCTCTCTTGGTTAGTTGTCAGCCATTAGGTGCCTTCCTATCTTGTGGCTGCTGCATACATGCATCTTTGTATGTTATTTACTTGTGCACACTGGTTTCATGCAAGCAATGTTAAACATTGTACAAACCAAGACTTTTGCATGCAACTACACCTTGTGTCACTATATGCGATGCATGGAACTTTCTTCTTCTCGATCTTTCCAAATGTATTTTCCTTTAATATCTTTAGGGAAATATCATGTATTCCTAGGTGTGCATCAATTGTGCTTAGCCATGCTCTTCCCATTATGATTGGGAAGTCCCCCTTATAGGTGTTGACTTGAATCACTAGGAAGTTAGCTAGATACAAGCATTCATAAATAGTGGTAACAATGTCTTCCATTAGTCCTAATGGGACAGTGATGGACTAGTTGGCTAGCTCTAAATGAATGTTACTCTTTTTTGGTGGAGATAGGTTCTAGGGTTTGTACATTTCTTGAGAGATTAAGTTGACACTAGTACTTGAATCCAAAAGAGCTTTGCACGGCTCATTCCCAGCAATTTGTAAATATATAAGATGACTTTGAGGATCAAATAATTTCATAGGAAGATGGCTAACCTTAATCCAATCAGTAATGGCATGTGTCAACATGACTGTGTGTGTTGAATGTGGCCTTTGGTTTGAAGGGAGTTTTAAAGTTTTGTATGATGGTGAGGCCTTTGGAGAGTTAGCCGCTTGTGACTGCAAGGGCTTGGTTGGACTGTTGGTCCTAAAGAAAGGTCTCTTCTTTGTGTGATTTTTTGAACTAATAGTAGGATGATGATTAATAGCCCTTGTCGCATTACGTTGCTGCAATTGGGTAGGGAGCTCACCCTAAATGGCTAGAGTAGGTGGTAATGGAGTTAAAGGTGGAAGAGATGTAGCCGGATAAGAAGGATTGTATGTTTGTGGAACATCACCCCTAGGAGAAGGAGTTATATAATACTCATGGGTTTGGTATTAAGGTTGGGGAGCAATGTGACTAGGAGAGTCATGTGGAGAGATTGGCTACTGCACATGTATCCATATGGGTTGGGTTGATAGTAAGGGTATTGTTGAGATGGTGATGGAATTCCCCATGATTGTGGGTGCTGCCATTGTTGATACTACTCATTTGGTTGTGGTGGAGTTCCACTTGGATGATACATCATGGGTTGGTGGAATTTCCTTGGGTTACCTTAGGGATAAGGTAACCTTCAGGGTGTTTACCTTTTGTTTAATTGTGGGTTGAGTGCATACACCCCAGACTCTTGTAGATGTGAGATTACAGGGCAACATCCCTTAGGATGGTCATATTGGCATATCTCACATCCATTGTCATTGTCTGTATCTGAATCCACAACCTCTTTGATGATGGAAATTTTGCCCTTACCTTTGTTACATGCATATTTAGCTTCTCTCTTTTTTCTCCTTTCTCGATCACTACTTTCCTCTCTAGACTCCTCTACTATTTTGAGAACTATCTGAAATCTATTATCTAGGGAGTTCCACATTTGGTCCACCTTTGCTGATACTTCCAATGTAATTTTTTGAATGGATAAGGTTTTCCTATTCACCATCTCTTCAAGTGGTGACTCTTCCTTATTGTCACAAAATCTAACTTCCTTCTTTTGGAGGGAAGGATCTCTGTTATATTCTTCTGCACTCTCTTTTTTCCTTAACTCAACTTCCTCTTTAGAAACTTTCTTCAACAATCTTTGTACTTGATGGACCTAAGCTTAGATATCCTTCCTTGGGTATAAGTCCCAAGGGTTCTTCACATTTCGTGCCTAAGCCCATCTATGATATGGAGTAGTTGTTCCCTTTGCGAGTAACCATGGCTTGGGCAACGATGTAATAGTGCATAATATTGGCCCATGGTAGCATCCAAGGTTCATGTCCTCGTTTCCATCCTTGGATTTTCTTTCATAGGTTGGACACTTGAGAGTACGTTTGATATTTATCATTGAACAATTATAACATGGTACTCCATTGGCGAATGAATTCTGGTTCTAAGGATTGGTACCAGCTTTTCGCTTCCTTGATCAGTGTTCATGGAAATAGCTTGAGTTTTTGCCACTCTTTTTCTATGTTTTGCAAGGCACATGCATCATGAAATGCTTGCAAATGATTTTTAGGATCAGTTTTGTATCCCCCTTCAAATCATGGGATATTTTTGATGTCCAATCTTTTGATCCTACTATCTTTTTGGTGCCTTGTTGGGATTCTAACAACCTCAATTATATCTAGCATACTTCAAGTAGCGAGTAGTGGTTCATTGTGAGCATATTGTCTATGGAATCTATGATGCCTATGTTGTTCCCTACTCTCCCTCATTTCATGATGAGTTTCTCTAGAATGCCCTCATCCCCTTTCTCTGTTACTTTGTCTATGATTCCTATTTCACTTATCTTTATGCTTAGGGTCTTTTTCCTTGCGACTACATCCAGATCCTGAAGAAGAGGGTGAAGAAGATGATGAGGATGAAGAAGAAGGAGGACCATCACCATGATGGTGCCTGCTCCCTTCTCTTTGGTGGTCGCGGACTCAATCATGATTACGATTGGAATCTCCATCTTTGTCATGTGCTCGTGTTCCTTTTTCAGACCTTTGTATCTATTAGTGCTATAATCTAGGTTATGGATAGTTGAGTGAAGATTCTGATACACAACCCCTTGATCGAAGTCAATGGGAGGAACATCATTGTGTGGGAGACCTCTTGAGGTAGGTTCACCACCCTCATTTTTACTTATGACATATGGAACATTTTGAGATAACTTCCCCTTCATGGATTCATAACATCTCTCCTATTGTAGATCCGTTTGACGTTGTGTCTCTATGGATTAATACTCTCTTGAGTCATGATCATGCATGATGTACTCTACCTATAAGTGCTACATACCAATTCGTGTGAGATCACAAAAGATCATGCATGGTATTAAGAAATCGGGAGGTAACACTATGTTACCTTCTAGATCATGCCAACATAGTTGTTCATCCTAGTGGAGGATAAAGATAAAGTTTGGTATATACTCATGGGGATGAACATATACCACATGAAATTGTTGAGGGACTGGTGGATTATCATGTGTACTATGCCTCTGATTGTTCCTTGTATTGGACATAGGCAATGAAACAATCTTGTAAGAAGAAGAAGACATAATTGTCTATTCAGTGTGCAACACTTTTCATTTCACTATTTGTAAGATAACCAACCCTAAGGGTTCATTCCAATGATGTGAAGATTTCCAAAGTTCTAGCTAGCACACAACCAAAAAAGTCCTTAGCAATGGCACAAATGATGAGCAGTGAGGTATCCCTATGCTCAACCATACAAATATGAGTGTATATGCACAATCCAGTCGAATTCCAAGGACTAAGTGCTTATGTGCCTTTACAGAACCTGGATGAGTTAGTCAATCATTGTCTTCCCAAGCTTACTTGTATAGCATATTTGTATGGTTAAGTAAACTTGAGGTATATGATTTTTATATATATTTTTATGTTTTATGTATAGGTTCTATAAAGGAAGAACTGAACTAATTAAGTATCCCATTTAATTTAACTAATCGACTATGCTCTAAATAGTCCTAACACCAGCATCCGTTCTCACTTGCCATCCACATCTTGAACTAGTGCAACACTACTAGGATTACCAAACACTAATCATTATTGGGTTACCAAGTGTTCAACACATGCTCGAAGTGGTCGTACTGAGTGTGCTTACTTGGGAGAGTTAACAAGGTAAGAGAGAGAACATTAATTAACTAAGGAAAGCATTAAATAACTGTAAATAACATTAAATAAGCTATTTTGAATGCTACAAGGTTTATCACAAAGTTCATCTTTATTTCTAGCCACAAGGTGTTCTTGGGTACATAATACTCGAAGAAGGATCCATTCGCTTTATGACTTCTACTGTGGGCACTCAGAAATAATTCTAAATCCAAGAAGGAAAAAAGGAAAGAGTTCAGGTAAGGGACTAAGATTAATGAACTAACTATTGCCAAACCAAGTATGCCCACCTCTTATTTATAAGTGATAACATAAGCCCCGATATTGGATGTTCGATATCACTTGGAAGGCTTTGATATCTCGTATGCGATATCGTGGCCTTGATATCGTGGCTCATCATTCATGGATAAAGGCATACATAATTATAAAGATCCAAAACCCTAGGAAGCTTTTTATTTATCTTCCTAGATGTTTCCCACATGGATATGAAGTCTTTTGGATGTTTCCTAATCTAAATGGCATGTTAGATCTTTTCTTCTTCATCAGCATAGATGTCCCTTATTTCATGTAGACACCTCCTATGATAACTCTGTTCTTAGGAGAGATGTCTACTATTTTTGGGAGATATCTTCTCTAGGCTAGAGACATCTACACTTTAGGGGAGATGTCTAGGAGGAGACGTCTATCTTTGTGAGAAGATGTCTTTTGTGAAAGCCCTACCTTTAGGAGACACATCTACTATTTTTGGTAGATTTCTTTTATGGATTGGATATATTTATAGTTTAGGGAAGATGTCTATCTTTTTGGGGGATATGTATCTTCTAAAAGTGCCAAAAATAAAAATGCTTGTTTTGATGTCAAAAGCCTTTGGATGCCTTCCAAAAAGTCCTCATAGATCCTAGAACCTCATAAACTCATGAAAATAAGCCAAAACACCTCAAAAAATGCAAAAAAAAAACCAAGAATCTTCATCATCAAAATTTAATACAAAAACACACATAAAAATTGGACACACATGTCTAGGTCTTCTCTAAGTGCAGAACTTGGAAAAAAATCTTGTAGGAAAAGCATAAGGAAATTGAAAGAGATGTTAGATTCTAAAAGCATTTTTTGGTGAATGAAGAGTCGCTTCCTATATATTTTAACCTCTTAGATGAAATGGAAAAGTTAGATCTACTCCATAGAGTTTCAAAAATTTATTTTTTACTCCTTGCCCAACATGATGTGTTAAGACCCTTGAAGGCCAATTTTAGCATAGCTTGGGCATATAATATCTAATTCTAACATATGAATAATAATTTCTAATATTTTTAGCCTTTTGAACTCAATGGTAAGGTGAGATTAATCATCCAAGTACCTAATAATTAGATGAAAATGAAAACTATGCCTTAAGAGATCATAATTTAGATAACTAATCATATCTAACAATTTAATTTTTAGGACTAACAAATCTAACCTCTTTAGCCATATTGGACCTTAGGAATAGATGGTTAACTTGTGTTGATAGTTAATCTTAGATCACTAACCCCTATTTTTTCATTAGTTATACCAATGAAGTTAATGTCTTAAGGAGGTAGAAAGATTGTTATGAGTCTACATGATGTAGCTAGTTGTTATTGATTCAAAACTAGTTGGAGCATTAGTTGATGAATCAAATTGATCATGAAGATGTATATCCATTCAACCTATAACCAAATCATATAGTAGCAACATTATGAAGAATCATAATCTTTTTTTTGGTAAGGTGTATGATATCTATTGATGAGAAAAAAGTATATCCTATACCCAATTGATGAGTGGCGAGGTACCCCTACACTCAACCATACAAATATGAGCATTTTCATGCTCGATCCAGTTGAACTCTGTAGATGGACTAGTTGTGGCACCTAGACAGTTAGCTTTGGGTCGCAGTTCATTGTCTTCCCACCTAAACTAGTATTATAATTATCATGTATGGTTTAGTCTAGAGTGAGGTGTATGATTTGGTTTCTAATCTAACGCTACTCCTGAAGATAATGGAAAGTAATAATTACTAGGCTAAGAGAGAAGGGTGAGAGAATCTAATCTAGCCTAAGTGCAATGAGCATCCGTTCCTTAACTATCTACACACATCTTGGACTTCGTGCACAACTACCACTAGGATTACCAAGCGCAGATCCTAGGTATGCTACTGGGTTACCAAGTAGTCACACTTAAATGCTCATAATCAAGTCGTACTCATTCCACATTTTAACATGAGTTTATGGGTGAGAGAGACTAATTAGGAAAGTAATAAATAACAATTAAATAAAAAATAAACAAAGTGAATGCTACAATGATGAAGTAATCTTGATCTTTATTGCTGGTCATGTGCGTGTCCATGTACGTCACACTCAAGTAAAGGATTCCATACAATTACAATCACCACACTATGGGAAAACACTAGGAAATTATTCTATCTCTGGAAGGGAAAAAATGCAAGAGCTTTGCTAAAGGAAAAACTAGACTGTAGAACAAGAAAAGCTACCTATTATTTATAGGAATTGAGGTAGACCATGATATCACAGCCCATGGGATATCATGGTAGTGATATCACAGCCAGAAAATTCATGACTCATCATACCCCCATGACAAAATGAAAACTCGTCCTCGAGTTATAGAGGGAACAAGCTCCATTGCTTACATAGTGGAAAGGTATGGGATTATTGATTGACTAGGATGGATTCATGCCGCAGTGTGGAGTCAGAACAAAATTGAGACACAACACAAAAGAATATCCTATGATTACAAAATGGTGGAACTCATGTAGTTCCTGGTGGCGGTGGCTCCTCCATAGGTTTCTTTCTCTTTTCTTATGCTCCAGGT
Organism: Gnetum montanum; assembly: GCA_015680685.1. Taxonomy (NCBI): domain Eukaryota; kingdom Viridiplantae; phylum Streptophyta; class Gnetopsida; order Gnetales; family Gnetaceae; genus Gnetum; species Gnetum montanum. Next base: position 1,029,793 of record MNCI01004926.1, on the reverse strand, counting down.
CTTGGGATTTGATGGCGTTGAAGTATGGCCTAGAGTTTCTCCTCTTGTAAGGCCTTGAGTGCCTTGGAATGTGTGTAAGTTTGTGCTTGTTCCATAGAGGCATCTCAGTCAGTCTTTTTTTTTCTTCCGCCACCCTTTTATTCTCTGTCAATAGTTTATTAAGTTGCTCGGTTCTGAAAGTGTCCAGTTGGTTCTGAACAACTTTTGGCCCTACATTCAAAAGTTTTAATACTTCCAAAATGGCTTGAATAGAGAAGTCAATAGTCACACCACAATTGTTAACAGTGGTTCCTTCTTCTTTATTGTGCCAAAATTGGTATGTTTTCCCTAAGTACCAAGCACCGCTTTAGAGAGGGTAGGCCATAATGGGGATCCTTTGAGGTGATCCCTAACGGCCTCTAGAGAAAATTTTGTGAAAGGTCCAGAGTTTAATTCCATGATCACTATAGTGAATATGGACCTTTCATGGATGGTCTGAACATAATCCTAGGTCAGTGTGAGATATCGTCCTTGTTCAGACGCAGTAGAAGCTCCTTCTTCTAACTGCCTTGATTGTAGTAGCAAAGTCTTCTTGATGGATGCTAAATGATTATTCCTCCTACTCTGCATGTTTTTTGGTAGAAACTTGTCCTCCACCTGTCCGAGATCATTTTTTCCACGTTTCGGGGCCATCTGCAATCACACGAGGCCAATTGTTAGTAAGGTTGTTACCAAAGTTAGATTATACCTTACTGCTTGCCTTAATAGATTTACTTTATTTCCATGTGATGTTAATTATTGGAAGAACATGTCCTCAAAAGATTATAATGTTGAGTCCTCTTTGCATAGGTGGTTTCCAAATTCAATTTTCTGGTATAGCTAAGGGGATGAAATTGTTTTTGACACATTTTATTCTTAATTTTACAACTAGTTACCCTTAAAGATGTCCTTCGGGCGATGATGAATTTCAAAACATTTATGAGCTATTCGACATGTGCCCCTCCCCCACAACTAATTTGAACACTCCAGGTTCAAGTAGGTTCAAATGGAATGAAAATCGGAGTACTAGTGAGCGAGGTATGGATATGAAAGCATGGGATGCACAATCACGAGTTGTAGAGGANGTAAACTAAGGAAATCTAAATGATTCTTAAAGGGTTCTAGGATAATTCAACTACTTCTGAAGGCACAAAAATTATGATGGTGTGGAATTTATCAATAAACACCTCAGATGGTAGAGAAAAAGGCTATGTGATTGTTCATAGGGACGTTGAAATTTGGAGGGATAGTAATAAGGGAAAGAATATCATGAACAATATGCTAAGGGTAATAAATGGTGTGTGTGAGCTATGTCATAAGCGAAGATTACAAAAGATTACACAAGTGGGTTCTCCCCAAAGTAGGTTTCAACCTATAATGCCCTTGTGTAACCACACTTAAAAGTGTTCGTGGGTACTAGAAGGGTTAAATGTAATCCACACTAACTCCACAAAACACACACATGTAAATATCACCAGAGTGAGGTAGGAATTCTATGCTACACACGACATGAGATATAATTACATGAATTGTGAGGTGAGACGAAGTATAGAAGGGATTGTAGAGATTGGGACATGAGGTAACTGACCCAGGGCATAGTGAATACTACATGTAAAGCATGAGTAACGTGTCATTAACCTGTCATTCCAAGATTAAGACCAAGTCCATCCTTCTAATCAGTGACATCGCATTGTCTTATCCCATGATGAAAAACTATGAGAGTACCATAACAACAAGGCCTATGATCACTTGCCATTTCATCCAAGGGAGGAGTGGCTTTTGTTTTGTGGCACTTTTCTTTTTGTTTTTCTTTTTCTCTTTTTTTTTGAATACTGAATCAAGAGAAGCCACCAACCTTCATGCATGGGTGCATGTCTTTCCAGTGGGACCCCCTTGAATAGCATTGGATTTTTGAGTACCCTTTTGATTACTCTTACTCCCATTTTTCGTTAGATCTACAAGGATCTTAGTACAACCACATTGCATGATAACTCCCACAAATGTCATCAAAGAGAATTCGAAAGTCCCATTGATGTCACACCCTAATTATTCCCCCTTGGTCGATCCTTCTTCATTTTGGGTACAATGAACACAAAATTAATTTTAGGTTTTAAGAATTTCAAGAATATCACTGTACCCTTGAACAGAACCTCTTATTTGTAGAGTGGATGAGTGGGTGTAATGGACTCACTGTCCAAATAATTGATCATTCGAGACTCGAAAACATAGAACACACCTCAACCAACGATCCACATGAGTGTTTTATTTGTAGATGAGATTACTTATAAAAACCTAAATAGACAAAAAGACAAAAAGATAAAAGAAGAAATTGAAAAAAGAAAAACTGGAAAACAAAAAGTTGTAAAATTAAAGAAAATGAAAAGTATTTATTAATCCTACTTGCTATTAGAAAGGGGGATATCCTTCATAGCTAAATGGTTGAGGATGGCAAGGATTAATAGATGATGAAGGGGATCCTTACATGTTGGAAATCTTCGGGGTCGGTCATATTTACCTTGTTAGGTTTCACACACTGGGTTATAGTAAACATAGTGGGGAAACTTATACAATGTAGTTCCCGGATTATGAGTTGACCCACTATGATATTTAGGACCGTTAGATGGTATGGAAGGATCAGGATGATGCCTTCCATGGCTGTGTTCATTGGGTCGCATTGTTGTTGGAGTGTTAGTTGGTGGCCCTGATGAAGTAACATGAGGTGCTGGGTTCAAAGATAAGGGTGCACCACAGTGTGGGACTTGTGCTGAGATGGAGGATGCAGTGACCTCAGAATTATGTTGTCCCTTCTTACGATCATGTTTAAAGAAAGGATTCTTTTGATGTTGAGGAGGCTTTTCACTACTATTGGTAGTAGTAGCACAAGTGTCGTTCATGGGTTGATGTTGTGGTGCAGGCACCTTAGGAACAGTTGGTGGTAATGTAGAAGGAGGGAAAGGATGAGAATGTTGAAAATTAGGAGGAGTATAAGGTGCACAAGGTGGTGGTTGTGTTGAAGGCATGGGTTGATAGTATTTTGGAGAATAGTAATGTGGTGCGATAGAGTATGGTGGCCTAGTTGGGGAAACAGGATGTTGCACTTGATAATCAATTGGATTCGGATGATAAGAAGGGTACCTCTAGTCTAGGGTTGGTCTCTCCCACGACTAGGATTGTTTCCACTATGATCGAACACAGTATCTCTGCACGAACTCTGGATGTAATTTGTTTTTCCAATGCTCATGTAAATGTAACAGGATTGGGAACTGGCCCTTGGGGTGATTGTACAGGCATATGTTGCATTCATACGTATGATTGGCAGTTGAGCTCTTATTTTCCTTATCTTTTTTTCCTATTATCTACTATTTTGTATTGCTTTTTGGGTTGTCAAAACTCTATCTCTAATGATATTGATGAATTCTCCACACTTTTGATACATCCATTCCAACATCTTATTGATCTTTGCCTTGTCTTCTTCTAATGATTGTTGTATTGGCAAAGATGATTTTTTCTCCTTATGATAGGTTGATTTCTCCTTTTTATGATCATGGACCTTTGTTAAGTTGAAATTTTGGTCTTGTTGATCTTTTTCAATACTCTCCCATCTAGCCATTTCTCCTTCTTCTTTTGCTACCCTCTTAACAAGCTCTTGGACTTGATGGGTTCATAGTTCATATAGTTGACCTTGGGCATACATTCCTAAGGTCTCTCTTGTTTCATTACTTAGCCCATCAATGATATGATACATTAGCCTTTCCTCAGAAAAGCCATGGCCTGGACAGTGGTTTAATAGTGCATAATATCTTTCTAAGGCCATGTCCAAGGGTTCATGTTGTTCTTGTTTCCACTCTTGGATTGGTTTCCTCAAGGCTGACACTCTTGCGTAGGTTTGATATTTTTTGTTAAAGACTTCTACCATTGTTGACCAATGTTATATTGAATTTTGTTTTAATGATCTATACCATACTTTTGCTTGGTCAACGAGTGTTATGGGAAAGAGCTTAATTTTTTTCCCACTTGTTATCAATGTTGTTCCACATATAGGCATCATAGAAGGCTTGTAAATGTTGATGCAGATCTAAGTCATAGCCTCCTAAAAAATTGGGAAAGTTGTTTAAATCGAGCTTGGGTAGACGGCTCTCTTTATGATGCCTACGAGAGATTCAAACAACCTCTTGTATTTGCGTTAGGCTCTTAGTGGCCAATAGGGTTTCATCATCACTAAGTAGGTTGTGAGTTTGTTAGTTGGGATGATGCTACCTTTGTTTATGTTGGCGTTCTTGATTTTCTTTGTGAGCTCGATTTTTAGTTCTACGTTGATCCCTTGAAAGATAGTAATCCATGTCACACTCTGACATTGAAGGAGTAGAGGAAGAGAAGGAACTATAAAACTCGTTATGAATTTTTTAAGTCTTCCAATCATCCCCAAGTATGTTCTTGTTAGTTATTGAGAAGGTCCTAGGCCTTTCGGGCCTCCTTGTTCTATGGGATGTCTCATCCTCACTAGAGGTGTCAGAGTTGGATGACGAGAGTCTTTGAGTATTGTTGGGGTGTTCATAAACATAGGGGACTCCTACATAAGGTTGAGTACTCCAATCTTCATTTTCATCTAATTTGTTGGTTCTCTAATAAACTACCTCACTAAATATGGCATTATTATAGTCTTGTAGGAGAGGCATGGTTGTGAAACTGTGTGTGAAACTATATGTGACTTTTAATAATTATTTCTTTTTAAAAGATATATCGTTAATTCCTATATAGCGACCTTGTATGATATAACTAATCTAGATATCTAGCATAGTCCTCAGAAATGGCACCAATGATGAGTGGCGAGGTACCCCTACACTCAACCATATGAATATGAGCATTTTCATGCATGATCCAGTTGAACTTTGCAAACGGACTAGTTGTGGCACCTAGATAGTTAGCCTTAGGTTGTAGTTCGTTGTCTTCCCACCTGGACTAGTATTATAATTTTCACGTATGGTTTAGTCCAGAGTGAGGTGTATGATGTGGTCTCTAATCTAACACTAATCCTGAAGATAATGGAAAGTAATAATTACTAAGCTAAGAGAGAAGGGTGAGAGAATCTAATCTATCCTAAGTGCGATGAGCATCCATTCCTTGATTATCTGTACACATCTTGGACTTTGTGCATGACCACCACTGGGATTCCCAAGTGCAGATCCTAGGTATGCTACTAGGTTACCAAGTAGTCACACTTAAATGCTCGTAATTAAGTCGTACTCATTCTGCGTTTTAACATGAGTTTAAGGGTGCGAGAGACTAATTAGGAAAGTAATAAATAATAATTAAATAAATAAATAAACAAAGTGAATGCTACAATGATGAATTAATCTCAATCTTTATTGCTAGTCATGTGCGTATCCAAGTACGTCACACTCGAGTAAAGGATGCGGTAAAATTACAATCACCACACTGCAGGCAAACACTGGGAAATTATTCTATCTCTAGAAGGAAAAAACTGCAAGAGCTTCACTAAAGGAAAAACTAGACTATAGAACAAGGAAAGATGCTTCTTATTTATAGGAATTGAGGTAGACCGCGATATCACGACAGATGTGATATCACGTACGCGATATCGCGGTTGATGTGATATCGCAGCTATGATATCGCGTACGCAATATCGCAGCCCATGGGATATCATGGATGTGATATCACAGTAGTGATATCATAGCCACTGCGATATCACAGCTATGTTATCACAACTAGAAAATTCATGACTCATCACCAACCATATGAATCACAAGCATGTAATAGTAATTTGGTTGAATTTTGTGAACTTAGTTCCTAAGTTTTCCTATGGACAAAGGCTGTGAACCAAAGGGTCATGTGATCATTATTGTCTTAACTCTCACTTCAATATGCTCTTGCATATAGTTAAGTGTAAGTTAAGACATATGATATTTTTTTATTTATATATTTATATATATTTAATCCTAAGTTCTATGTAGGAAGATGAACATTTAATGACTAACCATTTTAACTATCCAACTTATCTAAAGGCTAATTATCCTAACATAAGTAGCTGTACCCACTTGTCATACATATCCTAAACTTGTATTAATGCTATTGGATTACCAAGTGATGATTACTAGGCATACCAAATGGTCACTATTGGGATTACTAAGCATTATACTTTATGATCAAAGCAATCGTACTTTTGTGTTCATCATTAATTACTTTAATTATTGTGACATGGAATGTAAAATTCATTTAAAGTAAAGTGTTTGTTAAGAAATATTAAACTAATCTAAGTGCTACAATAAATGCCAGAAATCTCAACTTTATTTTCATTCACACCAATGCATTTAGGTACATGGTGTTCAAATAAAGTTTTGTATAATATTTTTCAATCACACTATGGGCACTCAGATGAAAAATATTCCAACTTTAGGAATGACAAAATACAAGGGCTTCATTATGATATTGACACCAAGGTGCCATAAATTTGGTTAGTACGTGAGTTTATATAGGCTTGACTATGTCAGCATCGATCCTCTACATTAATGCATGTCACCATCATGTGTCAATGGGGATACATTAATGAGGCTATGTCAATGCATGCCCATTAACACAGTTATTCAAATGATATCTCATCATACCCCCACAACTGACTAAAAACTCATCCCCAAGTGAAGAAAAGTAGGATCAAGCATTTTTACAAAAATTAGGGAAGTATGGAATTTATTAATTGAAAGACAATACACAAACAGATTGATTAAATGACTCAGAGTGCTAGACTATATGGAATTATAAATTTGGTATCCATGACAATAAAAGTAGACGCTTTTATAAAATTTCATTAGGCTTCATTAAGTTGACAAAGATAAGTTGAATTTTCAAATAGTGCCTTGAGGTGGAGGCTCCTGTGACGTTGAAGGTCCTTCACCAAGTTTCAGCGCTTATGGTAGTGGAGGTGGCTAAGATAATCATGTTGTTGCTACTACCAGTGGAAGCCTAAAAGCATCCAGTAGTGCCCTCATCTTTTCTTCCTTGTCATAGGGATTGTATGTAGTTCATGTAGCTTTATTGATATGGGCTAGCACAGGTGTATCCCATGAGCATGAAACTATAGGGAACATCTCTTTTACATTGACAAACCATGCTATGAATTGTTTACATTTGATATCAAATGCCTTCACTAAGTTTTATAGCTTGTGGTAGTCATTCATTCTCTTAGCCAAGTTCTCAACAACAAATTGATGGTCAGTGAATTAGCTTCTAAGAACTTCAAGCTCTATGATGGCTATCTCCAACTACTACTTGGTTTCCTTTTAATGTTTGACTTCTACCTTGTACAAGAGGTAGGAACTAGCCACCTACTTCTCCAACTCAATAGTTTTCCTCCTTATTGTCAACATAGTAAATTTTGTGTAATGGAGATTGGCAAGCTCCATGTACTCCATGATCTTCTTGATTTGCAACTTATTTAGAAAGATTTCTACCTTGTTATATGCATTTAAGTCATCAAAGATTGGCTTCCATACATCACCTCTTTATTGGAGTTGGTGGAGGGTCTCATTCATCTTTGCTTTGGCTAATTATATCTCTTTCTTATTAACTCTATTGAGAAGCCCAACTTGGTTCCTATAATAATTCTTAATCCAATCAAATTTCAAGGCCTCATTTTTCTAGGTGGATACTTTGATGGTCATTTTCTAGTGAAGCACTTAGAATTTCTCCATCGAGAGATTTATATTTCCCACTAAAAACCCCCTTAGATCAAGTTTCACCTTGGCTAGCTACTCTTGCTATTGTCAAAAAAATTCAACCGTATGATCTTTATACTATTTAATATTGCATAGGTGATGCATATTCTTGGTGAGGACCAAGTTCTTCTTATGGACTTGTGATAAATCCCTTGATGTTGAATGCCATGGCTTCCAATAGAAATATGTCAAAGACCACAACCTTCTTCAAATTTTTTGCATTTCTAATTTTTTGCTAAAGTTGTTGGAACACTTCATTGTGTGTAAGGGATGGGTTGACAATGGTAGGATTGGAGAGACAGACTTGCAACTCTACAACTTTGATGGCTAACCATTGATTTTTGGTGGTAGCTGCCTATAGTTGCACATTGAAAATTAGAAGTTTACCCTTTAACTCAAACAATTATTTTTGGATTGCAATAGTTTCATTCAAAAGATTAAATATCTCTGGAAGTGATTACTCGATTCCCATTAGTCTTCCCAACACTTCCTCATGTTGGGCTACATTCAACCAATCACTTCTAGCTCTTGCAGATGTTTGAACATTTGGTAATGTAGAAATATCTAGAAGAGATGTCATAGAAGTATTAAGGGCTTCTGATACCATATCTACCATCACCTTCACTGTTGTCTCTTATCCTTAGTGCTACATCACTAGGGCAATTTCCCCCTCACCTTCCTCTAGACATACCAAAAAAGTTGCAGTGTTCCCAAAAATGTCATGGAACTCTTGTCCAAGAATGAACATCTTAACTTCCTGGGCACTAGCATTTGTTCTAGTAGGCACGTGAGTTCTCTTTGTTAAGAATAGCGGGCTAGTTTCCTTTAGTCAACTGATGATCTTGGTGACATCATTAAGATGGCTCAATGCTAGATAATAATTTGATGGCTCCCCCTTGCCTATTAAACTTTATTGTTGTTTCAATTGTTGCTCAAGAGGTTTCTAGAGTCTTTTTGTAGCTATAAGTGCTTATGGTGTGGTTTTACCCATAGGTGGTGATGGTGGTGGCTACTCCTCTTCCAACAACTTTATCCTTCATCATCTCCTACTAGGATGTAGTAGGAGCATGGAAGATTATGTCATTGGCATAGCATGCTATGCATCCCCTCTTGCAGAGTTTTCTGATAATGCATGGAAAGGAAAGTGTCTTCCTACCTTTTTCATTTTTCTTGAACCACTTCTCTATCTTTAGATAGATGAGTTGTGGAAGATTGGATTAGAATTTACCACTTAGAGTGGCACACACACTAGTGGAGAAGGTTGTGACCTTATTTGGCCTCACCATGGGGTTAAGATGATAGGTCATGATTTTAAAGTAGACATGCTCTACCTTAGTGAGTGCATAGTAATCCTTATGGTCCACCCCATAATCATGTTGGATCCATTCTTTCTTGACTTTTGGGTCCACCTAAGTTGATATTTCTACCAATGTTTTCCTAGTATTGAGCAAATCAAGGGTCTTTACAAAGTCTTAATTGAGTAGGAGATGATGATGTCTTTGATTTTAACTGATGCACCTTCCTATTGATTGTTCCAAAACAAGTATGTCTCCCCCATGTACCATTATCCATTGGAGGAGAGAATGGACCACATGGAATATCCTTGCAGTTGTGTGTAGACTTCCTCGAGTTCATTTGTGATCTTGGTAGGTTCATTAATTTATTTTTTGGCTACCAAAGTTTGTTTGTGAGGTTTACTTTGGTTTGAATAAGGATTTTAATATTATTTTAATGGTTAAATCTTGGGGAGTTAAAAAAATTTCAAAAAATTTTCTAGTCATAAATCAAAGGTTTGTGGCCTCCATGACATAAAGCATACCTCTAGTAGTTAGGAGATTGAAAAACAAGGTAAATTGGGTAAGTGGTTTGTAAGGTATGCTGCTTGGAAGGTCTTTTGGGCTCTAAAAATGGCCAAAAATCCTCTCATGTTTGAAGAAAAATGCGAAAAAATGGCTACATGTCGATGCATATTTACACTATTTTTGGTTTGCATTGATGAGGATGTGTTGATGTAGCTATTTTTAGCAATTTTTGTCCATGAAAAATTAAGTATTTTAGAAGAGTTTTAGAATGAAATGAGAGCCTAATGGAAGCCAGAAAAGCTTAGAATGATGGCAAAAAATGGAAGAAGGTATGAGATTTGTTGGAAAATAAATATTTTCAAAATTAGATGTTTATGCATTGAAATGATGGGATCAAGTGCAACATGACCATGGATTAAGAGATTCAACTAAACATGATCAAGGAGTATGCAATTGGGTTCTTCCAAGAGTAGGATCATGTCATTAATGCACTTGCATGCCCTCATAGCAAGGAATCTATAGGAACCAAGATGATGAATGATTATTCTTAGTTAAAAATCAAATCCTTGAAAGAAATTGTCAAAAGGATTATGACATGCCAAAATGAACATAGTGATTGACCATGATAGAAAGTAGCAAGGTGGTTGATGATAAGAGTTACGTGATGGGAGAGAGGAAATGACAATGAAGTATCTTAGTTTGATCACATGAAGTCCTTGTCAAGTTTGTAGTTAAGATGATTGTATATTGTCCCATCTTTAGTCAGAACCAAGTCCATACACATGTAGTAATTTTTCATTATCATATTCAGACCATTCAATACCCAAGAATTCATGACCACCTCCAAATATCAACTACCACTCTAATTAAAGAAGAAAAAAGAAGCAAGAAGATAAGAAGGGCCTTAGTTAGAGGAATGCCTTTAGTCATGGGTAACATGTCTTCCTAGCCCCATAACTAGTGCTTGTAGTTCATTATTGAGTCTGAGTATTCTTTGAATTCCCATATTTTTTTTCATGTGAACCACACCATACAAAGACATGCTTCTTGTTATTGGTTAACTATTAGAAGTGGTGAGAGACCAATGAGGATATCCATAAAAACTCAAGATGGTAGTTGAGTATAGAAGGTGAAAAATCTCCTTAAAGCCACACCCTTGTCCATTCTCATTGGTTTATTTGAAGTCTATTAGGTATCAAATTTATTGATTCTTTGTAAGTTTTAATTAGGAAAGGACCTCATGCTTCCAAGATGAAAAATCCTAAAGAATTAAATGGAATGATGGATGATGTGGACTCACTACTTGATATCATAAAAAAATTAATGATCCATTAATCAATGTCATAATCCAAAAAAGGAAATTGAATCATTAAATAATCAATACAAACATTAATTTTTGTTTTAAATGAACTTTCAATAATAGTAGCTATGGCAAAAATGCAAGATTCCTAATGCATAACAAATAAGAAAATAACACATAGGAAAAAATGAACAAGGGAAAAATATAAAATAAGTTGTAAAATATTCAATAAAATTAAAAATGCATAAAGAATAGTGTAAAATAAAAAGCTAAAAATTTAAATATTTTTCATAAAATCTTAACTTGGATAATCATCTCCACCATGATTGAGTTGGAAGGAGGAGATCTGAAAGATAGAACATGCTTGATCATTGTTTGAGATGTCTATACGATTGGTTGAGATCTCAAAGATAGAGCATGCTTGGTCATAAATTTAAGAAAATATTTGATGTGTTGAATATTGATTGTTAACCTCTTTTTGGGGCTAAAAGGATGGTAAATTTTGATGGCCCCGGATGATAAAGTTATGTGAATAATCCGAGGTCCTTCTCATAGCATCTGAAATTTTGTTCATTGTGCTACATAAGTCAGAACGCTACTTGGTGTGTGCCTTATGAACTTCATTCATGGATAGGACTACTAATTGATTTATGTCTACCACATTTAGGATCATTAATCATTTTATTTATGCTAGACTAAGATTAAGGTCAATTTCACAAGATATTAAAAGTGTGTAGATCTTTGCTTAAATTGGAAGAGTTAGTATCTTTTTATCCATAAAATCATAAAGAGAATAACCAATAGGAAATTTCCAAGTTGAATGATAACCTCATAGAGCATCATTGAGTTTTATGCTCTAGTCTTTCCTATATTTGCTAATTATATAGGTTAGTATTCTAGTTATTTCCCTATTGGTGACTTCTACTTGATCGTTAGCTTGGGAATGGTATGGAGTTATTAGTTTGCGTTTCATCCTCAATCATTACATTAGTTTAGAAAAAGTTGAACCTGTAAAATATGTTTCATTGTTAGAAATAAGTGTCCTAGGCATAGCAAATCTATTTACCACATTCTATTGTATAAACTGTGCTATTGTGGAAGATGAATAGTTGGTGATGATGGTAACTTCAACCCATTTAGTGTAGTAGTCAATTGCTATGATGATGTAGGCATTTTAATTAGATATGGGGTTGATGGATCCCATGAAATCAATTCCCTAGATATTAAAAGGCTTTAGTGGTTGAATCCACTATTGGAATTCTTTCATTCATATAATCATCCCTCCATCTCATTAGCAACATTTACATAAATGTAAGAATTGATTAGCATCCTTGAAGATGGTTGGTTAGTAATATCCTACCATGAGGATTTTAATGACCATCCTACTTCCAATGTAATGGCCCCAATAAGGACCCTTGTGAGCATCTTGGAGGATTCAAAATTAATCACTGTTGGACACATACCAACATACCATGCCATTGACATAAACCTTGTAAAGGTTTCTCTTAACTTTTATGTAGTGTTTGGCTTGATGAAGAAACTATGATTTCTTATTGGTATCACACTCTTGTGGTAGTTACTAGTTGAGTAGATAGGAAAGGAAGTCCTTGTACTAATTAGTACCTTCAAGACTTTACATGTCAACATTTTTAGCAAAGAGGATTTCATTTGAAAATTGGTCTAATAGAGATCCTTCGTCCTTTTTTCTATCCCATCACAACTGAGAGAAGTGGTCAGTGACCACATTCTTGGTTTCCGTTCTATCCACCATGGTGAGGTTGAATTCCTATATAATCACTAGCTACCATATGACATGGGGATTCACCATTGGTTTGTTCATGAGGAACTTGATAACACTATGGTTTGTGTGCACAAAAACTTGATATCTAAGCACATAGTACTTGAATTTCTCTAAGGCATACACCATTGTCATGAGCTTTTTTTTTGTAGTGGTGTAGTTCTATTATGCTCTCATAATGCTTTAGATTGCATAATGGATGTAGTAAGGATGTTTTTGATCATCTAATTATGTAAGCATGAACCCCAAAGCATAGTTGGATGCATTAGTCATAATGTAAAGTGGTCTAGACTAGTTAGGAGCATGTACAATTAGTGTTTCTACAATATTTTGTTTTAATTGTTGAAATGTGTTCTTGCATTCCTTGGTCCAGGTCAAAAGTGCATTCATCTTGGTAAGCTCAACCAATGGCTTAGCAATTTTGGAGAAGTTTTCAATGAAGAACCTATAATAACTAGTCTGGCCAAGAAATGGTCTTACATCTTTCACTATTTTAGGTTCTTTAGTGATTCCTTGGATGACTCATACTTTTTATGGGTGCACCTCAATCCCTTTGCTTGAAATTCTATGCCCTAGAATAGTGCCTTCTTGGACCATTAGGTGGCTTTTCAACCAATTGAGCTTTAATTTAGTCTCCATGTAGTAATAAAGCACCTTCTCAAGATGATCCAAGGCTTGATCAAATGTAGTTTCATAGGTAGAGAATTCATTCATGAAGAATTCTACTTTGCTACTGATTTGTTGTTGAAAGATGTTGAGAACCAACTATTGGAATGTAGCAAGTGCATTTCATAGGCCAAATGGCATCTTTCTACATGCAAAAGTTCCCTAGAAACTTGTGAATGTATTTCTAATTTGGTTCTCTTGTGAAATTTGGATTTGGCTATAGCTACTATAATCATCTAGGAAGTTGTAATAATAATGCCCCGCTATGGTGTTTAACACTTGGTCAACAAATGATAATGGAAAGTCATCTTTGTAAGCTTCCATGTTCAATAGCTAGAATTCTACACAGACTCTCCATTTTCCTCCTTTTTAAAGAACAATAATAAATGGACTAATCCATTTTCTATCTATAATTAGGTAGATGAACCCATCCTTGAGGAGTTTTTTAACCTACTTTTTGACAACCTATTTCAATTTAGGCTTTAACTTGTCCTACAATTGTCTCTTTGACTTGATGGAGGAATCTGCATAGATACGGTATTAGCATGTCCATGGATCAATTCTTGTAAACTCATGATATGACCAAGAAAAAGCTATTGGACATTTGTTTACCACCTTCAATAGTTTCTATGTTTGTTCCAAAGTAAGTGTGGCATTGATCATTACTAGCTTGCCATTATTATAAAAGGCATATTTCATCACTACCAGTAAAGCCTTTAATTTAAAGGGCTCTTATTTAAATTGATCATGGATCTCCAACTCTTCCCAATTCCTATCACTTTGTGTGTGGTAGAGTTGCTCCATTTTGTTCATGTTTTCAAGATAGGCACTAGTGAGGCTCTTAAATGATTCCATGCACATAATGGATTCAACTTGACAATCTATTATTGGCCATTGGGTACCTTCTTATTTTGTGCCTATTGCATATAAGTAATTTGGAATTACATCTATTTTGACATAATGATTGCATGGTTGGAATGATGAATTTTTTATCATCCATAGTTCTTTTACATAATGGCACCCTATGTCACTGTATGCAATGCATAAAATCCTTTTCTTCTTTACTTTGCCAAATTCACTCTCCTTGGAAATTTCCAAGGATAGGTCTCAGATCCTCATCTTGGCATCGACCATACTTAGCCATGACCTTCCCATAATGATAGGGAAGTTCCCCTTAGAGTTTCTAAAATCGATCATAAGAAAATTAGTAGGATAAGATCACCCATAGATGGTGGTTATAGTGTCCTACACCAGCACTAGAGAGATAGTGTTGGACTAATCTGCCAACTTCAGTTTGATATTGTTCTTCTTCAAAGGGGTACATTTCAAGCCTTGTATATTTCTTGGAAAATCAAGTTGACTTTAGAACCTAAATCTAAGAGAGCTTTGCATGGTTTATTCCTTGTGATTTGTAAGTAAATGAGGGGACTTTTAAAATCAGATCATTTCCTAGGAAGGTGGCAAGCCTTTATTCAATCCATGACTACGTGGATCAACATCATAGTGTGGATTTAGAGAGATTTTTGGTTTTAAGATGGCTTGGTACTATTTTTAAAGGTTGATGTAGTAGGGATAGATGTTTGCAAGGATTTTGTGGGGCTATTGATTTTGAAGAATGGTCTCTTATGAGGCTTTGGTTCAAGATCATTCACATGGATATTTGACTATAGATTTACCAAGATCATGACATTTCTTTGTGGTGGCTGTATAGGGATTTCACCATACATTAATTGAGTAGGTGGTAAAGGTGTAGTTAGTTGTGATGTAGGATTTGATGAATGTTAAGAAGAATAAAAAGGAAAACAGACTCCCCTCTTGGAGAAGGTTTTCTATAGTATTATGGAGGATAGTAGTTATAAGGGAAATATATGTCACTAGAGGAGTCATGTAGGTATATAGACTGTTGGTCATGATAACCATAAGGATCAGGTTACTTGTAGAAATATTGTCACCATAGTCATGACATCTCCCATGACTCTAGGTGTTGCCACTCTTAGTACTTTTGCTAAGATTACAGTGATGCGTCACTTGGATAATACATTTATTAGTGAAGCTATTGCCTATAGTTTCCTTGTGGGTAAGGTAGCCACTTGGGTGTTTGTTACTTTGCCAATCTAGGATTTAAGACATACATCCTAGATTCCTATAGATGTGATACCACTAGACAACACCCTTAGGGTGTTCATACTTCTCACCTTCACATCCATCATCATTTTTTTAGAATCTATATCTCTTCTACTACTGTAGCTTTACCCTTGTTCTTATAATAATATTTCTTTCCATCCTTTTTCTTTATTCTTTATTGATCACTACTCCCTTAATCTCTTCTTTTCTTTGTAATTTTCAAAGCTACTTGGAACTTCTCATTTAAGGAGTCCTATATCTTTTCCACCTTAGTTGATATTTCAGTGATAGATTTTTGGATTGGAAAGGTTTTCCTCTACACCACTTCATCAAGCAATGATTCCCCCTCAAAGTCATATAAACATACCTCCCTTTTGGAAATGGAGAGGTCCCTGTTGTACTCCTTTGTACTTTCATGCTTTTTGAGCTCTTCTTCTTCTTTATCTACCTAATCTATTAGCTTTTTAATCTAATGGGCTCGCATCTCAAAAAGTATTTTTTGAACATAGATCCCAAGGATTTTTCTTATTTCATTTTTTGGCCCATCTATGATATGGTGGAGATGATCCTTTTGGTAGTATCCATGGCTTGGAAATTAGTGTAAAAGAGAATAGTACTTATCCAAGGATGCATTCAAAGAATCATGATTGCCTTGCTTCTATCCTTGGATCTATCTCCACAAGTTGGACACTTTGGAGTATGCTTGGTACTTGTCATTAAATAGCTCTAACATAGTATTTCATCAGTGAATGGATTTCAACTCCAAGGACTAGTACTAGCTCTCAACTTTCTTAATGAGTGTTCTTGAGAATAGCTTTAGCTTTTTCCATTCACTCTCTATCTTCTGTAAGGAACAAGAATCATGAAAGACTTGAAGATGATTTTGTGGATCTCAATTATATCCCCATTCAAACCTAGGAATATTGTTCATATCAAACCTCTTGATTTAGCTATCTTTCAAGTGTCTTTTAGGTATCCACACTACCTATGAAATGTTCAACATGTTTCAAGGAATCATAAGAGATTCATCATAGTCATGACAATATTGGTAACCCTTATCATGACCATGATGTTTATCATGAGTCTTGCTATGTCTTCTTTTGTGATGATGCTGCACCTCTACTTGTAGTTTTTCTTATCCTTGTTCTTGATCATCCCAATGGGATCTATGTTCATTCCTATCCCACCATTTCTCTCCATCCCAATCTTAACTATCCTTCTTTTTATCTTAGCTCCTCTTCCTCATGTTAGAGTTTGAGAAGGAAGATGGAGAGAATGATAAGGGTGAAGAAGAAGGAGAACTAGGGAAACAATGCTTGTTAGTTCCTCTCTTTTCATCCCTACCCTAATCAACTTGCTTTTATTTTTCTTTTTCTTTGTACTTATCATTATCCTTGCCCTTTGATGTTTGGCTTAGATTCCTATCTCTTAAGGCCCACTAGTCTTGAGAACTAGTCTTTCCCTTAGCTAGGTTGTGCATAGTTGATTGCAACCTTTAGTTAAGGGTCTTCTCATCATAGAAAGGAGGAGAATCTATGTACTAGTATTAACCTAAAAAGATGTCCTCACCTTCATTATGTTGTTTTAAGAATAATTGAGTTGGAATCCTCTTATCCTTAGTGGCCTCATAACGTGTTTCTATCTATTAATCTTTTTTATGTTGGGCATTAGTAGGATGATAATCTCCATAAGGATGATCCTAGATCTCAAACACTGCATTGAGTGAAATGATGCCTAGCTTGATGAGATTATTCATTATCATGATAGGAATAGACTGGTTGGGAGTTAACATAATGTTTCTTTCCATATTCATCCAATGTAGTTGCTCGTCTTGATGCAAGATGAAGGTAAAATCTAGATTATAGGTATCTAGATGGGTGNATCAACACTTTACTATAAATGCATTTTACATTCCACATCATGATAATTCAAGTAATTAACCATGAATACATAAGTACANCAAGAAGAAGAGAAGATAGATCTTGCTAAAAATAATATACTTGTTGGTGTCTTATTATTTCCTTAATGATTTATCATTGATTTGTCCTTACAACATCTTTAGATAATGTCATGGTCTTTTCCTACTTAGTGCACCTAGCTAAACTAAGTTCCTAGAAATGGTGTCAATGATGAGTAGCAAGTATACCCTATGCCCAACCATACAAATCACAAGCGTGCACTAGCAATCCGGTTGAATTCCATGGTCTTAGTTTCTAAGTTTGTCTATGGATAGAGACTGTGAACCAAAGGGTCATATGATCATTGTCTTCCTAACTCTGACTTGCGTAAGCTCTTGCATATAGTTAAGTGTGAGTTAAGGCATATGATATTGATTTTTATTTATATATTTATATATTTTTTATCTTAAGTTCTATGTAGGAAGATGAACATTTAATGACTAACTATTTTAACTATCTAACTTGTCTAAAGGCTAATTATCCTAACATAAGTACTTGTACCCACTTGTTGTACACATATCAAACTCATATTAATGTTACTAGGTTATCAAGTAATGATTACTGGGTGTACCAAATGATCACTTATGGGATTACCAAGTGTTATACATTATGCTTAAAGTGATTGTACTTATGTATTCATGGTTAATTACTTGAATTATCATGATGTGGAATGTAAAATGCATTTATAGTAAAGTGTTGATCAAGAAAGATTAAAATAATCCAAGTGTTATAATAAATTAAATAAATATTAACTTTATTACTATGTATGCCAATGTGTTCAAGTACATGGTTGATGAGTAGTGAGGTACCCTTACACCCAACCATATAAATCACAAGCGTTCACGCTTGATCTAGTCAAATTCTATGGACTTTGTTGTTTCCAATGCACTAGTCCTTTAGGAAGCGAATCTAGCCTTAAGGTCAATTGTTGTCTTCCCAATTACACTTGTGATATTTTTTAGTATGGTTAAGTGTAACTAAGGCATGTGATTTGTATCATTTTTATGTTTTATAGTTGGTTGCTTGAAATGTAGATAAAAAGGGATTTAATTAACTAATCTAAACTAACTAATTAACTAATCATTTAACTAATCCTAACATAAGTATCCATTCCCACTTTTTGTACATGTATTAAACCCACATATTCATTGTTGGGTGGCCAAACGCTACGCTATTGAGTGTACCAAGAGATAACGTTGTTGAGATTACCAAGTGAATACGTGTTATGCTCGAAGTGGTCGTACTTATGTGTGTAATCTATCCAACTTAATTTCTTAACTAACATAGTAACTAGAAAATAATTGATAATTAATTAAAAACATTTAATAAATAATTGGAAATAGTAAATGCATAAATAAAATATCTAATCTATTCAAAGTGCTACAAGGTTTATCAGAAAGCTCATCTTTATTACTACACACAATGTCATGCTCAAGTACAACAATGCTTGAATAAATATCTGTACCCTCAATGACTTCTACTGCAGGCACTCACGGGAAAAATTTCTAAATTTTGAATGAAAAAAATGCAAGAGCTTTGCTACTATTGAAATCTAGATTATCTTAAATGTGGCTAGTAGGTGCATATTTATAGGTGATGGATAGACATTACATCAATGAGGCCTCATTGATGTAGGATGAGATGTGTCGATGAGGCCTCATCGACATAGCCAACCAACGACGACTCATCATACCCCCACAACTAAATGAGCACTCGTCCTTGAGTTCTTTTACAAAATTAGAAAGGTATGGGATTATTGACTGAATTTTCTTCAACAAAATAGATTGATTGACTTGACAAAAAATGGAGTGCCCAAATGTATGGATCAACACATTATAAAAATGATGGTTTTTAGGACACAAAATTGAACACCATGACACAACTCTTCAAAAATTGGACAACATGTTCCTTAATGGTGTGAATCTTATTGGAGAAGATTGAACAATCCTAGGCAATGGTGGTTCCTAAGGCTCTAAGGAACCTTCATTAGCTTCATGCATTGGTGATGGTTGAGGTAGTTGCAATTGTCTTGTGGCTGCTGCAACTTTAGGTAGGAGGTAGAAAGCATCTAGTAGTGCTTTCATTTTCTCCTCCTTACTCTTAGGATCATGCACCATCCATGCAACTTCCCCAATGTGGGTTGAAACAGGCACATCCC
Organism: Gnetum montanum; assembly: GCA_015680685.1. Classification (NCBI taxonomy): domain Eukaryota; kingdom Viridiplantae; phylum Streptophyta; class Gnetopsida; order Gnetales; family Gnetaceae; genus Gnetum; species Gnetum montanum. The sequence continues at coordinate 1,010,239 of MNCI01004926.1, read as the reverse complement.
AAGGGCACAAGATTGCTGGAAACAACTCCTTAGCATTTACAAACTAGGCAAAAAATTGTTTGTGTTCAATGTCAAATGCTCTTACTATGTTCTTTAGCTCTTGGTAGTCATTCATTCATCTGACTAGGTCCTCAATGATAGATTGTTGATTTTTGGATCATCCTTTAAGAACCTTGGGTTCAACATTAGTAGTCTCAAGCTTTTGCTTTGTGTCCTTGTGGTGTTTGAACTCTACCTTATATAGCAAATACGAGCTAGCCACTTGTTTCTTTAATTTTAAAAATAGCCATCTAGTTATCAGCATTGCTAGGTTTGCATAATACATATTGGCCAACTCTGTATACTTTGTCATTTTCTTGATTTGTAACCCCTTCAAGTAAATCTCCACTTTGTTGTAGGCGTCATCTCTCCTCTTTGTTGGAGTTGCTAGAGGGCTTCATTCACTTTTACCTTTTCCATCTAGATTTATTTTTCATTAATTTTCTCTTGAAAGCCAACTTGGTCCTTGTAGTGATTTTTCGCTTTCTCAAATTTGAGAGCTTCATTCTTCTAGGTGATGATCTTGATGGCAGACTTTTGTCGTAAGGTGCGTACCTCCTCCATTGATAGATTGAGGTTCTCCATGGCCAATTTTCTTAGTTCAATGTTGACTCTGGTAAGCTACTCCTACTGTTGATGAATGAACTCTTGCATTTGATCTCTTTGAGCATCAACATTTCGTAGGTGATGATTTTGCCTGGTCAATGCTTCATTCTCTTGGTGCATCTGATTCAAGTCATTTTTGATTAAGTGCATTTCAGCTTCTACCATGGATTATTTAAAAATGGCCATTACTACTTCCTCCTTAGCTTTTTGAAATCATTCTTGAAGCTATTTGATAGCTTCATCTTTTGTCATTGTCAGGCTGAGAATTGCTTATTTTGTAAGTTGGGCACAAAGTTTAGTAACCTCCGTAGCCAAGTGTTGATTTTGCTCTTGGGTTGTTTCTAGTTGTCCCTTCAAAATGATGCATCTACCCCTTGGATTTAGTAGGTCTAACTAGGTTGCAGTGATGTTCTTTCAGAGATCAAAGATGTCCAAAGTTGGTTGCCTAGTTCCTACCAGTTGTTCCAGCAACTGTTCATGTTAGGTTGCATTCAATTTCTCATTGACCATGCCTATGGACGTCTGCACATCTTGGAGTGTAGATACATTTGGTATAGATGTCGTGAATGCATTCAATGCTTTAGCTACATGGTTAGCTACTACTTCTACCACTATCTCCTACCCTTGGTGCTACATTACCAAGATAGTTTCGTCTTCACCTTCCTCCAACCTCAATGAGAAAGTGGCAACATTCCTAGAGATTTCTAGGAATAGATGATGTGTTGCTAATGATACAATAACCTCTTGGGCATTGGGATCTAACCTTGAAT
>MNCI01004926.1:959482-1008791 GCA_015680685.1 Gnetum montanum | reverse complement strand
AGCTCCTCTCCTTGAGTGGTCATTGGCATCTTACCTTTCATGATTTCTATCCATGAGGCCAAGGGAGCATGCTTGAGAGTATCATTAGAATAATGAATAATGCTTGCCCTTTTGTAAAGTTTTCTAATAAGGCACAAAAAGGGCAGGGTTTTCCTTCCATGTTTGTTCTCCTTGAAGCACTTCTCGATCTCCAAATAAATTAGCTGTGGAAGGTTAACAAGAAATTTTCCACATAGAGTGATGTATGCTTAGGTGGAGAAAGCAATCACCTTGCTTGGCCTCACCATTGGGTTGAGGTGATTGGCTACAATTTTGAAATAAATCTACTCCACCGGTGTGAGTGCACCATACTCCTTATGATCCACCCTATAGCATTGTTGGGTCCATTTCCCTTTTGCCTTAGGATCACCTTTTGTTGATATCTCTACCAAGTATGTTCCAATGTCTAGCAATCCTAGTGCTTGTGCAATGGCTTTCATTGAGTAGGACACTTGAATGTCCTTAATTTTTATAACTGACCTTGGCTTTCGACTATTCCGGAAGAGATAGGTCTTTTCCATGTATTTCCCATTGGATGTGATGACTATCCACATGGGAGAGGCTTGCAATTGTGTCTTGACATCCTTTGAAGGTTTTTCCAAAAATGAATTAAAGTTTATCTCTTAAAGAACTGATCTTTGAATTTCCCAGGGTTTGATGATGTCTAGGTAGTCTTAAATTAGAGTGACCTCAGGCCCTGGCATGGGTTTAGGCACTTCTCCTTGTTGGGATTGTTCTATAAGAACTTCTTCCTCTAGAATATATCAAATAGATTCTACTTCAAGCTCCTCACAAAGAGGTCCTATTGCATGGGTTACCTCTTATTGTTCTTGGCCTTGTTTAGCTGGCCCCTTCTAGCTTTAGGTCACTTTTCCTATGGTTGTGAAGGTTCTCCTTCCTACAGATGTTTTTGTTTGGGTGCCATTTGTAATCACAATAAGACCATGGATTAGCAATCATTATGTAACTTTAAAATAATTAGGATACCTTAACTCTTGAGGGTAGTTACACTTGGCTAAGTTGTGAATATGGTTGATTTAATTAACTCACTTATTATTTTTATTTATGCATTATCATTGATGAATCATCCCGGAGGTTGTTGGAAGGGTTAACTATTGAAAGAGTTGATATTTTTATGTTGTTAAGGTTACTAAGCCTTGGGGGAGTTAGAAAATGTTTTTGAAAATTTCATTGGAAACCTTAAGGTTTGTAGCCCCCACGATAGAGATCTTACCTTTGGTAAGTGTAGGATCAAAAAATGTAGTGATTTGGACAAATGGTTTGAAAGTTATGGGCTTTGGAAGGTTTTGGGCTATGAAAAATTGCAAAAATTCCCTATGTTATGAGTAATTGCAAAAAATTTCCAAAGTGTCTAGTGGTATATATAGTATTTTTGCATTGTGTTAATGAGGCCTCATCAACGTAGCTATTGACCACTATTGACTTTCATTGACTTTCGTCAAACTTTCAAAATACAAGGAATTTTTTGATGAAATTGGGATCAAATGAAAGCTTAGAAGACCACGAATAGCATGAAATCATGAGAATAGTATGTTGAAGTTCATAAATTTGATAAAATGGAGAAAAATTGAGAAAAAAATTGATTTAATGGATGAATGCAATGAAAGATTGAGTACCGAGTGGTTTACATAACGAAAAATATGAAATATAGGATTGTAGTGATGTCAAAGGTAAGGAACCTTAACTAATCAAGATAAAAGCTATGCAAGTGGGACCTCCCCATAGCAGACCCATGCCCTTTTTGCCCTTGCATAAACCCAATTAATGATCATGATAAGTTAAGGACCAACCAGAAAGAATCCACTCAAGAATCCCAACACATAAGACTAAGACATAGAGCATAACATAGAGCCTAAAAGTGAGGTGATTTATGGAAGCATGAATGAATGATAGAGAAGGTGGAATGGAGTTCCAAATTGAGGTCATAAGAAGTCCCTTGTGAAATTTGTGGTTAAAATGACTCAAGAAGTTCCATCCTTAGTCTAGACGAAAACCATTTGCTTTTAGTGAATTTGCATCACCACTCTAAGATGGTCCACCCACTTGAGACACAAGAGGGCTTCCAGAAAACAACCACCATTCCAAAAATAGAAGAAAGGAGAAGTAGGAAGTGAGAGAGAGTGTGTGCCTTAGTTAGAGGGAACCTTCAGGCATAGATTAATGTTGTTCGAGTCCCATAACTAGTGCTTGTAGCCATTTTATTTGTCCAAGGGGTGTGCTTTGAATTCCCATTGTGTTGTTTTTTTTTTGAAATGGGAACCACACCATGCGAGGACTTATTCTTGTCAAAGGGATGTGCTTTGAATTCCCATTGTTTTTTTTCTTTGAATGGGAAGTACACCATGCAACAACTTATTTTTCTTCTTGATATTGGGTGGTATGGAACAATAAGAAGTCTATGAAAAAAAATTAAGCACTTAAGCAAGAAGAAGAGTATAAAGAGTATTGAGTCTCCTTGAAGTCCCACCCTTTACAAACCTTTGGATCCTTCCTAATTCTAGAACTACCAAGGTTATTGATTGATTAAAAGTTTCTTTAATGAAAAAGGACCCCAAATTCCCAGAACAAGGAAAACCATAGAGTTCATTGGATGGGTGGGTGATGTAGACTCACTAACCATTCCATGAAAAATAAACCATGTTAAAGTCATCAGACATCATAATTCAAAAATAGAAACTAGACATCTACAATCACACATAGGCACAAACCATCATTAGTAAACAGCAACAGCAACACTGTGACCTATGACAATAAAGAAAATTTATTAGTAAAAATAAGAAAATATCACACTTAAAAAAAGAAATAAAATAAGATAAAATATATAAGAAAGTATAAACTAATTAAGAAGGTTTAAAGGTACTAAAGATGGTGTAAAATTAGAAAAATTCAAAAATTAAAAATTTGTAAAATAAAAAACATGAAAAAAATGATAGAAAAATTGAGAGGCCATGGTAATGGTTAGCATGGATGGCCATCTCCCCCATGACTGAGTTGGAGGGAGGAGATCCAAAAACTACAATGTGAGTGCCCATTCAGTGAGGCAGTAGTTACACTAGCCTATCTTGGTTCTAGAAAAGGTTTGACTTGTTGCATATTGACCAACTAATTTTTATTTGGATTATCAGGTTTGTAAATTATCATGGCCCTAGAGGGAAAGGTTTGATTAATTGTATAAGGTTCCTCCCACAATGTTTGGAATTTTTTATTTTGGGGTACATGTGTGGGGTTCCAATAAAGAACGTTAGCTCCTGGTTCAAGTTTTACTTTCTTGATTCTAAGGTCATGAAACTACTTACTAAATGCCTTGTTCACCTCATTCAAGGATAGGGCCACTAAGAAATTTTCATTTAGCACATTTAGATTGATCAATCTTTCCTTCTATGCTAAACTTAGGTCAAGGTTTAGATCACAAGCCGTTGAGAGTGTACAGAGCTTGGATTGAACTAGGAGCATTGGAAGTTTCCCATACACTAACTCACAGGGAGAATATCCAATAGGAAATTTTCAATTTGAATGATAAGCCTAGAGAGCATTGTTAAGTTTTGTACTCTAGTCTTTTTTATATTTGCTAATGTTTCACATTAGTATTTTTGTAATCTCCTAGTTGGTTACCTCTGTTTGACCGTTGGATTGGGGGTGATAAGGTGTTGTTAATTTATGTTCTACCCCCAAGCATTACATTAATTTTCTAAATGTGGCACCTATGAAGTGAGTCCCATTATCAAAAATTAGTGAACATGGCACCCTAGACCTATTTAGAATATTTTGTTGTATAAATTTGGTAGCAGTGGATGATGTACAATTAGTAATGGATACCACTTCAGCCCATTTTGTGTAATAGTCAACTGCTACTATAATATACATCTTCTCATTAGACATGGGTGTGGTGGGATCAATGAAGTTGATGCTCCATATGTCGAAAGGTTGTAGTGGTTGAATCCACTATTGAGGACCTTCCATGCGAGCGGTCATCCCTCTGTCACGATGAAAACACTCACAAGACTTGACAAACTAGTGGACATCCCTAAAGATTGTTAGCCAATACTATCCCACCATTAGGATTTTTATGGTTGTGCATCTTCCTGCATAGTGGCCTTCGTAAGGCGCTTCATGAGCATCCTAGAGAATGTGCAGTCAAGCTTCATTAGGGACATACCAATGGATCAAGCCATCGACACACACTTTATAAAGGTGTTCATTGATCTCCATGATGTATTTGACCCAATGAAGAAATTATTGCTTCTTCCTAATGTCCATATCCTATGACATCTCTTGAGTGAGAAGATATGTGAAGATGCCATTATACCATATTTCTTTTTCAGGAATTTGTTCACTTATTGCTCCAGTAAAGAGGAGTTCGTATGAAAACTAATTAGAGAGTAGGCTCTCCTCCTCTTTGTTATCCCATCCTAAGTGAGAGAGGTGGTCAGTGATCACATTCTTGGTCCCTTTGCAATCTACCATAGTGAGATTGAATTCATGCAAGATCATGAACCACCATATGACATGAGGGCTCACCATTGACTTATTCATAAGGAAGTGAATTGCATTATGGTCTGTAAGCAAAAACACTTTGTAACCTAGCACATAATGTCTAAACTTTTCTAGCACATACACCACTACCATTAATTCGTTTTCCATAGTGGTGTAGTTTAACTATGCCCCAACAATGCTTCAACTCATGTAGTGGATATAATATGGACATTTCTTATCATCCATCTATGTGAGCACTACTCCCAAAACATAGTTAGATGTGTTTGTCATGATATGGAATGTTTTGGACCAATTTGGTATTTGTCATGATTGGTGTTTCTACAAATTTCTCATTTAATTATTGGAATGCGTGTTCACATTCCTTGGCCTAAATGAAATGTGCATCTTTCTTTGTAAGTTCTACCAATGGCTTTGCAATCTTATAGAAATTCTCAATAAATCACCGATAGTAACTAGTGTGTCCAAAGAATGATTGGACATTTTTTACAGTCTTTGGTTGGTGTGTTATTCCTTGGATGATCCTTATCTTTTTTGGGTCTACCTTAATCTCTATTTTTGAAATTTGGTGCCCTAGCACAATGCCTTCTTAGACCATGAGATGCCTCTTTTACCAATTGAGCCATAAGTTTGTCTCTACACATCTCTTTAGTACTTGCTCAAGCTAGTCCAAGGATTGCTCAAAGGTAGCTCCATAAGTGGAGAAGTCATCCATGAAGACTTCAAGATCACTACTAATTTGGTGTTAAAAGATACTAAGTACCAAGTATTGAAATGTTGCAGGGGCATTGCATAGGCCAAATGGCATCTTACAGTATGCAAAAGTCCCCTAGGGACTCATGAATGTTGTCTTGGTTTGGTCTTCTAGTGTAATTTGGATTTGGTTATAGCCACTATAACCATCCAAGAAACTATAATAATAATGCTTAGATATGATATCTAACACTTGATCTACAAATGGCAAAGGAAAATGATCTTTAAATGTTACCATATTTAATAGCCTAAAGTCATTACAAACAAGCCATCTTCCACCCTTCTTCACTACTATTATGAGTAGGTTAACCCACTCACTCTTGGTGATTGGGTAGAAGAACCTTGCCTTGAGGAGTTTCTCTATCTCCTCCTTAACAATTTACTTTAATTTGGGGTTCAACCGCATTTGTGGTTGCCTTTGAGGCTTCATGGTTAGGTTAGTGTAGATGTGGTGCTAGCATATCCTTGGATTGATTCCTGTTAGCTTTGGATATGACCAAGAAAAGGTTGTTGACCATTTATTCAACACTTTCAACAACTTTTCATTTTTTTCAGGAGTAAGTTTGGCATTAATAATGACCAATTTACCATTCTTTAAAAATGCATACTCCATACCAGCTAGTAAAGTCATTCACTCTAAGGGCTCTTGCTTGAAGTGATGAGGGATTTACAACTCTCCCCAATAGGTATTATCATCTTCATTAGAGAGTTGGAAATGAACTTGTTCAATTTTGTCCATTCCTTCAACCTATGCACATGTTAGGCTCTCAATTGGCTTCATGCATGTTGTGCTGCTATTAGAATCAAGTATCAACCACTAGATGCCTTCCTACTTTGTGGTCGCTACATACAGAAATTATTGAATATTAATTTCTTGTGCATACTAATTGCATCCATTAATGTATGTTCTCTTCATGGATTAAATTTTCTACATGCAATTGCACCTGTTCTCACTATACACGATGCATGGAATAGACTTCTTCTCAATCTTTCCTAGCTCCTTTTCCTTTGAGATTTTGAGAGATAGGTTCCTTATACCCATTTACACATTGAACATGCTTAACCAGCCCCTTTCCATAATGATGGGGAAGTCACTTTTGTAATTTTCCACCTTGAATACCAAAAAATCAGCAAGATAGGACCACCCACAAACAATGGTCATAATGTCCTCTACTAATCCCAAAGGGATAGTGATCGATTGGTTTGCTAATTATAAATAGATGTTGCTATTCTTAAGAGGTGGTAGGTTCTAGGCCTTGTACATATCATGGGAGATGAGATTAACTCTAAAACCAAAGTCCAAAAGAGCCTTAAATGGCTCTTGTCTAGCAATATGTAGATAGATGAGTGGACTTCCTGGATCAAATCTTTTTATAGAAATGTTACTAGCATTAATCTAATCAAAAATAGCATGGGTTAACATTACAATGCAAATACTAGGTGCAATTGGTTTGAAGGGCACTAGAAGGTAGTTGATGTAGAGGATGAGGGTGTTGGAGAAGTAGGGTGATCAACCAAAGTAGGTTGTGAGGGTTGGAGAAGACTATTGGAAAAAAAGAAAGGTCATTTCCTTGATCGATTATCTAGGCCACTTGGTTGGAAAACTAGTTGTGCGTGTACAAGCCACGTAGCATTTTGTTGTTGTGGCTGCAGAGGAATCTTACCCTACATAGATGGAGCTAAAGGTGATTGAGTTGAAGTGGAGGTGTAGGTGCATAGGGATGTGGAGGATGATAAGGATATACATATGGGTTTTCCCCTTGAGTAGATGATGGTGAATGTGTTTGGTGGTACTCTAGAGGGTAATAGTGATGCTAGAATGATGCATGACTTGCCAAACTTCTAGGGGAGACAAGCTACTAAACATAGTACCTGTATGGATTTGGTTGCCTATAAGGGTACTTCTACCTTAGTAGTGGCATTCCCCATGATTATGGTTAATACCACTATTGGTGTTATTCATATAGTTGTGGAGGAGCTCCAATTGGGTAGTAAGCTTGTTATTGCTAGTGAACTATCTTGGATTGCCTTGAGGGTAAGGCAATCATCTTGGAGCTTGCCTACATGTTAGGCAAGGATTCAATGCGTACACTCTGGACTCTTGTAAGTGTGACATGACAGGGTAACATCCCTTTGGATGTTCATATCTTTAGATGTCACATTTAGTTTCATCATTAGATTCAGACTCCACAACTTCCTCTACTGTAGTAGCTTTGCCCTTACCTCTATGGTAGGCACGTTCAACTTCTTTTCACCTCCTGCAATTACAGTCACTATTTTTCTCTTTGGATTCTTGAGCAATCTTTAAAGAAATTTGAAATTTATCATCCAAAGAGTCCCATAACTTGTCAACCTTGGCTGAAATGTCAGAAACAAATTTTTGGATGGGCAAGGTCTTTCTATTCACCACTTCATCAAGTGGTGATTCCTCCTCATCACAAAATTGGACCTCTCATTTTTTGATGGATAGGTTCCTATTATATTCTTTAGCACTTTACCTTTTTCATAGATCACTTCTTCTTTTGCTACCTACTCAGTTAGCCTTTGGATTTGATGAGCTCTTCTTTTAGAAAACCTTCTTTGCGCATACATCCCAAGGGTTCTTGTTTTTGCTCTAAGCCCATCTATGATGTGGCAAAGTTGTTCCCTCTAAGAGTAACCATGGCCAAGGCATCAATGTAGGAGTGAATAGTATCATTCCATGGTGGCATCCAAGGGTTCATATGCTCCTTGTTTCCAGCCTTGATTTGCCTTCTTAGATCAAACACTTTTGGAGTATGTTTGATATTTGTCATTGAAAAATTCTAACATAGTACTCCATCTTTAGATAGATTCTAGTTCCAAGGATTGGTACTAGCTTTCAACTTCCTTAATGAGTGTCCTTGGGAAAAGCTTGAGTTTCAACCACTCGTTCTCTATGTTTTGTAAGGCATAGGCATCTTGAAATGTTTGTAGATGTGTCTATGGATCAGAATTGTACCCCCCTTAAATCTTGGAATATTGTTCATGTTTAGATGCTTGATCCAACTATCCTTCATATGCCTGGTTGGGATTATTACTGCCTTTGCAATGTTAAGCATACTTTGAATCACTAATAAGGGTTCATCATCATCATTGCGTTAATGATGCCAATGATAGTTTCGGCCATCCCTTTGGTTTTGGTGGCCTTCATGGTCATTATTATTTTGTCAATCACCTTCATCATGGTTGTTTCAATGGTGGCTCCCATGAGAATCATTAGATGAAGAGTAATGTTCAAAATTGGATGGAAAGGATGAAGAGGAAGATGGACCACCATTGCCATCATGGTGTCTTCCACCACTCTTATGCTTATTACAATCACCTTCATTAGATCCCTTGTTATTATGATGTTTACTTGAGTCCCTACCTTGGCTTTCACTTTTTCTTGAACATAATTTTTGAATAGTTGATCATAGGATCAGGTTCACACCCTTGCCATCAGTAATAGGGGGTGGAGAATCTTCATGTTGAGAACCTTCTAAGGAAGGATACTCATTTTCCTCTTGATCTCATAGGAATAAGGGGTTAGTGTAATGTTTTCCCTTTGTAGCTTCATGGAGTTTCTTCTAGCATTTATCTCACTTACATTGTGTTTTAGTGGGATAGTAGTTTTGAGTGTCATATCCATCCACAATGTACTCTTTGTGTAGATCTGCTATTCTCAACTTCTCTAGGGTTTTAAACAACATTCTAGGCATAGATTTATTAGGGGGCAAGATGAGATTGCCTTGCATATCATGCCATCACATCTATTCATCTTGATGTAGGATGAAGGTGAAATTTGGTATAAATTCATTTAGATGAGTGTATACGACTTTGCATTCTTATGGGACCAATGGTTTGGTATCTTCGGGCTTGCAAGAAGAAGAAGACATTTTGCAAAACAAAATGAAATTGTCAATGTGCTTTTATAATTTTATGTATAGTGGGGAATGATATTGACCTTTAAGTTCATACAACGATATAATGATATTCACTTAAACCTAAATAGCACATGTTCCACAAAGAAAGTCCCTAGCAATAGTACCAATGATGAGTGGCGAGGTACCCCTACACCCAACGATACGAATCACAAGTGTTCACACATGATTTGGTTGGATTCCATGGACTTCATTATTTCTTTAGGAAGTGAGTTAATCCTTAAGATTAATCATTGTCTTCCCAATTACACTTGTGACATTCGTTGGTATGGTTAAGTGTAACTAAGGCATTCGATTTGTATCATTTTTATGTTTTATAGTTGAGTGCTTGAAATGTAGATAAAATGGGATTTAATTAACTAATCTAAATTAACTAAGTAACTAATCATTTAACTAATTCTAACATAAGTATCCATTCCCACTTTCCATACATGTCTTAAACCTACATATCCACTATTGGGTGACCAAATGCTTCACTACTGGGCATACCAAGTGATAACATTGTGGAGATTACCAAGTGAATACATGTTACACTCAAAGCAGTCATACTTATGTGTGTAATCTATCTAGCTTAATTACGTATCTAACATAGTAACTAGAAAATAATTGATAATTAATTGAAAAAATTTAATAAATAATTAGAAATAGTAAATTCATAAATAAAATATCTAATCTATCCAAAGTGCTACAAGGTTTATCAGAAAGCTCATCTTTATTGCCACATACACTATCATGCTCAGGTACAACAATGCTTGAATAAAGATCCATACACTCAATGACTCCTATTGTAGGCACTCAGGGAAAAAAATTCTAACTTACAAATGGAAAAAATGCAAGATCTTCACTGCTATTAAAATCTAGATTGCCATAAATGTAGCTGATAGGCATATATTTATAGGCAATGGACAAGCACTATGTCGATGGGGCCTTGTCGATGTAGGGTGAGATGCATCAACAAGGCCTTGTTGATGCAGCCAACCAACGATGACTCATCAATGGTGCTTGAATAAAGTTCTATACAATATTTTTCATTCATAGTGTAGTTACTCAGATGGAAAATATTCAAACTTTAGGAATGATAGACTGAAAGGACTTTGCAATCCTATTGACACAAAGATGCCATACATGTGGTTGTTGTGCACATTTATATAGGCATAACTATGTTAAAGTTGACAAATTTGCATTGACACATACAAGATACATTGATAGGGCTATGTTGATGGGGCTACATAAATACATTCCCATTGATGCAGCTAGTCAATTGATGCCTCATCATTCATGAAGAGAAATGACCCAGGAGAGAATCCAAGAATAAGAATGAAAGTTGCAACATATAAGATTCATACCTAGTGAAAAGCAACATTTGCAATGTTCACCATGGTTCTTGGACTAGCATGAGTATCGATATTCATGCATCTTAGTAGAATTACAAGATTTGAATGCTAATGTATTGTGCCTACAAGAAGTCTTACCATGGGAATTCTTATATGAGTTCCAAATCAATTTGAAAAAGTTAAGATATGAAGATGTTATAAGAAAAATGGTTCTTGTGAAAGTTATTCTTCCAAGCCATACATATTAGCCTATTATAGAATTCACAACATGGATGGTTGCATGATTTTTTATAAAGAAGCTAAGTTCAAATTAGTACAAAGGTTTTGATCAAGATTAGGAGATATAATTTTTGAAATTTAAGAACTTTATATCATGGGAAAGAAAGAACAATCATGATTTTGGAAAATCCATATAGCTTTGGCATTGATATTTAAAATCCAAAAATTATAAAGACATGTATGTGTGGTCAATACATATTTAATTTCCAAATCAACATGTCTGAATATTATACTTTGTTAAGTAACATACTTGATTAACCAAATAGAGAAATGTTTGAAGAATAAGTTATTCCTAGACCATATCAATATCAATCTAGTTTCATTTATTCTTTGTGAGCATTTTAATACAAAAGTTGAAAGTAGTGTTTATCAATTCTTAAAATATGGATGTGCAAAAGAACCTTTGGATGATGAATCCAATTTGATTAAGTTGTTTCCATCAATTCAACATGAAATTCCATTAGCTAATGCATATTCTGCTTACTTTGAAGCTTCAATAAATAAATAAAATCTTGGAATAAAAGAATAGATGGTGTTGATGGATAATACTAATCAAGAACCATAGTTTACAAACTATGGTACCATGACTAAAGAAGACAAGTCAACATCATTTTTCATTAAGATCTTAGACTATATTGGGTATGATGCTTGATTCTTCCATGTTACAAAACTATTAGAGTTAATTTCTAAGGAATAAATTAAGAGGTAATATCAAGCCCTACCATCTTAAACAAGGCCATCTAGCCACATATCCTTGATGGTAGAATTATAGCTACTTCCATTAATCCCTGAGCTTGATGAAGATTAGGGAGTATCTTAACCTTAATTTTATTTATGACCTTCATAATTTTCTTCATTATTTAATTTATATTTAGTAAATGAAATTTTGGAATAAATGATTTATCCTACCTTCACTTAGATAACTAGAAATGAGTTGCACTTTGTATGACCATAGTTAGGATGGGTCATTGGTGATTGGTAAACTTTTAATTTACCTCTTGTCATTACCTTAGAGAATCAGGTAAGTATTGATAAAATAAGATCTAATTTTCCATATATTCTTCTCACTTATATTTTCTTTGTAGAAAAAGCAGGTATTCATTAGGATATTCAATCATACTTCAAAAGGAGAATTCAATGTAGTAGAGGATAGGAGCATGGAAGAAGTACTAGAGCTGAAAAAGGATAGTAAATATGAAATTTTTCAAGGATGAATGAAACCTAAGGGGAATAGAGTATCACATCCCCATTTTTGAATGATGTTGGTAGATAATGAAGATGGTGTCTCTTCATAAAAAATGTTATAATTATTGTAATAAGACTTGAAAGGACAAGTTGTAATTAAGACTCAAAAGGACACATTGTAATAATGGGCATGTTTTTGAAGGGATATTTGAAGGTTTTAGAGGTTGTATTAGCATGAAGTTGTAGAATTGATAAAGGTAAGTAACAAGTGATGGGTAAAGTAGGGTAGGAAGGTGATTAGCCATCCCTTCTAGTTGGAAAAATGCCTAAGCATGGTGGTACTACTAGATAGCCTCTAAGGAATAGATGCTGAAAGAAGATAATTACAAAGATTCCTTAAACCATGAACCATATACACTATTCTACATTAATAAAGAATTCTTTTTCTTTTCTTTTTGCATTTTTTCTATTATTTTCTTTATGCATAATGGCGAATGTTACACACATTTGATGTTTGCCACATTCTATTCTTTATGCATAAAGTCTAATATAATGTATATTGATGTTTTTCATGACATCTAAGAATGGGATTTCATGGTGAGTCTCTTGATTTACAAGACTAAAGTTATGGATTTAATTCTATTGGATCATTCTTAGTTAAAATGTTTTTTAGGTTCTAACATCCCCCTTTAGAAATATATGTGTGATGCTAAAAAACATAGTATTTAACTCTTTGTTTGTTAATATTAGAGTTATAGAATTTATTTATGCTTTCTTTGTCTAGGCTATGTGTTAAATTTATGATCCAACATGTGCTAATCATGTAAAAATTATTCCATGCATTTTAACATATAGTAGTAATGAGGAGCTCCCTTGGATTCTATTATCCAAGCTCTTACAAACAAAAAAAAAGCCAAATTTGAACAAGAAAGGAAAGAAAAAACTTTATTCTTAATCAAGGAAAATTAAGCACAAGAATAAAGGAAACATAAAATATCCAAGGATAGACAAGTAATCCAATAAAATCATTACTACATAGTTAAAGTAAGCATTCACTTACAATACTTAAGGACTCACAAGTCTCTTAAGAAGGATGGATAGATAATTACCCTTTCAACTTTTTCATCTCATACTCACTCTTCACCCTTACACTCTTTATTATACAAACTCAGGTCTTTGATGTCAATTTATACTTTTTGAGTAGACTTTCATGTTTTCTTTGGAATGAAAATACATAAATTTGTCTATTAGAATTTACCATAAGACATCCTATCACTAGACAAGATGTCCTTAGGCAAAAGAAGACATTGTTTCTTAGGAGTAAATGTCTTCTAGCTAAACTACTAAGAACAAGACATTAGTGTTGAAGCTCAGAACCTACAAATGCTCCCCAAACAAGCTCTCCTTGATTCCAAAACATCCTAAAACATAAAAAATAAGAAAAACATAAGGGAAACACATACAATCAATTAAGGATTGGTTGGTGTCCTCATCATCTCTCCCTCCATTTAAAAGATACTTATCCTTTAGTAGGCTTTGTAGTTGGGATGACATTAAGCCCCCACAAGGCAAAATTCTTCTCATGAACTCAAATTACATTTTTAGATATCTCATCACTCCAATACATCAAGAAATCATGTATCTTTATACCTCTTATGCTTCTACCCTTCCTTTCTTGTAATACAATTAGCTTCCTTGATGACTTGGATGAAAGATGACCTTTAAGTACATCCTTGAGGATTTCAAGGATATCCTCTAATTCTAATGCAAGAATGTTTCCATGATATGGGATGAAATATAAAATATTAGATACAAAAGAAATAGAAAAATCATTAATAAAATTAACCTCATAAGCATTTCGATTGATCTTAATCCTGAATGGACCAATTCTCCTTGACTTGAACTTATAGAAATGCACATTATTTTGTATTTATTTATTCAAATAGACCTACACATAATCACCAATATAAAATTAAATTTTCCTCTTCTATCATTGTATCATTCGAAATCATCGACATAAAGCTGGAGGAAAATGAATGCCAAAAGATCTCTGGAGAGATACAGGTGACCCTACCTTCACATGAGGGCAAGCTAGAAAAATGAAGGTAGAGTGCCTTGGCTGGTCTACACGTAAATCAACCAAGGACTTCCCCGAGTGTAAGCTATGGCTTGCGCCGGGGTTATCGTAGCAAACATAACATGCAATATGTAAACAGAGCATAGATGTAATGTAAGAATAGAACAGAATGATGTAAATGTAAATAATGAACCAGAATAATGTAAATAGTGTAATGGAAGGAAAAAGAATGTATTGTATTGATTTACAGAATAAAGTGCACCGGTCAAAACACAGCTGCATGTGTAGATGGTAGGTCAAGTGTTAAGCCCCAGGATAAAGGATGAAGCATTTGTAGATGCTCAAGTGCTAGGGATCGCATGCACTCGAGGGTCCAAGGTTGCCAGTCAATGCTCTTTAGGTTGTCCTTTTTGCAAAAATTTCCAACCCTATTTATGTTAATGATCAGGGTATTTATACATTTTTCTAGGCTCAAGAGTAGGATTTATGAATGAGGTCAATGGCTGTGAGATGAGCGAAAAACGGATCGTGTGACAGGTGTACATAGGTAGACTATGTTCTAGATTGGATACACTGTATCTTATAATCTATTTTAGCTTACGCCCATGTACAATTTGTAGTGTAACAGCTTGACCAGCTCAAAAATGTGAAAAAAATTTACAATGACTGATAATGTACAACAAGAGCATTTGCCTTTGGCTAGCTTGTAATTTCTAAATTTGTGACCTGGCTACTGCTAGAGATGTTTTGCTTCACCAAGGTCACCAGCGTATGTTGATCTTGTCATAGCATGCCCTCAGTATGTATCTAAAGTGCTTTTGCTTGGTTGTGACTAGTGCTCACATTGGGCTCACGCTGCCAGCATGACCTCAACGTGACCTTAGTGTTCGCGACCAAAAAATGATGCGTTTTGTATCAAAATTCCACCTCTAAGAATGTTTTTTGAAGTGTAACTACTACCTGACCTAGAGGATGTCTTGTATGTTTAATTTGATCCTATCTGTGCTTGGATTTTGGCCACTCTTGATAGCTCACGCTATTAGCATGACCTCAACGTGACCCTAGCATGACCTGGGCGTGAGCAAGCTGAGATGGTACATTTCACACTAAATCTTGATTTTTTGAGACCTTTCTTTCAAGTGTAATTGCTGCCTGCCCTTGGGGATGACCTAAAAGCTGAATTTGAGCCCATTTATGCCTTGATTTGGGCCACTCTTAGCAGCTCACGCTGGGCTCACGTTGTCAGCATGACCCTAGTGTGACCTGGGCGTGAGCACTGAAAACGGTATATTTTCAAGCCTGAAATCAGAATTCTGAGGGCTGGGACCTAGAGAAATCATTAGTGGACCTCGAGGAGGCCTTGTACCTTCAAAATTAGGCCATTTTAACACTATTTTGAAGCTTTTTTGTGTTACTCACGCTGGACTCATGCGTGAGTTACGTTGCCAGCGTGACCTGGGCATGACCTTAGCATGAGTAACAAGATCTATGCAATTTTGACTTGAAATCTTGGGTTCTAGATGCTGAAACTTGGAGTAGTCATCAGTAGGCCCCAAGGGGGCCTTGACCATTCAATTTAGGACTGTTTTAACCTAATTTGGAAGCTATCAGGGTTGGTCATGTTGAGGGCAAGTTAGCTTGACAGCATGAGCAAGATGGCTTGAACAAGATGGGTGTGAGTTCCATGCCTTAGTCAAGTTTTGCCTCCTGAATGCCAAAAAGGGCTTGAGTCGTTCTTGTTTCAAAGTGTCTAAGCTAAAATTTTCTGGTGTTTCATTGGCTCCTCTTTGTTGATGTTTGGAGGAATCCACCTAAGGGGCATTGACAAAGAAGTACAAAACACCATGAACAACCAAGTACAAAGCATTTTTCGTTGGCCCCTAGCCGGATGTCATCGCACCATGTTCAAAAGTACATTGGATTAAGGGAAACTTAGTTTAAGGAAAGAAGGTTGTAATTGGGGGATTAGGGCTTGGTCAAAGGATGTCATTGTTTGAACTACAGAAGAGAGATGCTCTTGTGTGAACGAGTCAGTTTTTGGTCCTTATCAACAACCAATATATAGTAGACTTGGAACCAAAGCATAGGAGGTGTGTTCTTTGGAGAAATAGGACCCTTGTATCAAGTTTAAGGGAGCCTGCTATAAACAGCCAAAGCCACACAATGATGTGCAACATGATCATTTGAGACATGAGTGTTTTCCCAAGATAATTGCCTTCTCGCCTAGGGCTTGTATGAGAAGAGCTAATGGTCTTTAGTCTATGATGTCCACGAGGTCATGAAGACCATTTCCGAGCATTTTTCTCTTTGACCTTTTTGTTCTTTTTATTTTTCTTTTTTTTTTCTTATTTTCTTTTGTTTTTTCTTTTTGTTTGCTTGTGGTTTTTTTGTTTTTTGTTTTTTTTTTATATTTTTGAGAGATCTTGCTTTCCATGCTATGCTCATGCTCATGTGCTTGCATTTGTATCATGTACCATGTATTTTGTTTTGTGTTGCAACTGCTTAGAGAATCACAGTGCACAACAGTGTATCAAGAGCTTTGGGTGAGTAGGATACAATGCATCTAGGGGATGCAATTGAATAGGATAATGGGACATGATGGGGAATAGGGAATGTATTAGGAGTCGAGAATGTACTTATGAATAGATTGATCAACCCAGTTGCATGCGTCAGGAAGAATGTGATACCCTGTTGTCATGGTGAAGTGCATCTGTGCACGAATGCCTCAAGCATGTCATCCTACAAACACAACTCCAAGGGGACAAGAAAACCACAAATGATTCAGTTAGCTAAACACTTTAAACTTGAATGTAGCCAATAGAATGGAGCCATCATGTGAAGTTTCAAGGCAAACAAAATCTTGAACAACATCAGTTTTGTCTAAGTCTATGTGACAAATTAGGCGGTAGGTTTTTTGGTGAGCATGTACAACCAACTACAGCAGCATGTCTTTTCAAATGATGCCAGGTTGTTGATGATGTCACCAGTTTGTAGTCTTAGCATACTGTTATGGATTAGTTTCACGTCATAATCCTTTGGACGTCACCAATTTATCATCGTAGCGGATGGTGCAATGCTAGTTTATAGTCGTGGAGGACTATGAAGAGGCAAGCTAGTTTATAGTCTTAGTGGACTCTGATGGATTAGTGTGGCAGTTTGGTGTCATACCAAATAGAGCTTTGTGGTGTCAGTTTATTGTCATGACGCTAGGACATTCTGTGGACTAGTTTTAAGTCATAGCTCCAGGATGTTCTGTGGTATCAGTTTTAGGTCATGATTCTAGGACTGTCTGTTATGCTAGTTTAACGTCATGACTCAAGAAAGAGCTATGCCAGTTTATAGTCATAGCATACTGGTGCTTACCTTGCTTGTGTAAGGTGTGATGCTGCGTGCATGGTCATGCTATGTGCCTACGAAATACTACAAGAAGCAACTAGAAAGAAAACAACATCAAGTGATACCTATTGTAAATCGAGTTGAAATGTATGAATGAAAGAAAAGCAATGCCAAAGGTCATAGTTTTAGGTTGTTTCAGTCCATATGCTAGTTTAAGGCCTTTTTGGACCATTATTAATTTATCGTAATTTCGAACACAGGATAGTTTAACGTCATTTCGGACAAAGGTTGTGAAGGGCTATTGGGTGGATGGGGCATTATCACCATGTATGATGATCTCCCTCCCTTCGTGGAGGAGGTGGAGTTCTTGGTGGATGGGAGATGACACTACACATGACCTAGCTAGCCAGGGGCATCCTAGGATCATGTTGTAGTCTAGCATCTTGTCAACAATTGTAAAGTTTGCAAACATGGGGTGCTAGTCTCCTATCGTGAAGGCGATGTGGATTGTGCCTTTAATGGCTATGTGTGCTCCATCGAAGGAGTTTACAGACTCGATTTTGGTCGGTTGAATGTTGTGTGTTAGGCCTAGTCGTTCGACGACAGAGTGCACAACAATGTTTTCTTTCATGTCATCATCGATGTGTACCCTACGTACAATGTATTTTTCCATGCTTACACTAGTGTTCAATGGTGCATGTATGACCTCCCCTTATTTGGGGTCGATCTTGACATCATTGTTGTGGAAGGTTAGATTCATTGTGTTTGTGTCTTGTGGTACAGGGGATGTAATGGCTACACGAATGGCGTCTTCAGTTGGAGACATGTTTTCTGTAGCAGGGATGGAGGCGAGCATGTGTGCTAGTGCTTGAAGATGCTCTGGTGATGTTAAGATGAGGTAGAGGAAGGTAGGTGTTACATTCTTATGTTTTAATGCATTAATGCATTCCTAAAATGTTGTGGGACTGGGGGCTCATTTGGTATTGCTAACGTGGGGTTCCTTAGTAGTTCACAGTACCTATCATGTTTTTGGCAAGTAATCACTGACACGTGTTTGTGTTGGATTTGACCGGCTTTCAAGAGTTGCTCCAATAGTTGACAGGGTTGCATCGGTAGTGGTGTATACTTTGAGTGTTGGATTGACTCTATTATTTGAATGCTGCTAATTTCTATACTGTTCGAAATCGTCAATGTAAGGTTGGAGGAAAATGAATGTCGAAAGATCTCCGGAGAGATACAGATGACCCTGCCTTCGCGTGAGGGAAAGCTAAAAAATGAAGGTAGAGTGCCTTGGATGGTCTACACGCAAATGAACCAAGGAATTCCCTGAGCATAAGCTATGGCTTGTGCTAGGGTTATCATTGCAAACATAACACGAAATATGTAAATAGAGTGTAGATGTAATGTAAGAATGAAACAGAATGATGCAAATGTAAACAATGAATTAGAATAATGTAAACAATGTAATGGAAGGAAAAAGAATATATTGTATTGATTTAGAGAATAAAGTGCACCAGTTAAAACACAGCTGTGTGTGTAGATGGTAGGTCAAGCATCAAGCCCTGGGGTGAAGGATGAAGCATTTGCAGATGCTTAAGTGCTAGGGATTGCGTCCGCTTGATTGTCCAAGGTTGCCAGTCAATTCTCTTTAGGTCATCCTTTTTGCAAAAATTGCCAACCCCGTTTATGTCAATGAACAGGCTATTTATACATTTTTCTAGGCTTAGGAGTAGGATTTTTGAATGAGGTCAATGGCTATGAGATGAGCAAAAAATGGATCGTGTGATAGGTGTACATAGGTAGACTACATTCTAGACTGGATACACTGTATCTTATAATCTGTTTTAGCTTGCGCAAGCTAGCTTACGCCCATGTACAATTTTTAGTGTAAGAGCTTGACCAGCTCAAAAATGTGAAAAAAAATTACAATGACTAATAATGTACAACAAGAGAATTTGCCTCCAGCTCTCTTGGAATTTCTGAATTTCTGACCTAGATACTGTTGGAGATGTTTTGCTTCACCAAGGTTGCCAGCGTATGTTGATCTTGTCATACCGTGCCCTTAGAGCATGTCTAAAGTGCTTTTTCTTGGTTGTGACCAGTGCTCATGCTAGGCTCACGCTGCCAGCGTGACCTCAGCGTCACCTCAGCGTGCATGACCAAAAATGATGCATTTTGTGTCAAAGTTCCACCTTTAAGACTTGTTTTTGAAGTGTAACTGCTACCTGACCTAGAGGACATCCTATATGTTTAATTTGAGCCTGTCTGTGCTTGGATTTGGGCCACTCTTGGCAGCTCACACTGGGCTCATGTTGTCAGTGTGACCTCAGCATGACCCCAACGTGACCTGCGTGTGAGCAAGCTGAGATGGTACATTTCACATTAAATATTGATTTTTTGAGATATGTCTTTCAAGTGTAATTACTACCTGCCCTTGGGGATGACCTACAAGATAAATTTAAGCCTTTTTGTGCCTTGATTTGGGCCACTCTTGGTAGCTCACATTGGGCTCATGCTATCAGTGTGACCTTAGCATGACCCTAGTGTGACTTGGGCATGAGCACTAAAAACAGTGTATTTTCAAGCATAAAATCAGAATTCTGAGGGATGGGACCTAGAGCAATCATTAGTGGACCTCGAGGGGGCATTGTACCTTCAAAATTAGGCCATTTTGACACTATTTTGATTCTATTTTATGTTACTCACGCTGGAGTTACACTACGAGCATGACCTGGGCATGACCTCAGCGTGAGTAATAAGATTTATGCGATTTTGACTTGAAATATTGGGTTTTGGATGCTGAAACTTGGAGTAGTCATCAGTGGACCTCGAGGGGGCCTTGCTCATTCAATTTAGGACCATTTTGACCTGATTTGGAAGCCGTCATGGTTTTTCACGTTGAGGGCAAGCTAGCTTGACAATATGAGCAAGCTGGGTGTGAGTTCCATGCCTTAGTCAAGTTTTGCCTCCTGAATGCTGAAAAGGGCTTGAGTCATTCTTGTTTCAAAGTGTCTAAGCTGAAATTTTATGGTGTTTAAATCATTATCCTTTGGGAGATACAACCTTTATCTTATTCTTCAAGTGAGACTTGACTTAATGTAATTTCTCCATTTTCTCAACAAAATTAGAGCTGAAAGAGACATAATCATCAATTTTAATAGATCATCAATCATTCTTGGTGAAAAATCATAATTTTCCATAAAATGACTCTTATCAATGCTAGTGTGGAAAGCATTGTTATATTAGAAATCACATGAGCTAGCATAGTTTTCCATCTTTAAGGCTGATCCCCACACAAGCAATTTAATATCTTCAATCAATCTGTATTAACGACTTCAGTTTACTCAATGGTTTGAGGGTGATAGGCTATGAAGAATGATAACTTGGTTCTAATAAATTTTCAACATGACCTTTAAAAGTAACTACTAAATTTGACATTCCTGTCATTTGAAATGTTCAAAGGAATGTTAATGCATTCTTACTACATGTTGAATGTATAAGTGAGCAACATGTGAAGGATCACTACTTTTCTTGCATGGGATAAAATAAACATTTTTAGTAAATATATCCATAATTAAAAGTAAAAAATCATAATCAAGTCTTATCTTTGGAATGCCATAAATAAATTCCAATGAAACACTTTCCAAAGAAGCATTTGGGATTGGTAGAGATAAGTAATAATCATCAATACCTTTCTCTCTTTTGAACTTTTGTCACACATAGCATTCTTTCACATATTTAATCACATCTTTATACATACATAGCCAAAAATAATTTTTCTTCACTAATTCCAATGTCTTTATTTTTCCTGTATGTGTAGCCATGTCACTTTGATGCTCTTTTTCAATTAGCTTAAACCTGAATTCATATTTTGGAACACAAATTTTTCCATCTCTAAATAAAATATCATTCTTAACATGATATGATTTCTATTTATCAACCCTTTCTAGTAATGGAGAATATTTAATTAGGATAAATTTCTAAATTATTTCTAAATTTCACAAAGATTAATATCATTAGGATAAAATGAAATAAAAGAATCAAAAGATTTGACTATCATACTAGAATGAATGATATGAACTTTAGATAAAGCAACAATAGTAACATTTGACTCGCCACTTCTATGTTTAAAAAAATGAAATTTTTGTAATTTCTCTACCCACTTCATATTCTTATCATTCAAACTGGTTTAAGAACTTAAGAATTGAAGTGCCCTATGATCAATTAGCAAAAAGAAAATTTAATCTTAGCAAGTAATGTCTCCAATGCTTAATAGCTTAAACTAGAGCATGTAATACCTTTTCATATATGTTATACTTTTTTCTAGATTCATTTAACTTTTTAGAATTGAATGTAATTGTCTTACCCTGTTGAGAAAGTACACCTCTAATAGAAAGCCCACTTGGATCCATATCTACTTCAAATAGTTTGGATAAGTTTGGAATTGCTAAAATTGAAGCATATAAATTTTATCCTTTAATACTTGAAAAGAATTTTCTTTTTCATCATCCCACACAAAAGTTGAATTCTTTTTCAAACAATATAGCATAGGTCATGTAATAGAACTTAAATTCTAATAAACCTTCTATAAATCAAACTAAATTAAGAAAAGATCTTACCTCTCCTGCATCTCTAGGTTAAGGCCATTCCTTAATTGTCTTGATCTTTCTTGGCTTCATCTTAACCTAGTTCTTGGAGAAAACATGACCTAAGTAAACAATTTCCTTCTTCACAAAATAACATTTCTTGATATTAATCACCAATTTAGCATCATGCAACTTTGAGCATACCAATCTTAAACTTTTCACATGCTTATATTCACTAGAGCTATAAACAAGAATATCATCAAAGAAAACAAAATGCAATATTTACTAATAAGATCTCTTAAGAAATCATGCATAAGCCTAATAAATGTGACTAGGGCATTAATTATCCCAAACAGCATGACTAACCACTCATACAAATCATCTAGTATATTGAAAATCATTTTCTATTCATCTCCTTGTCTAGTTATAATTTGATGTTACCCATTTTTCAAATAAATTGTTGAAAAAATTTTAGCATTAGCTAAAACATTAAGAATATTATCTATCTTTGGAATAGAAAATATATGATGAATAGTGATTCTATTAACAACTCTAAACTAATACACATTCTTATCTCATTTATATCCTTCTTTGAAACAAGGATAACTTGAATGATACAAGGAGAAATGGATTCCTTAAAAAACCCATTAGAGAGTAGCTTAGTACTTATGTAACTTCTTCCTTTGATGTGGATTCATATAGTAAGCCCTCTCATTTGGAATAGTAGCTTCAATTTTGAAGCCAATTTGATGTTAGATGGATCTCATTAGAGAAAGCTTTCCTAGTTAACCTTTGAAAATATTAGTAGATTCTAATAACAAAGGTTACATAGCTATAGGAAGTCCATTTTGTGGATCCTCTTCACTAGTTGCAAGGGTAGAAATAATGATAAAATCATGAACATATTACTCATATTCTTTGAAACATTATTTTTCACTAAGATAAATCAATGAAGCATTAATAGACATAGTATCCTTATATTACTATAATATCATTAGAATCAATTGATAAATTCCATCTTTGCTAGGAATTGACCAAATATTCCTAACTTTATTATATGTAGCCTTATTATCATAGTTTCAAGGTATACCAAGTATGACATTAATGCTATGCATTGAAAGAATGTCATATTACACTTGATCTTTAAAAGAACCAATATTGAAAGATAAAATACAACTTTCCTTTACCTTTTAAAAATGATCTCTAGAAAGCTAATACACTCTATATCAGTTATAATTATAAATTTTCTTCAATCCAAGTTTATGAATATCCTTGTAGGAAATAACATTTTCTCAAGCACCTTCATCTATCAAGATGTAAAGCCATTTTCTACTAGAAAGACATCTAGCCCTAATTCTAAACAAACATTTTCTTAAAGGATCCTCACTACCATTGCTATTTCTCATAAATGAATTAATTTTAGTAATATCTTCAATTAAATAAGCATTAGAATTACCTTCATTTGAGGGCTCTCCTTTTTCCAATGTTTGAATTTCCTTGTCCTTTGAAGACTTAGGCTTCTTGCATTTTCATTGCTTATGTCTTAGCTCTCCACAATTGAAGTATTATTATTTTCTTGACCTTTTTTCCTTTCTTAAAATCTTGGCCTTTCTTAGTCTTCTCCTACTTCTCATGTTAATTATTCTTGGCATAACCTTTTTTTCTTTGCTTGTGTATCTCCTTTAGAAGCCTTAAAGTATTTTCCTTTGGAAGTATTAGGACCTTTGTTGAAGCCTTAAAGTTTTTTTTTAGTCTTTAGTGTCAAAACAAAAGTCTGATCCAAGGTTTGAGGTTTATAAAAGGTAAGTTCTTTTATCCATGTTGGTAGTTAGAAGCTTTCTCATATTCATCCTAATGTACCTTAGATTTTTGAAAAGCTTTGCAAAATTCCATGTAACAATCTTTTACACTTTTATCTCTTTGTCTTATATATTGAAATCTTTGTATAGCTTGTTGTCTATGATGACATTTTTCAAATCTTTGCTTAAGCATGAAATACATGAGAGATTAATCTTTGATAGATGCATCATTATTTATCATATAAGAATGATTTTCCTAGTTCCATCATACAAGTTTCATACATTCAATATTTTTTTAAGCATATGACATCTTTTGATAGGCTTCTACATCTTCAAGCTCAAAATAGTTGTTTAAGAGAGAAAGGATTGAGAACCTTCTATTTCATTGAAGGATTTAACTTCAACATAAGGCACTCTTAAATCATTTTTAAAATCTTTAGTAAGAGCAAGATCAATTCCTTCAACTTGGTTCCTTTAAAGTTTTAAAGGAATTTTCTTCTTCTCTTTTCTTGGAAAGATAAATTTGTAAGACTTATTCTCAACACTTGAAGCATGAAGAGCCTCATCATCTTTCTATTCATTCTTTCCAAAGTTTTCTTTCCTAAAAGGAAGATCATCTTCAAGAGGAGACATGGAGAAATGTCTTGGATAAGCCTTTGTTGAAGAACTACTTAAGTTGTTCCCTTGCCTAGATACCTTTGATAAGTAATCATGTTCTTTATCCTCTATTAGCTTTTTAAGTTTATTAACAATAACCCTATGAGAATTCATTATTTCTTCCATGTCTTTAGTTAAAGGTTGAAATATTTTATTCTTTAGACCCATGATGAAAATGATCTAAAAGGATAAATTTCATAAAACTCTATAAAGAGATGTGAAAATTCAAGAGCATTCAAGATAAAGAAATAAGGATCACTAAAATCTTAATGGAATTGAACTCAAATTATTTAAATCAATGCTACTATAAGCCAATGAGTATCCAATTCTATAATTATTTTCCAAATCTTTAAATATATGATCAACTTATCAATCAAAGGAATTTTTCCAAACACTAAGAAGTATGGAAAGATAAAAAATTAAGAATTCAAAGCAAACTTGAAGAAATGAAAATGATTCCTTACAATTGGGATGAGGATTCTCCACTTGGATTAAATTATCTTCAAAGTCGCGATACTAATCATGTAACATCATTCCTAGATGTCATGGAAAATATCAAATATACATTACATTTGACATCATGTGTAATGAAAAAAATAGGAAAAATGAAAAAATAAAATAAAAAGAAATTTTTATTGATGTGAAATAATGTATTCAAGTTATGCTCTAAGGGTTCCTTGGGGTTATCTTCCTTCAACATATATCCCTTAGAGGTAATCTATCACTGTCACCATGATTAGGTTTGCAATTGTCTAGAATGGATGACCAATTATCTTCCTATTCTGCTTCACTTAGCTCTTGTTACTCATTTTATGACATATAATGCCTTAGTATAAATTCCTTAGGTTAAATATTCAAAGGTCAAATCGAGAGACATGATTGTTATTACAATGCACCCTTTTGGATCTTATTTTAATAATTACAATACTTGTTATGAAGAAGCATCATATTTTTTATGTAGTGGCATCATTCGAGAATGGGAACATGAAAATATACCCTTGCTAGATTTTGTTCATCTTCAAATGAGACCACTATCATGATTTGTTTCTATCTTAGTGTTCCTTCCATGCTCCAATGCACTAATACTTTAATTTATTTGTTTGACTTGAGGTTAAATATCTTAATGTTCTCCTACTTATTCTACAAACAAAATATAAGTAAGAATAATATGTGGGAATTAAATATTATTTTATCAATACTTACCTCATTCTATAAGGTGATGACAAGAGGTAAATTAAAGGTCTACAAACCATCAATTACTAGTCCTAACTAGGGTTACACAAAGTGCAACTCATATCTAGTTACCCAAGTGAAGGTAGATCAAATTCTTATTTTCAACTTGTATTACCCTAAGATATTTTACTTGTCTAATTAAAATATAAAGTAAATAATAAATAAAATAAGAATATTATGAATACAAGGAAGATTAAAAGTCTCCCTAATATTCATCAACATTGGATATTAAGTAGTTATAGTTTTTCCATAAGGGGTATATAATCAGATGGCCTTGTTTAGGAAGGAAAGGCTTGATCTTTCTTCAAGGTAGGGATTAATCTTTCTTCTCAATTTCTTTCTTAGAAGTTAGCTCTAGTAGCTTGATAACTTGGAAAATTAGGAATTGTACCAAATATAGTCTAGGATGTCAATGAAAAATGATGTTTACTTATTCTTATTAGTCATAGCAACATAATTGGTGAACTATGATTCTTGATGAATTCTATCCATCAACATCAACTGCTCTTGAATTCTAGGATTTGACTTATAAGATTCAAAGTAAGTGTAATATGCACTTGCAAATGGAATTACATGTTAAATTGATGGGAACATATTATTCAAATTGGGTTCCTCTTTCAAGGGTTATTTTACACCCATATTTTAAGAATCAATAAACACTACTTTCAACTTTTACATCAAAGTCTCCATAGAGGATAAATGACACTTGATTGAGATTATTATGGGTTAGGAATAAATTATTCTTCAATATTTTCTCAATTTCATTAATTAAGTAGAATACTTAAAAAAGTCTAATATTTGGATATGTTGATTTATGATGAGTGGAGAGGTACCCCTACACTCAACCATACGAATATGAGCATCTCACGTGTGATCCGGTCGAACTCCAAGAACTAAGTGCTTACGTGCCCTAATGGAACACTTAAGGTTAATCAATCATTGTCTTCCCAAACTTACTTGTATTTTCATGGTTTTATGGTTAAGTAAGATTGAGGTATATGATTTTTATATCTTTTATCTTTTTAATGCCTTATGCTAATAGGGAAGGGTGAAGAGAACTAAATGACTAACTTCCATTAACTATTCACTAACTAAATTCTAATTGTCCTGACACCATTATCCATTCCCACTTGCTTCACACACCCTAAACCAGTGCAACGTTGCTAGGATTACCAAATGCTATTCGTTATTGGATTACCAAGCGTTACACACGTGCTCGAAGTGGTCGTACTGAGTGTACTTAACTAAAAGAGTCAAGGATTGAGAGAGATTAATTATCTAGGAAATCATTTAAACATTTAAAAATAATTAATTCCTATTTAGCTTAGTCCACATGCTACAAGGTTTATCAGAAAGTTCATCTTTATTTCCATGTACAAATGTGTGCTCAAGTACAATTTTCTTGAATAAAGATCCGTTCACTTTAAGACTCCTACTGCGGGCACATGGAAATTATTCTAACTCTGGAATGGTAAAACTACAAGAGTTTGGCTAAGGGTCTAAATCTAGATGTCTAAAATAGGGAAATTTGCCTCTTATTTATAGACATTACGATGGGCTATGATATCACATACGGGATATCGCAGGGGCGGATGCGATATCGCATACGCGATATCACATACGCGATATTGCGGCTCATCATACCCCCATGACTAAATGAAAAATCATCCTCAAGTTCCTTACAAAAATATTAGGAAGGTATGGGATTATTGACTTGAATGACACTAATGGTGAATGGGCTGACATGTGAATGGATCATCATTACAATACATGAAAAAATCAATGTTCGTGATAACAGGAGTGAACACCATACACATTTGACAACTAGCCTCATTTGGTAGCTGAGAGAGAAGAGAGAAGATAGAGAGAGAGAAAGAGAAGAGAAGAAGTCTGTTGCTACTAATGCCAAGATTATGCTTTTCATTGTCCATCCATAAGTGCACCATCATTCTTGTTCTCTGCATAACTACTCTAGCACTAGTCCATTCCAAGTATTTCCTCTAGATCCAATCTATTGTTGTATGACTGTCATATGCACACACAACACAGTCTTATATTAGCAAGGATAAATGAATCACAATGTAGTTGATATCTTACCTCAGTGTAAGGTCCATTGGCTAAGTTGTGATGTGGCAGATGTGGATTTTGGAGATATAACACTGGTGACTACCCAAGGTGTAGGGTTAAGAGAAAATTAAAAAAATTGGACCAGGACCCCCATGACTAAGAGTGAACCTCTAGTAGAGAGAGAATGGAAAAAGATAAGAAATAAGAAAGATGGAGAAAAAGAAATAATGGCCACGCCAATAAAATGGATGTCAGGGATGGTAATGAACAAAATAAATTTTGATTGCAAAAATGTTTAAGGGAAAGAAATTAACTGATGCCCCAAATAGGAATGCCAGTGGATCCTCCCCAAAGTAGGCTCATGCCCTTAATGCCCTGAAAATCCCACATTCGAAGGGTCCATAGGCTCTAGAAATGTCATTTTGAAGTAAGAGTTAAAGTCTTAACCACAAGAATTTACCAAAAAGAAAACAATGCATTAGCCAAAATATGGACTATTGATATAATCAGCAATGAGGTGAGAAATAGATAAAGAAGGATAGAAAGAAGAGAATGGAATGGAGTCGCAAGAATAAGGTGGTGTATAGCCCCTTGCGTATTAATGGTTAATGTAACTTAGTAGATCTCATTCCAAATATGGCCTCAAACAATCCACATCCAGTGACTTCACATTAATACATTTGGCCAATCCATCTACCTGAAGTAACATGAATGCCTCTATCAAAGAGTCACCACCATTCTGACGAAATGAAAAAGGAGAAAATAGGAAGCAAGAAAGGGCCTTAGTTAGAGGGAACGTATTTGTTTATTTCCATAACTAGTGCTTGGAGGCTAGATGATTATTTCATCTAAGGATTGTGCTTTGAATTCTCACTTTTTTTCGTGAGAACCACACCATGTAAAGACTTATTATTTTTATTAGCTCAGCCTCTTGATAATGGAGCAATGTTAGAATGGTAAGGAAAACTCAAGAAGAAAACATCCAAGCACCCAAGAGAATGGCTAGCACAAATGCATCAAATGCCCTTGAAGTCACACCCTTTTCAATCCTTAAGTCCTTCCTTAGTTTGAGAAATGCTCAGTCACCAATTCGTTGATAGTTTTATTATTTGAAGAAAGGGACTATACAGTTCTAGGCCAAGAGAGACCATAGAAATTCATGGATGTATGGATGAAGTGGACTCATTGCCTGTTAAACCAAAAGAACCATACCTTAGTATCAACATCATAAATCAAAGGTAAAAACCAAACATTAGCAACCAATAGAATATAGTTCATACCATCATCAACACTTATTAGGTGACAAACTTAACAAACTAAATAAACACACAAATCAATGAAAAAAGTATGAACAATGTTGCAAAACAAAAAAAAAAGAAAAGTTAAAGAAATTTGTAAAACAAAAAATTAAAAAGAAACTGAGGGCCTTGCTTGATTAGCATAGATGGCCATCTCCCCCATGACTCAGTTGAAAGGGGGAGATCCAAAATAATGAGCAAGGTTGTCCTTTCTCTGATGTACTCTGTGCATTGACCATTCTAGATTCATGATAGGATTTGGTTTGTCACACATCAACTAGTATTCCCTTATCAGAGCATTTGTTTGAATTTTTTAGGAGTTTCCAACTTCCCCCAATTGATGTTCTTAGGTTAAGGGTTGAAAGTTGGTGACACTCTTGTTCCAGTGCATCTATGCTTTCAACATGAGTGCAAGTTGTTCCCTCAGTTAGTTTCATGCACGTTGGTGAGTGACTATCTTGATTAGCTATCAACCACTGGGTGTCTTTTTGTTGTGTGGTTGCTACATACAGGCACTTTTGTATGTTAATTTCCTGGGCACACCGGTTGCATATAGGCAATGATGAACATTCCTGTACACCATCACACCCTGTATCACTGTATGTGATGCATGGAAATTTCTTCTTCTCGATCTTCCAAAAATTATTTTCCTTAGATATTTCTAGGGAAAGTCCACGAATTCCTAGGAATGAATTTATGGTACCTAGCCATGCCCTCCACATTATTATTGGAAATTTCCCTTTGTTATTGTTTACTTGTATCACTAGGAAATCAATTGGGTATGACCAACCATACACAGTGGTAACGATGTCCTCCACCAGTCCCAGGGGAACAGTGATGGACTGGTCAACCAGCTCTCAGAAAATATTTCTCTTCTTTAGTGTAGATAGGCTCTAGGCTGTATACATCTCTTGTGATATTAATTTGATTCTAGAACTTGAATCCAGAAGAGCCTTACATGGTTCATTCCCAGATACTTGGAGATAGATTAAAGGACTTCCAGGATCATAGAGTTTCATGGGGAGGTGGCTTTTCTTAATCTAGTCAGTGACAACGTGTTAATATAATTGTGTGTGTTGAGCTTTGTTTTTGGTTTGAAGGGAGCTCTGAAGCCTTAATTGATAGAGAAGCATTTAGAGGCTCAACTACTTGTGGTTGTGAGAGCTTGGTTGGACTGTTGGTTCTGAAGAAAGGTCTTCTCATTGTACAGTTGTTAGAACCAGCAACTAGTTGAAGGTTCACAACTCTCATAGCATTGCATTGCTGTGGTTGAGTGGGGAGTTCCCCTTGCATTGCTGGAGCAGGTTGTAATGGAGCTATCAGTGTGAGAGTTGCAGATGAGTTTCGAGGATGGTATGTCTGTGGGTTGTCTCTCTCAGAGAAGGAGTCCTATAGTACTCCAGAGCTTGGTAGTGATGTTGTGGTGTCATGTTACCAACAGAGTCATGTGGAGAGGTTGGATGCTGCACGTAATAGCCATATCGATCTGGTTATTAGTAAGGGTATTGTTGCCTTAGTGGTGGCATCCCCCATGACTGTGGGTATTTCCACTGCTGGTTTTTCTTAATAAGTTGTGGTGGAGTTTCACTTGGATAATACGTTAATGGCTAGTGAAACTACCTCACATTACTTGGGGATAAGGTAACCATCGGGGTGCTTGCTGTTTGTTAAGTCGTGGGTTAAGTGCATACACCCCAGGCTCTTGCATATGTGAGATTACTGGGCAACATCCCTTAGGATGGTCATATTGGCATATCTCACATCCACCATCATTGTCTATATTAGAATCCACAACCTCCTTGGTTATGGCCATTTTACCCTTACCTTTGTTATGTGCATGGTCCACGTCCCTCTTTTTTTTTTTGTCATAATCACTACTTCACTCCTTAGACTCCTCTACAATTTTGAGAATGGTTTCAAATCTACTATCCAAGGAGTCCCAAATTTGGTCTATTTTTGCTAACACTTCTATTGTTAGTTTTTGGAGTGGAAATGTTTTCCTATTCACCATCTCTTCGAATGGTGACTCTTCCTCCTCCTCACAAAATCTCACTCCCCTTTTTCAGAGGGAAGGATCGTAGTTGTATTCTTCTGCACTTTCTCTCTTACGTATCTCCCCTTCTTCCTTAGCTACTTGCTTCAACAATTTATGGACCTGATGGGACCTAAGCTCTAATAATCTCCCTTGGGCATACGTTCCAAGGGTTCTCCTAGTTTCATGCCTACGTCCATCTACGAGATGGCATAATTGACCCTGCTATGCATAACCATGGCCCAGGCAACAATGTAACAGTGCATAATAATGGCCCATGGAAGCATCCAAGGGTTCGTGATTTCCCTGCTTTCGTCCTTGGATTTGCTTTTGCAAGTTGGAAACCTAGGAATACATTTGATACTTATCATTAAACAGTTCTAGCATCATACTCCACCTTCAAATGGATTTCAATTCTAAGGACTGGTACCAGCTTTTTGCTTCTTTCATCAGTGTCCTTGGGAAGAACTTTAATTTTTGCCATTCATTCTTTATGTTCTACAAGACACATGCATCATGAAATGCTTGTAAGTGATTTTGAGGATCAACATTGTATCCCCCTTAAAATCGTGGGATATTATTCATGTCTAACCTCTTGATCTTGCTATCTTTTTGGTTCCTTGTGGGAATTCATATGGCCTCTATGATGTCTAACATGCTTCAAGTTGCAAGTAGGGGTTCTTCGTGGTCATTTCATTCATAGCGTTTGTGATGTCTACATGGTTCCCTACTCTTCCTTCTTCTATGTTGTGATTCTCTAGAATGCCCTTGTCCTTGTTCTTGACTCTCTCGTCGAGGTTTCTCATTCTGGTTACCCTTATCCTCAAGGTTAGGTTCCTTATGAATGCGTCCTAATACAAAAGGAGAGGGTAAATGTGACGATGAAGGTGAAGAAGAAGGATAACCATCACCATGGGTATGTTTCCTACCTTCTCTTCGGTGGTCTCGAACCTGATCATGATTACAATCAGATTGCCTACCTTTATCATGTGTTTGTGTTCTCTTGTTGAACACTTGGTGTTTGTGGGGATTAAAACTAGGGTTGTTAATTGTGGAGTGAAGGTTATGATACACCACCTCCTGACCATTGTTAGGAGGGGAACATCATTTGATGGGGAACCTATTGGAACCGATTCACCATATCCAACTTCGCTTAAAACATGCAGGACATTATGGGGCCATTTACCCTTCAAAGATATGTGATATCTCTCCTGTTGCAAGTCCCTTTGACGTTGCGCTTTTGTGGGATGGTAGTCCCTTGTGTCATGTTCATATGCGATGTCCTCTGCATACAATTGTGACATGCCTATTCATGCGAGAGCATGAAGGAGCATGTTGGAGACTACTCGGTGAGGCAACACTATGCTACCCTCCAAGTCTCTCCAACGTAGTTGTTCATCTTTATGGAGAATAAAGGTAAATTCTGGTATATACTCATCGTGATGAATATATACCACCTGGAACTATTGAGGAATTGGTGGATCTTGATTACATGTGTTGTGCCGCTGACCATCTCTCATGTTATTCCTAGGCAGTGAAGTGCTTTTGTGCGAAGAAGAAGACATTTTTGTCTTGTTCGGTGTGCTATTTACTGTTATCTTATTTTTCTTTTTGATCAACCCTAAGGATTTTTTCTAGCTTCCCAATGATATGAATGATCTCCTATGTTCTACATAGCACACAAACAACTAAGTCCCTGGCAACGGCGCCAATGATGAGTGGCGAGGTACCCCTACACTCAACCATACGAATCCGAGCATCTCCCACACAATCTGGTCGAACTCCAAGGACTAAGTGCTTACGCACCCTAATGGAACACTTAAGGTTAATCAATCACTGTCTTCCCGAACTTACTTGTATTGTCATGGTTGTATGGTTAAGTAAGCTTGAGGTATATGATTTTTATATCTTTTATCTTTTTAATGCCTTATGCTAATAGGGAAGGGTGAAGAGAACTAAATGACTAACATCCATTAACTATTCACTAACTAAGTTCTAATTGTCCTGACATCAGTACCCATTCCCACTTGCTGCACACACCCTGAACTAGTGTAATGCTGCTAGGATTACCAAATGCTATTCGTTATTGGGTTACCAAGTGTTACACACGTGCTCAAAGTGGTCGTACTGAGTGTACTTAACTAAGAGAGTCAAGGATTAAGAGAGATTAATTATCTACGAAAGAATTTAAACATTTAACAAAAAATTAATTCCTATTTAGCTTAGTCCACATGCTGCAAGGTTTATCAGAAAGTTCATCTTTATTTCTATACACAAATGTGTGCTTAGGTACAATTTGCTCAAATAAAGATCTGTTCACTTTAAGACTCCTACTGCGGGCACATGGAAATTATTGTAACTCTAGAATGGTAAAACTGCAAGAGTTTGGCTAAGGGTCTAAATCTAGATGTCTAAAATAGGGAAAGCCACCTCTTATTTATAGACATTGCGCCAGGCTACGATATCGTGTACGCAATATCATGTACACGATATCACGGCTCATCAATTTGGAAATTAAATTTGTGTTGATAATACATACATACCTTCTTGATGATTGAATTTTAAATATTAGTTCTAAGCCTATGTGGCTTCTTCAAAATCTTAATTATTTTTTCTTTCCCATGGTTTAAAGTTTTGGAATTTCAAAAATCATATCTTCTAATTTCCATTGAAAGCTTTATACTAATTTGAACTTGGCTTCTTGTAATATATTATACAACCATTCATGTTGTGATTTTTGTAATAGCTTAATTTATGCTCAAAAGAAAAAATTCCATAAAAACCTTCTTTTTTTTATAAAAAATTTTGTCTTCAAAATTTTTTAAATCATGTTTGTTGTATAATAATTCCTATATTAACACTTCTTTTAGGCATAATACATTAGCATGTAAGTCTTGTAGTTCATCCAGGATGTGTGAGTATTGATAATTATGCCAGTTTAAGATCTAAGGTGGACATAGTGGATGTTTCCTATTTTTGCAAATTTCATTCCTATTTTTGGATTTTTCCTAGGTCATTTCTCCTAATGAGTATCATATACCTTGTTAGAACAAGATTATGATTCTCCATGATGTTCTATGACATGATGTAGTTGCAAGCTGAATTAGTATACATCTTCCTTGTCATTTCAATTCTTGAAATGATTCTCTAATTGATCAATTTGTTGAGTTTGTAATAATTATGTACATTATCAAGACTCTTAATGACCTTCTGCCCTTCTTAGGACACTGACTTGGATAGTGTAACTAATAGCATACTAGGGATTAATGATCTAAAACTATATATCTGCAAAGGTTAAGAAGCTAATCTTAAGATCCAAAATGCCCAAAGAGGTTAGATTTGTTAGTCCCAATAATTAAATTATTAGGCATGGTTAGTTAGTCTAACTTATGGTCATTTTAGGCATGACTTAAGGCATCATCTAATTATCAAGTATCTAGATGATTAATCTAACCTCACCACTAAGTTCATAAGGATGAAAATATTAAAACCAATAATTCATATGTTAAAAATAAACATCGTATGCCTAAGTTATGTCAAATTGAGCCTTTGAGGGTATTGAGGCATAGTGTTATAACAAGGATTAAAAACTAACTTTTATAGCTCTGTGGAATAGATCTAACTTCACTATCATGTCTGAAAGGTCAAAATCTCTTGAACACAATGCTTCATTTGCTAAAAAAGGCTTATAGAATCAAAAGTTAAGGCTTCTAAAGTCCAAAATTTGGCTAAAAAATTTGAGACACTCTAAGAGGTTACCCAGCCTAGTATTACTCTAGGATATTCATAGTTAATTATAGAATTTTATCTCACTTTCTACCAACCTTTTAATTTGACTAGTTACTTAGATTTTTCATAATTTAGTATTTAAATTTTTCTTTCCCAAATGTCAAATTCAATTTATCTATTATTTGATGGTTTTGGAATTTTCCATCATTGGTGGAAAATTTTGAAATTTCCTATCAATTGACATAAAATTTTTTGATGGTTGAAATTATTGGATGAGGTAGGATTCTTTCATAATTGATGGTGGTCAAAGAAGCTAGGATCTCTATTTCACTAGAAAAATTCAATGCTAGAAAATTGAAGATCTTTGGTGGACAATTTAGCCTTGGATTTCAAGGGCCTTCAAGAAAGAGGATCCAAGGTATCTTGGATGGTTTGGTTGATCACCCAAGGACTTGGAAAGTGTAAATATATGTAAATAAATTTAAGAAATTTGTAGATTTGAAACTAGAGAAAATGCCCAAAATAAACTTAAAATATTCAAATAATGAACTTGAAATACACAAATGTACTACCCAAATTTTATCAAAGTAATAAATGTTGAAACAATAGAGTTTAAATGTGTACAAGTTATGTGCTAAGATGTACGAGAAATTACACAAATGATGCTTGGATTTTGTTGAAATCAACATATTGAGTTTTGTAGTTGATTGCACAATCCAGATGCTCCCAAGATTTAGTTCTTGAAACTCCTTTCTTGTTCTTAGGTTTAGTTCTGCTACATTGGTTGAATAAATGGCGGAATGGTTGCTTGACTTTTTTCTGCACTACAAAGCTATGAGAGTCTCTAATGCTCAGTTGATTGCCTAATTACCAAAAATTTTGTTCAATGTGTTGAAATTTTATTTTTATAGGCCATATGGTCACTGATTTAGAGCTAAAAATTTCTACCATAATTGTTGATAGATTGATGTAATTTGTAGCTAAAACCTTTCTCCAGAGGTTTCCCATTTAGTGAAATTCCTCTCTCTAACTTCAGTATAGGAGGTTAAAACTAGAACTTTTAGTTCACAATTCACAATCCTAGTTTTGAAAAGACTAGATCTAATGACAAAGAAGGATCTAGAGAGGCAAGTCAAGGTAGGGATAAGGACAAGAAAAAAAATCATGATCATGGCTACGATCACCAAAGAGGGGGTTGTAGGCATCGTGATGGTGGTAGTCCTCCTTCCTCTTTACCTTCATCATCATCATCTTCTTCTTCTAGCTCAGATCACAACCACATGGGGCATGACCTTGATGGAGGTGATTGACGAGACTGGAATGATCAAAGGAACCATCAAGCAAGCCAAGACCACAGACATGGGAAATCAAGAGAGACTCACCACCATGAATGAAGGGGTAGTAGATGGCATCGTAGGCACCAATATTAGAGGCTCGATGAGCCTTTTCTTATTAATCAAAATATGCTAAAAATTGTACAGACAGTAAGAATTTCCACAAGACACCTTAAAGCTAGTTGAATCAATAGGCTAGACATGAAAAATATCCCTAGATTCAAAGGGGGATATAACTTAGATCCATAGAACCATCTCTAAGATTTTCAAGATGCATATGCCTTGCAGAATATAGAAAATGAGTAGTAAAAGCTAAATTTTTTTTCATGGATACTCATTAAAGAAGAAAAAGACTAGTACTAATCCTTAGAACCAAAATCTATTAGATGATGGAGTACAATGTTTGAATTTTTCGATGATAAATTAGATATACTCCCAAGTGTTCAACCTGAGGAGGCAGATCCAAGGATGGAAACAAGGGACACATGAACCCTTGGATGTTGCAGTTGGTTGATACTATTCCTTAATGCATATATTTCCTATCCATGGTTATTCTTAATTAGACCAACTTCGCCACATTGTGGATTTGGTTTGATAAAAAAAGGAGAACCCTTAGTGTCTATGCCCAAGGGTGACTACCAGAATTAAGTGCTTATTAGATCCAAAGATTAGTCAAGTTAGTAGCAAAAGAGGAAGATCAATTAAGAAAGCAAGAAAGTGTAGAAGAATACAATTGTGATCCTTCCATTCGCAAGAGGGAGGTTTGATTTTGTGATAGTGATGAAGGCTCTACACTTAATGAGGTGATGAATTGGAAAGCCTTGTTACTTCAAAAATTTCAATATGAAATTACAACCAAGGTTGATTAGTTTTGGGGCTCCATGAATAATAGATTTCAAGTTCTCCTTAAAATCACTAAGGAGTCCAAGGAACATAGTAGTGACCATGAGCATAGGAGATGTAAGGAAGCTAAACATGCCATTCAAAGAGGTATGGCCATGATTTATGTCATAGAAGAAGTTGCAAGAAGTGAATTAGATGATGATAATACATCTACCAGTATCAACATCCTAAGGGATGTCCCATAGTGTTGCACTTATAGGAGTCTAGGATGTATGCTTTGAATCCATGACTCACACAAAGGTAAACACCTAGAATATTTCCTTATTCTCAAGGAAATTCTAGGTAGTTTTACCAACCATAATAGTATTATCAAATTGGAACTCCACCACAAACATATCAATTGTACCAATAGTGGTAGCAACCACAGTCATGGGCATTGGCACCACCACTATAGCAGTACCCTTATAGACAACCTAATCCATATGGCTATTACATTTAGTAATGCTTGTCTCCATGTGAATCTTCTAGTCATTTTTCTATTTTTCAACCTCACTACTACCCTCATAATGCTTATCAAACTCCTTCTCCACATGCAAGAAGAGAATCCACCTTTTATCCTTATCCTCCTCTTGTCCTTGCACATCTCCCTCCACCCTCCACACAGGTATGACATGCTCTATCTATGCAAGGTGAATTAATAGCTTAGCCACAACAACAAAATGCCACTAGGGTAGTTAACTTACAACCAATTCATCAACCAAGTGGTTTAGACACTTGATCAAAGAAAAGGCATTTCTTCCAACCCAAAAGTTCACCTAAGCCCTCAGATACACCTACAACTGGTAACCCTATTTCTCCATATCCCTCTGTAGAAAATTCCTCCAAGTCCCCTTCAAACGAAACTCCACCTCGAATCTATACTATTAAGCTCACTCATGTTGTATCTGATTGGATTTAGGCTAGCAACCTTCCTAGAAAATTAGTTGATCTTGGAAGTCCTTTGATTTATTTGTAGATTTCTAGGAACAAACCATGCAAAGCTCTTCTTGATTCTAGTTCTAATGTCAACTTGATCTCTCATGAGATTTATACTATGTGGAACCTACCTCCTCTCAAAAAGAGCAACATCATATTAGAATTGGAAGACCAGTCCATGACTATTCCATTGGAACTAGTAGAATTTCCTAGTTATCAAAGTGGAAAACTACAAAGGGGACTTCCCAATCATAATGGGAAGGGCTTTGCTAAGCACCATTGATGCAAGAATGGTCATCAAAGATATTTTCCTAGAAATATCTAAAGAAAATGAATTTGGGAAGATCAATAAGAAGTGAGTTCCATGCATCACGTACAACGATATAAGGTGTAATTGTGTGTAGAAACTATACTTTATTAAATGAGTATCCATATCTACAATGTGCACTAGAAGTAGAAATTCAAAGGTGTCTTTATGCAGTAACTATAAAATAAGAGGATACCCAGTGGCTGACCATTGATTTTGAAAGAAACACACTTTGTATGGAATTAACTAAAAGCATGAAATGTGCATATTCTATAGGCATGAATGAACTAGAGTAAGTTCATCATCAACTTTCCAATGATGCAAATGATGATACCTACTAGGGAGAGTTGGAAATTCTTAAAAGTTTCAAGCAACATACCCTTGAACTAAAAATGTTACCAATTGACATGGAATATGTGTTCTTAAAAAATGGGAAGTGGGTCATAATCAATGTAAATATTGCTTCAAAATAGAAAGAGATGCTATTGAAAGTGGTTGAAAAATGGTTAGCAACCTTTGATTGGTCATATCCTGAACTCATAGGGATTGATCATAGGATATGTTAGTAGCACATCTACATTGACCTAGCCATGAAGCCAAAGAGACAGCCACAAAGGTAGTTGAATCCCAAACTAAAGAAGATCATCAAGGAGGAAATTAAACAACTCCTCAAGGTAGGGTTCATCTATCCCATTGTGAATAGTGAGTGTGTTAGCCCACTTGTGATTATGCCAAAGAAAGGAGGCAAACGATAAGTCTACATTGATTTTTGGTTGTTGAATATGACAACATTCAAAGACCATTTTTTGTTGCCATTTTTTGATAAGGTATTAGATACAATATATGGGCATTGCTACTACATTTTTCTGGATGGTAATAGTGGTTATAACCAAATCTAGATAGCACCAGAAGAACAGGCCAAAACAACATTCATGAGTCCTTAGGGAACATTTGCATATCATAAGATGCCATTTGGCCTATGCAATGCTCGTGTTATCTTTTAACACTTAGTCGCAAGAATTTTTCAACAAAAAATCGATAGTGATATGGAAGTGTTCATGGATGACTTCTCCACCTATGGAGCTACATTTGAGTAAGCCTTGGACCACCTTGAGCAAGTGCTAAAATGATGTGTTAAAATGAATCTACGACACAATTGGCAAAAGAGTCATCTGATGGTCCAAGAAGGCATTATACTGGGGCATAGAATATCACAAGTAGGAATTGAGGTAGACCCTAAGAAAATAAGGGTTATCCAAGGAATAACCTACTAGCTAGAAACTGTTAAAGATGTTGGGTCATTCCTTCGACATATTGGCTACTACCAATGATTCATAGAAAATTTATCTAAGATTGCAAAACTATTGGTTGAGCTAACAAAGAAAGATTCTCCATTTGTTTATACCATGAAATATGAAAAATTATTCCAGCAACTAAAAGAGAAGCTTGTAGAAACTCCAATTCTACAAGAACTTGATTGGTCTAGACTATTTCATGTCATGATGGATGCATCAAATTATGCCTTGGGAGTTGTGCTTACGCAGATGGATGACAAGAAATGTCCATACTACATCCACTACACAAGCCAAAGCATTGTGGATGCACAACTAAACTACACCATCATAGAAAAAGAATTGATGGTAGTGGTGTTCATTATAGAGAAATTCAAGCACTATGTGCTTGGATACAAAGTGTTTGTGCACATAAACCACATTTCCATCTACTTATTAATGAATAAGCCAATGGTAAGCCCTAGTGTCATATGGTGGCTAGTGACCTTACAAGAATTTGATCTTACGATGGTAGATTAGAAGGACACTAAGAATATGATCGTTGATCACTTGTCTCGAGTATGATGGATCAACAAAGAGGATGAAAACCCATATCTGATTTTTTTTCCTAACAAACTCCTCTTTATTGGGGCTATAACTAAATAATTACCTAATTAGACTAAATGGTATGATGGCATTCTCACCTATCTTCTTACTTAAGAAATGTCACAAGGGTTGGACCACTAGAAGAAATAATAATTTCTTTAATAGGTAAAATAATTTATGAAGATCAATGGACACCTCTATAAGGTATGCACTAATGGCCTAGTTTGATGGTATGTCC
Organism: Gnetum montanum; assembly: GCA_015680685.1. NCBI lineage: Eukaryota > Viridiplantae > Streptophyta > Gnetopsida > Gnetales > Gnetaceae > Gnetum > Gnetum montanum. The sequence goes on along the minus strand of MNCI01004926.1, from coordinate 968,360 downwards.
TTGATGCTGATTAACTACATGTTCTTCAAGATGCTCATGAAGGTCCATGTGGAGGCCACTATGCTAGGAGATGCATGACCATTAAAATCTTGATGGCAGGGCACTATTGGCCAACAATTTTTAGGGACACTTACCAATATGTCTAATCTTGTGAATGATGTCAACAAGATGGTGTAATGATTGCTCAAATGGAAGAACCTCAACAATGCATTCAATCATTTGAACCATTCAACATCTAGGGAATTGAACCATTTTACAATTTCCTTTATATTTTCTTTATTTGGATGTGATTTTCTTACCTTATTTTAATAATAAGTGTCTTATTGCCAATTGGGTATAGTGTATTTAATTGATGTGGACATGTGCTATCTAGTTATTTCATTGTTGGTGTCTAGATTCTAGCTTTGAATTTTGTTATTAATGATTAAGACATGGTTTCTTTTTCATGCAACAGGCAATGAGTTTGTAACATCCACCCATTCACAAACTCTATGGGTTTTCTTGTTCTAGAAATGTGCAATCCCTTTTTCACTAATAAAGCCTTAATGAACTTGTGGCCTTGGTAGTTTCTATATTTGGGAAGGATTTAAAGGACTAAATAAGATGTGAGTTCAATGGGATTCGATACTCTTTGTGCCTTTTTGCTTACTTTGGTGCATGTGTGTTTTCATGGATTTCTTACCATTCCATGTCGACTAATAACAGGAAGTTGAATAAGTCTTTGCATAGTGTGGTTCCCATTCCAAAAAAAGAAAAAAAAAGAAAGAAAAGAAAAGAAATGATGGAAATTCAAAGCATACCCCATAGAAAAAATAAATAAATATGTCTTTGCATGGTGTGGTTCCCATTTCAAGAAAAAAAAACACACAATGGGAATTCAAAGCATACCCCTTAGACAAAATAAATGGGCTACAAGCACTGGTTATGAGACTAGAAAGACAAGTTACCCATGCTTGAGGGTTCCTTCTAACTAAGTCCCTTCCTCACTTCCTTCTTCTCTTTTCTTCTTTCATAAGGAATATTAGTTGTTTTGTGGGAGCACTCTTGTGTCTCAAGGGGTAGAGTGGTCTTAGAATGGTGATGCAAAGTCACTAAACATGGTTGGTTTTGGTCTAGACTAATGATGGATTTTATCAAGTCATTTAACCATAAAATTTACAAGGTACTTCATGTGACCTTAATCAATAACTCCATTCCACTCTTTCTCTCATCCGTCTATGTTTTTCATGTCTCACGTCACTACTAGTTTCATGTTCTTGTTTGATGTCTTGGTTTAATGTGTTGAAATTCTTAGGTAGTTTCTTCTAAGTTTTTGTATTTAACTTTATGAAACTATTAATCATCCATGGGGCCCATGGACTCTTTGGTTTTGCATTATGCAAGGCCAATAAAAGACCTATGCCTACATTGAGGAGGATCCACTTTCATATCTTTTGGTTGGGTTGGTTAAGTTCTTTACCCTTAAACATTCTCACAATCAAGTCTGTTTGCATTTCCAATTAGAATTATGCACATCTTCACAATGTTTTTTAGTGATATTTCCTTTTCATTATTGTTGTGAATTATTACACCCTCTTTAAGCATTTCATCCTATTTTAACGTTTTCGCATTTAATATTGGACCACTTATCCATTTTACCCTATTTGTTAGTCTTCCCACTAACACTATTAATGGACTCAATCCACCATAATCACAACCTAGCCAAGTGTAACCACTAATGAGACAAGGTACTGTAAAGCTATATGTTATACATTACGTACTAATTTACAATTTTTGTTGTGATTGCAGTGGGAAGCATGGACTGGATGCGGGACTATCTTCTCTAAGGATGATGCAGTAGCATCACATGAAGTAGAATATTCATGATTGTTGGATCTTTTCTCACTCTTCAACTAACAAGAGGAGTTGGATGTCAATTTTTTCTAGGGTGTCCTCTTCTCTTGTCATGAACACCCAATTTCTTGAACAATTGCATCTTTGTAAACTAGGGCACTTAGAGTCTGTTTGTTCCATCTAAGTTAGTTTGTATGTTAGTTTATAATCCCATACCTTCCTAATATTTTGTAAGAAACTTGGTCCTTCTCTTTCAGTCATGGAGGTATGATGAGTCATGTTTTGACTTGCTCTGATATCGGGGGTATATGCCAGCCTATAAATATAGCACTTGGGTACACGATTTCGAATCAATTTGTTTGTCAAAATATAGTGAAGTTCTTGTTGTTTGTTTTCTCCAGTGTTAGAATATTTTCTTAGTGCCTGTAGCATGAGTCTAAGTGTGTATGGACCTTTATTCAAGCACTGATATACCTGAGCACAACAATGTGGTAGGAATAAAGATGAGTCCTTTTGATAATCCTTGCAACACTAAGAAATAGATTAATGTTTATTTTAATGCATTTAATATTCATGAAGTTTATTTTAATGCCCTTAAATTAAGCAATTAATCTCCAGTTGGTAATGAACAGAAGCACAACCACTTCGAACATACGTGTAGCACTTGGTAATCAAGAAACACTTAGTGTTTGGTAATCCAGTAGTGCCACATGTGTTCAGGATGTGTCCAATAAGAGGGAACAGGTACTTGTGTTAGGCTAGCTAGGCAATAGATTATTTAGATATTAATTTCCTATACCTTTCATTATTGTTTTAGGAAATTACACTTATCAAATAAAAAATGATAAAAATCATATACCTCAGTTGTACTTAACCATAGACTTATGCCTCATGAGTGGAACTAGGAAGACAATGATCATTTCAATTAGATTTCATGTCTTAGAACTAGTGTACTTGAGAACTTAAAAGTCTATGGAATTCATCTAGATCATGCATGAATGCGTGTGATTCATATGGTTGGGCGTAGGGGTACCTCATTGCTCATCAAAGATGAATGCTCTTACTTTTCTTTATTTTTGGTAATTTATAAATAGATTATTATTCTTAATTTATTGTAACACCTCACTGACTAGGCTTAGGCTAAGAAGGTACTAGTTATGAAAGTAAAATATAACTTATTAAAAGTGAAGGATATCAAAGGAAATAAAATAGGCAAAGTAGTAGACATCCTCAAAATAAGCACAAACGGACATAAAAATAATACAAGATACAAAAATTAAATAAATAATACCAATTGATCCTTGGATATAGAGACCTAATGTATTCACTAAGAAGAAATAATTGGATTTCCTATTGTCCAAGAAAAAATTATAATAACTAGAATATAATAAAAATAACAAAATAAATTACATGATAAATATAATTAGATATTATCAAGGTATAGGCTATAGAGGAAAATGAATATTTAAATAAAATCAAATATAAATATTAATCTACTTAATAAATAAAGGCAATGAAGTTACACCTACACCAAATATGAACAAGTAAAAAATTCACTTAGCTAACCAAAGGACGTTATACAATACAAAAATTCTAGCTAAACATTATAGATTAGAAAATATAATATTTTGGTAACTCAAATCAAAACTAGAAAATGCATAAGATTTATATCTAGGCATTAATGTTTCCATCTATCTCATCATCATCCCAAGAAATCAAATCATATGAAAGATAAAATAAAAAGAAAGTTCAATCCTATGATTGAGTATTAAATGCAAACTATAAATACTTCCTTCATGATTTTTAAAGTAGATGTCTGTAATTGGACAATCATTCATAGGAGAACCTACATCCAAAGAGTTAATACCAAATATCCAAGCATAACATATATCACAAAAATAGCAAAATCCCAAATAACTCAAATATTATTAAAACTAAACAAAAGAAACATATTGAGAAATACAACTCACATAAGCATCATTGATTATTACCAAGAAATGTAACTTTCATAAGAATCATTAAAATCATAAAACCCAATTTCTATTTGTTCATTGTGAATAGTTCACTCTACTTCTGTCAATGGGTGTGTCTCCTATGATCCTCTTGAGTAGTTTTTTATAGTTTTTCTTAGTTTCTTTGCAATAATGAATCAGGAAAATAGGAGAAAGAAAATTTATACAATATTTAATTTTCATAATTTTCATGATGTACATTATTATGCACATTATAAGAAATCGCTAATACTTACATAGAAATATGATCTACATAAGCATTACTAATACTTACTGAGAAATGAGATCTACATAACCATCATCCAAACATCAAATATTAATATTGACACTTACTAAGAAATAGAATTTACATAAAAATTATTAAAACAAATAAAAATTAATGCCATGCATAAATCAGAGACAAAATCCTAGGTGGTGGGGAAATATGCCCAAATCACTTAACAAATTGAAATAAAATCTAATGTCAATGAAGGTTCTTGTTAAAAAAGAATCTGAAGGATTGCTAAAACTAAAAATCAAGCTTCTAAGTGGATAAAAAAATACCAAATGATCAAAAATTATCATATAAAAACCTAAGAGTAATTCTAGGCATCTAAAATTATAAAAATATAATCAATTATTTTTTCAAACTTTTAGACATACTAGAAAGCTCTAGAAGCTATGTTTTAGATAATTTGCACAATTTTTGGAAGCTGATAAACTTAGGATTACTTTATTAAAGTTTCTTCAATTGACATATGGTATCTAAAAATGATAGAATTGTTTATTATGATATGTATTGTGACATCACAATATGGTTGCGAGGTGTCGTAAAGAGCATCTTGGAATCTACATTACCATGTTAAACATTTTTACCTTTTATACTGTCACTCCTTAGAGTCATCTCATGTTCCGAAAACCTAAATTATGATGGAAAAACCTAGCTTTACATTTCAAAAATTTGGGATAAATAAAATAAACTTAAAATGAATTAGAATTCAATCTCTAAAATCTCATGCATGATAGAAATAATATTATTGATGAGTGGTAGGTATCCCTTTTGCCCAAATATAAAAATCACAAGTGTTCATTAGCGATCTAGTCAAATTTTGTATACTTAGTTATCCAAGTGACCAATATTCCTAAATAGTGAATCATGTAGTTGCAAGATCATTGTCTTCCTAACTCACACTTGTGTTTTATTAGTTTGTATGACTAAGTGTGGTTAAGGCATATGATGTATATTTTCATAATTATTTTTAATATATTTTTTATTCTAATAGGTAGATGATTGAATAAAGGTTTAATAATTAATTATCTAACTAATTAGCTAATCTAGTAACTAATTATCCTAACATGGAGTAACCATTCCCACTTGTTGTACACATCCCAAACCAGTGTCAGAACTACTAGGTTACCAAGTGGCTATTTCCTGGCATACTAAATATCCATTATTGAGATTACCAAGCATTAACATGTTATTCTCAAAGTGGTCATGATCATGTGTTTATAATTAATAACATTAATTACTTAATTAAAGATAGTAATGGAAAATGCAAGTAAAGTAAAAAGCTGAAAGGAAAGTTAAGCTAGTCCAAATGCTGTAATGAATATAGAAAATCTTAATTTTGGGTGAGTTTATTCAAGTGTTCATTTGTTGGATTCTTAAATGGCCTAAAATTATTTTGAGGATATTGTTGTGGGTATCATGGTTGTTGAGGAAAGTTCATTGTTGATTGGCTGTTAAATTGTTGAAAAACCTTAGCCGACTCTTGCATTTCCTCTTGACAATAATATAAGACTAGGAAGGTTGCTTAGTCATGTTTGGGACTACCACAAATGTTTCATGCTTCACTTTGAATTCCATGAGCTTGTTTTTTAATTAATTATGTTGACTCATCAACTTTTCTATTTAATTGTTCTATCTATTGAGTCATGCCTTACATAATGTTGGGTCTTTGCCAATGTTTACTTTGGTCTACTAATGAATCTATAATTCTCCAACCATCTTTCGATGTCATATTTAAAATATTTCCCCCACATGAAAAGTCAACATTTTTCCTACAATAAGGTAGTAAACCTTCTACAAAGATTTGGATTAATTGATGGGCTGGGAAGCCATGGTTTGGATTTTTTAAAAATAACCTTTTAAATCTATCAAAGGTGCTTTCATAGTCCTCATCCTCATGTTGCATAAAACTCATTAATTTCTTGCTTTATGAGTATAGCCTATCATTAGAAAGAAATCTTTGTAGGAAAGTGTTTTTAAACTCATCTAAGAACTAATTTGTGTTCAAAGGGTTTGTAGCCAAAAATCAGCTTTGTCTTTTAGGGTTGATTTAAAAGTAATCATTTTAGTCCTATTCCCACTTTGAGGTGCTAACATAGCTAATGTTGTTTCAAATTCTCTTATGTGAGTGACCGGATCTTCATCATTTTTCCCCTTAAAAATAGGTAATAGGCGACTATTTTTAACCTCTACATCTCTTCCTTATGGGAAAACCAATGGGCCTTGAGGTATAATTGATGTTCTTTGATTTAATAATTCTCCAAGGATTTTTCCTAGATGTGTTTGATTAATTTCAACATTGGAACTCAAACTATCAAACGAGAGAGGAATTGGACCTAAGTAAAATGGAGGAGGTATATAATGTGAGGATGATCCCATAGTATAAGTTGAAGCTAATGTTGGGGTTACTATAGGACTTTGTAATGAGGTTACTATTGGTGGATTTTTTATATTCAAAGTGCTTATTGGTAGTGTAATACTTCCTATTGTGGTCACATGGGTTGACATTGGGGTAGTATTTAGATTTTGAGATCTTGCCCCCATAGTTGAACTCATGGTTGATGTTGGAAAGTCAAATAGAGGATTGATAGTTACGAAAAAATTAGGTTGTATTTTCTCATTGAGATTTTATGTCACCTAAGGGGAGGAATAATTAGATCTTGATCATATTGGTTCTTCTTAGTCTTAGTTTTAATTAACTTTCATATGTTTATAAAGACTAAGAGTGCTTCTAGATGGTTGAATTTGTGTAGGTTTCCTTGGTTGCTTTATTGGTTTCATTTAACATGAACACTCTTCATTGGCACATTCATGGGCTACCATTCCTAAAAATTTACAAACTTACTTACTGACTCCTACTATACAACTTTAATTCCAACTTTTTTAATGATTTCAGTTGGTTCTACGATAAGAGTAAATGATTCTTGAGATTTTTCTTTATTTTTAATTTTATTTTTTTTTAAGTAGGAAAAACAAGTAAAATAAACCATTTCTTAAATTACAAAAATAAAAGAAAAATAAAATGCATGAATAAATAAATAAATAAAAATTAATGCTTACTAAACCCTTGATGATAATTAACTCTGCCGACCTCCTTGGCAATAGTACCAAATTGATGAGCCAAGAAAAATTCGATGCTAGATACCTTTAAAATTTATTTTTCTTTTGTTATAGGGAAGTCACCTCATCTATGACTGACCTACAAGTTGTATTCATGAAGGAATGATTTAAAATTTCAAAGAATCATCAAGATAATAAATGGTCAGAATTGAATCTAAACAAATTCCACACTTATGCCTATCACTCATAAGTAAAATTATGAACCTTTATCCTAGCTTCTAATCACAATTTCAAGAATAAAAATTTATAATTAAATCAAATTGAAGTAAAAGTTACAAGCATATATGATGATGAGAATTACAAGGGAGACTTCACCTAATCTTGTGATTTTGCCTTATTATTTCAGTTGTCACAAAGCTCAACAAATCCTCACATAATAATTTTTCAAGGGGAAATTGGGCTTAATTTGATGTGGATTTTCTTGGATATAAATCCTAGTGCATACCTTGGATGTGTGTTGGATTCACTCAAGTTGTACAAAACAAATGATAAAAAAATGCCCAATCAGTCTCCCTCATGTTATAGTTTGAAGTCTTATTTATACTTCAAAAATGTTAAAAATAACTATTTTAATAATACGTTGGATATAAAAAAATCCATATGAATTGGCATAACTACCAATTTTAGCATCATCAATATACCAGATTAGTGTGTGTATCCTTATTATTAAGGGCATATTTTCCTAGCATATCGGTAGTTTAACCAATTCTAATGGAGGCTGCACCTAAAATTTTTTTTATCATGGTGCATCGGCATGAAAATTCATTGCTTTCCTTCCAAAATAGCCCTGATCTTCCAAAACTTCTCTTGATTACTAGTGCATCCTGCCAGCCATGGTGTTTAGGTGTTCTACTACCACTGTTGCTATTTGCATCACCACGCATGTCATCATATGCTTCTACTCTATGTTTGTTGCACCTGAAACCCTTACTACATTTGATGCAATAGTGAAAACCTTGCTGCATCCTTGCCAACCATTGTCTTCCTTCATGCCATAGCTACATCACTATTTCTTATTGTTTCTATGCTTTGTTCCTTGCCCATGCCACTCTGGCCATGCCATTATCACCATTACTGTGTGTTGACTTGGTCACGTTCTGTGCTTGCCATCAGTGCCCAAGCCACTATCGCTACCATGCACACTCTAGTATTTCTACTCTGCTATAGTCGCATGTGCTTTGCCTACAAAAACCCTCACTCTCTTGTTGTCATCGCCTTGCGATAACTATGCTTGCCATTGTTGTCGCTGCTACTAGTGCAATAGTGAAATCCTTGTCACATCACTACTATCGATGCAATAGTGAGACCCTATCACTGCTACATGTTGTGATCCACCTTGGTTGTGCCACTCATGCACTACTACATGTGCTACTCATGTTGTGCCAATGTTGCCACTAACCTTGCTACACTGCATGTTCTTATCATCACCTATTATTGTTGCCTTCACCATGCATCCTACTATCCCCTGTACTCACTGTTGCCAAACCCTTGCATTCTATTACCTACAAAAACCTAGATGTATTGTGCTCTATTGTTGTATTGGCTTCTACTACTACATGCACTAGCCTCGCCATTGCCTACCATGGCCATTGATGCCACCGATACCTATAATTCGAATTGGAAACTATAATACATATTTTTATAA
>MNCI01004926.1:946341-959388 GCA_015680685.1 Gnetum montanum | reverse complement strand
ATTAATAATATAAAATCACAGTAAAGTAAACTTCATCAATTTACTACTAATAATATACTAATAATAATGAATTAATAATAATTTTAATGTTTACTATTATTATAACTAAATTAACGTTAATTAAATTTCAATAGTAATTAATTACATAAGATTAATTCAAATGTATCCTTTTATTATTTGTACTTAGTTCATATTAATCCAATTTTGGGGTTTAACATAAAGGTTCATCATGCATAAGGTAAAACTTGATGTCATCATACCACTTCTTTAGGGGAGTAGCATGAACTATGACCACAACGGTATCCTCAGTGCTCTGTGTGATGGAAATGGCATAGTCTATAGTCAAGGTGGAAAACTTGCTAAACAAATCTAGCATCATATTGATGGCTAACGTTGCATTCGCATTAGCTATATTATTTTCGTTTTGGGGTACATATTGGATATCAATGTCTATAAATTATTGTAGCAGTTTCTTCCCTAGGTCACAATAATGTTGTAAATGTTTGGCTTTAAATTTTAAACGTTAGTTACTTGGTTAACCATAATTTTTGAATCACCTTTGATCATTAATAATTTTACTCCTAGTTCATGAGCTACCATCATTCCCCTGATCAAACCCTTATACTTTGCTATATTGTTGGTACATGGGAATTCAAATCAGTAGGTGAAGGGTTGGGTTTCACTAGATAGAAAGGTTATGATTGCAACAANTATACGTTGGGCGTATACGCTGGCGCAACATACCTAGTGAAAACCAAGTATTTCAAGCCCCAAGATTTCCATGTATGACATTTCATGTAGTCGAGGTCGTCCGTGGGTCGTAGGGTCCTTCTTCGGTGTCGGACAAGTACTAAGTGCTGAATTTTGTGGTGTTTCATTAATCCCAAGATGTTTGTCTTTGGTGTCAAAACTAGTAAGATGCTTGGCTTTGTAGTATCTAAAGTAGGAATACGAATCGATCCTGATAAGGTTAGAGCCATATCCAACTTTGCTACACCTACTAACCTTAAGAAACTTTGGGGACTGCAAGGTAGATCATAATTTATTCATAGATTTATCACTAGTCTTATAGATTAGTTACAACCCATGAAACACTTGCTTAAGAAAGGAATCAGCTATGAGTGGATGGCTCAATGCCAAGAGGCTTTTGAAAAGCTTAAACTAGAGTTGGTACAACTATTGACAGTCTATCCTCCATAAAAGGATAAAACTTTTGNGTAGCAAAGTTGGATATGGCTCTAACCTTATCAGGATCGATTCGTATTCCTACTTTAGATACTACAAAGCCAAGCATCTTACTAGTTTTGACACCAAAGACAAACATCTTGGGATTAATGAAACACCACAAAATTCAGCACTTAGTACTTGTCCGACACCGAAGAAGGACCCTACGACCCACGGACGACCTCGACTACATGAAATGTCATACATGGAAATCTTGGGGCTTGAAATACTTGGTTTTCACTAGGTATGTTGCGCCAGCGTATACGCCCAACGTATACGCCTGGCACCCTACAGCGTATGCGCCCAGCGTATACGCCTGGCACCCTACAGCGTATGCACCCAGCGTATACGCCTAGCACTCTACGGCATATACGCCCGGCACTCCAGCGTGTACGCCCACGTACTGCCGATGGATACGCTCGATGACAAGATCTCCAATGACAGCATGAAGAAAACACCAAAGAGCAAGGATTAAAGCAAGTGGGTGTCCTTCGGCGTATACCACCAGCGTATATGCCCAGCATTCATCAGTGTATATGCCCAGCATTCACTAGCGTATACGCCCTACATCCGCCAGCGTATACGCCCAGCACAGCATCTCCACCCAAGTTCACACGCTCGCCTCACACGGCATATACGCCCAACATATACACCCGACAGATATAATATATTGTATTTTTGTAAAGTGTGTGCACCCGGTCAACGCGCCACGTGTCTCCTAACCTGAGTCTAGCGTAACAACCTGTATATAAACCCCGATTTCCCACTTCACCCGGGTCGGTTGGCAAAATCCCGAAGCATACCAGAGAACATTTACGCTACGCACAAGAGTTGAAACCCTCTTACGCTGGAGAGCCCTGTGCGCCGTATAGACAGTCTCTACGCTCCGCCTGCCTTGCAAACCAGCTGAGTCATTCCTGCATACGCTGGGGCTTTTAGTCCGCCTTGTGTTCCCTCACGACTGCGTTAGACCAGTGCACTGTACTTTGACTCTATAATACCATTGTTTACATTTGCTGCATAAGATTGTTTACAATTTTACGTCAACTTGGCCCACGCATTCTGTTTACACCCGTTTATGCTTACGCTCCGTTTGCATCTGTTTTATGTTGTTTATGCCCATTTACGCCGTTTACGCATAACCCAACATATAGCACCTTTGCATACGTGTGGGTAAATCCTTGTCTGATCCGCGTGCGAACCACCCAAGGTACTCTGCCTTCATGCATTCCAGCTCGCCCTCAGGCAAAGGCAAGGTCTTCTGTTCTCGTCCTGCGATCCCACGGTCTTTGTTTTCCTTCTAGCCGGAGACCGACGATTTCAGGCGATATAGAAATTGGCGCTAGAAGGAGGGCCTCCTAAAACCCTTACCTGCAAACTCCCAGCATTTACGCTGTCAAGCGTCTACACCGCCAACTCCAAGCTGCTCCCTGCTCAAACTATCCCAGCGTTTACGTTACCCAGTAAAATCCCAGCCTGCAACTATCCAGCATCTACGCTATACAGTGTTTACGCTCTTAAAAGCTTACTGACTCCTACGCTGCCTCATTTTATGCCGGCCCCTGTTTGACGCTACAACCTCTTTTACCGTCTCCTGCTTTACGCTAAGCTCGCTTTACGCTGTGACCCATTTTCACGTTGCAACTTGTTTTACGCTCAGACTGTTTTACGCTGAGCCTTATTTTACTCTGCAACTCGTTTTACACTCCTGTGTTACGCCGATTACTTGTTCTACACTGCAACTTCTTATACGTTGTCTCCTGTTTTACGCTGCCACTTAGTTTACGCTGTCCTCTTTTACGCCGTGACCCATCTTACGCCATATACGCTCCCCAGCGTCTACGCTGACCATATACGCTGTATACGTTGTATATGCTGTATACGCTTTCCATTGAAGCGTATACCCTGCACGCTACACAACACATTAACTTCGCATCTCCAAACCATTTCACATCCGCGACACATCATGAATCCCACAAACAACACTACTGCCACCACTCAAACCACCGCCACCGTGGACATCATAGCCATCCAATAGCCTGTCGCATAGCACCCAGGAGTACAACCTACAGTGGGGCCCTGCCGATCCCTACGGCTATAGGGGAGAGATCCAGCCTCCAACATCATCACCCAGGATCAGTATAATTTTATATGTATTAAAATACAAGCTGGCCTAGCTGTCGACCGAGCTGAAATGGAAGTGAAGAGGCAATTCGAACTCTTCTACAGGGGAGGACACGAGTTCACCCCTTCCCCATATGATGTAATCCTAGTTCCAGAGCAGTATTCGGAGCTTGTCACACAACTCCTGCAAAGGAGCTACACGTTGGATCGGTATGTGCTAGAACCCCAACCAGAAGAGGAGGATGACATCGCCGCTCAATCCGAGCACGAGGACTCCTATCACACTCTTAGCCCACAAGCGCAGGCTAACCCCATTTTTCACCCAGAAACAGGGGAAATCTTACCCCTCCAGCATCTTAGGTTCACCTAGGCTCAAGCACCACCACCTGAAACATCAGCGCTAGTGCATATCCCTCTTCCAAGTGATTCCCAACCTAATACTTTCCCCCTCACAGTCATCCCTACCGTAGCTGCAGGCTCGTCCTCGCAAGCACCGCCCCCTCTAGCTAACGTGGGAGTGACATTCCCACCCCGAGTGATAGGGATGCCACATGTCATCCCAGCCTCCACATCCGCTCATTACATCTCACACATCCAAGCGCATGCAGGCCCCTCGGCGGCTGTAACCCAACAGAGAGCCTCTTCACACAACATGGCCGGGCAATGGCCAATGATGGGTATGCCGTCACACCAGCCTTCTCACCCCCACATGCCACCCCACACGATTCCACCAGTTATTTTTCCCTAGGTACAGCCTCAGCCGCAGCAAACGCAACCTTTCCCATACAACGTGCCATCCTCAGTGCAACCCACAATAAACTTTCCACAAGCACAACCGCCAATCGCCTAGCTTTCGGCCTTTCAACCCACAACTCAACAATCTAACTTGTATGCAGCCCCACAGCCCCAGCCCGTGGCTTCACCGAGTGCCCAAGATTGGGCAGACGCCAAAAAGCTTATGCAAGAATTGACAGATGAGGTAAAACGCCTCAAAATAGCCGTCGACGGAGAGCTAAAAGTAGTGGACTTCTACAACGACGACCCCATCAGCCCCTCTGTCCCACCCTTGACCTTGCCCAAAGGCATCTCTTTACCCACGCTAACCAAGTATAACGGGGAGACGGATCCCAACGCCCACCTCATAACATTTCGATTGGAATGCGCGCTCCTCCAGGCATGGCCTCATTCCATTCTCCGAGTGTCCCCCATGTCCCTAGCAGGGATAGCACTCGACTGGTACCGCGGCCTGCCGAGGAATTCCATCTTCTCCTTAGAAGATTTATTACGCCAATTTGTGACCAGGTTCAAGTACAACTTGAAACCCGAGGCCACGTTGGATAGTCTCATACAGGTCAAGCAAGCACCGCTTGAACCTGTCCAGAAATTCATTCAGAGGTGGAGCGTTGCCCTCAGCGAATTACATGAGCCAATCTCCCTAACCTACCTGCTTACAATTTTAAAAGGGGCTATTAATAACTTCTTTAAATCTAAGCTGTACTACCTTAACGCACATGATCTTAACCAGGCATTTGTGCAGATCAAAAACATAGAGGAAGCAGCTCAAAATAGCCATGACTCGGCATACTTGGCCTTCAAAAATCAACATACTAAAAAGGATAAAGAGAAGGCCAAGATAACTATAGCAGCGATAGTAGGAGCCCAACAAACGAATATCACACACCAACAAAAACCACCCGCAACCCCTACTAACTACTATAAACCCGCTCCCACAACAACCCCGAAGTCATCATCATCATAGAACCCAACAAACCGTACGCGCAATTTCGAGAGGAAAAAGCCCTCTCAATACACGCCTCTGCCGATGAAACCATCCCAGCTTTTTGATCAGCTCCTGAAAGTTGGGCTGATGAAACATAAGCAGTTATCTCCTACGGTCATCCAAAGACATGACCAGTTCTGCCAACTCGTACAGAAGCCAAGCTTAGCAACACCGGATGAGCTGCCCATACCCAAAGGCTTTAGGATGGATCGCATCTGCGACTACCATCAACGCAACGGGCACGGAACGGATTACTACTTTACCCTGAAGCAGGATATCCAGCGGATGATCGATGACAGCCAAATTAATTTTGACGAGGTTAACCCGGTCCAACCGCAGAATCAGGCTATGGGGGTATACAAGGATCCCCTGAACACCAAAGAGGCCCTGTACATGATTAGCACGATCTATTTCGATGATGATTCCGAGGCACGTAACATCAACACCATCTATCCCCAACATAAATAGGAAACACCTAATAGACCATTCGTAGTGCAGATTCCGCCTGCTGTATTCGCCCCCACACCTCAACTACCATGCTCCCCTCAGCAGCCCTATGTCGTCTGCATACCTTCAGCTGTACCTACATCGTCAAAGCCACCAACCCCTCACACTCGGCCTGCCCCTTTCGTAGTCCGAGTACCACTAGTCGTCGCAACAGCGGAGGCCCAACCTCCACTAAAACTGACTCCGTACATCGTTAGGACACCTGAAAGTCCTAACAATTGTCAAACCTCCACCACACAAGTGCAGGGCAAACCTCACCCCTACGTCATTAGGGTCCCCGGCCAGCCTTCGGCTCAAATGCCTCCCGCTGACCAATCGCAATCCCGCCCGTCTCCATATGTGGTGTGCATCCCAAGGTAATTTGAGGCTCCAAGACCAGCTCCACCTCCAAGCCACATGCGAGAACGCCTAGCTGATAGGCTTACGCGTGAACGCTTGGAGAAGGAGCGCCAACGGTTGGCTCTAGGGCCACCGAAGCCCACTCCACTTAATTCCATACCCATGTTGCCAACTAACAATCAATCAAACTCAGGAAATTAGGGTGAACCGTCAAAACAATATGAACCATCTAAAACTACGGTACAGAGCAAGAATGATAGGCCACTAAAACACGAAATAAAGCTGTTGGGCCCAATGGACCCAGTCATTGCTGACAAGAGCATTCCTAACAGCAGAGATTTCGCAACGGCCTTGACGCAAGTCACCCAAGCGCTGAAGCAAAAGAACACTTCTTTAAGCTTGTACGACTTGGTTTTGACATCCCAAATTCATCGGGAAGCCCTCGTACGCATGCTAACGTCCATCCCGGTCAGTGAGGATTTGCCCCCAAGCGAACCTACCATTCATGCTGTCATGTACTCTTCTCACAGGGCCATTTTCAAACCCTTGAGCTTCCAGGATGACAACATCAAAGTGCACAGGAACAAAGGGGAAATAATGATAGTTCCCATGTTCATAACAATACACATAAACCAATTCAAAATACATAGAGTCCATGTAGATGATGGTGCAGCCATAAACGTCATACCATATCCCATCATTGAACAACTGGGGCTTACCAACTTAATTAAACCAACCACAACAACATGTTTAAGGTCATTAAACGGGTCACGTGTACTGGTCAAAGGCACGATAACCTTAGATTTCATAACGGTAGACCAGTTCCCCACATTTGCTGACTTCCTAGTTGTCGATGAGATGCCAGGGTTCAACCTAATATTAGGAAGACCCTGGTTGGCCCAACTGAGAGCTGTGTCCTCTCCTATACATCAAGAAATTCACCTACCCTATGAGGGCGGTGAAATCGTCATACATGGGGAAGTGGCCACTCCCATCATTTTGTCGCACACAGACATAGACCAAGGCTCCGAGGTTGAACTCAACAAGCCTAGCCAAAATGACACAAACAAACCACAACTGGTGGGTGGTAAACCTTTGAACATGGGACAAGAGTCTCATAAAACTGAAACACCTGCATCTAACACTCTACGCACATCGCCTCATGAAGAAACCAACACAGAAACAATGACGGACATCGACGCACCTGAAAATACTGATACCGAAAACATTCTAATAGACGTCTCCTGGATTGAATTGCCATTCAACATGATCAGTGAAGGAGACGCAGAATACAAAATCGTACCGGCTAATACACCCCCTGACATAAAAATAAAGAAAATCAAAAAACAATTAAAATAAAACTACCCTTCGTCCGAAACGACGTTAAACTACATACAGTCCAAAATGACATTAAACTATAATAGAGCCAAGAATATTATTAAACAACACTCTTTGTCCGAAAAGACATTAAACTATCATGTCCGCAATGACATAAAACTAGCCACGATCAGAAATGGTCGGTCCACCAAGAAACTTATCCGCTTTATCCAAAATATTGCTCGTTTACAATGGGGCCCGAAATGGCCTTAAACTACGCATAGTGGCTCGAAATGGCTTTAAACTAGTGCAAGTTGGGCCCAAAATGGCCTTAAACTAGCGCATACCCTATCCTCCTTTTTACGTACTTTTTATCATTATTTCAATGCATTACATTTAAACAGAAAAGCAAATCCAAAAACATCTTAACATCGTGTCGTGTGTGCAACCAAATTGAAAATCAACAAAAAATATTTATTCATGCAACGTCATACAATTCTAAGAACCAATTGGTCCATTTTTTCTCAACATTTCCAAGTTACAATTCCTGTATCAATTTGAATCAGTCAAAAAACCCAAAAAAGACTAAAAACACTAAGCATTCGGGACAGGAGGATCATCTCCTTTAGAGCCACCAGTGTCAGGGGCCCCGGCTCCACTGGGGCCAGCTTCTTAGGTATCATCACCACCTTCGTTCTGAAAATGCCAAAAACAAACAACCAACATAAAATAAGCGGATGTTTAAATTTTAAGCATTATTCAATGAACTAACTTCATAAGAATAAAACGCTTACCATAGGGGATCCCCAATCTTCCTCTGAAACGCTGGCCCAATCTGTCCCATCCAGGCCTAAGTCAATATCTGCCAAAGCCTTGCCTTTGTTGACCGCCGACCAGGTAGGACGTTTCAGAGGGAATTCACCCACCGACACCTCCCCAGAGGCAATAGTTATCACCCTTGTAGGTGATTCCATTTCCACAATTGTGTTCTGGGCAAAAGTATCGAATGCTGAGCACAAACCCAAACCCTCCACAAACATCTCTAGCTGGCGCTTCTCAATAGACACCTCCTTTAATGACTTCTTGTAATGATGTTTATGGTTTTTCTCATCCTGACCCCATTTGCGAACCTTGGAAGCAAAAGCCTTCCAATCTTGACGCTTGAGGTTTAGGAGGTTAATGTGGGCTTTTCACTCCGCCATCCTCTGAGTCAGCGACGCATGATGATTCAGTAAGTTCTAGTACCTGGTGTATGTGACCTCGGACATCTGCCAGGAGCGATCTCTGCTTAGTCTGGCAGCAGCGAACTCATACCGAGCCTTTAAATTGTCACGTTCCTCTGAAAATTCGGAGACTTCCTTTTCCTTTTCCTGTATTTGTAGCCACAACTGTTCAATGGAACGCCTAAAAGTACATAATGACTTGGCATTGTGCGCAAGGCTTTCTGCAACTCCCTCATAAACAGGCCTTGGCACCTGCTCTACTTCGAGGGAGAGTGTGGTGAGGCTTTCCATGCTAATGCTTTCTGAGGGATCCCATCTCAGTTTAGCACCTACCCACGTGAAAATACAAATGTTAAAACTATACAAACAAGATGTGAAGCTCTAAATCTTTAAGTAATGTATACCTATGTCAGGGTGGGCTTCTTGGATCCGTTCAACGACTTCCTCTGCGATGCCAGCCACAAAATCCATCTTACTTGGCATTTCTGACCAAATAAGTGGCTCACGGGTATGGGAAGAACTAACCTCAGTGGTCCTCTTAGGGGGAACCATCTTCATGGGAACGTCCAACCATACCGTCCTGGTCTTGCTACCTTCATCTTAAAAGCCTAAAAACACGAAAATAAAAGATCGTAGGAGCAATAACTGATTCAGCAAATAAAAACAAACTAAAAGCGAAAATGTACCATGATCCTTTTCACCCTCTGGGGGATTGCCCAAATCCAAATCACCCTTAAGGAAGCTACTGAACACCTGGTTGATAGCATCCTGATCGTCTAACGGTTCAGTTTCAGTAGTCTTCTCCATTAACTGTTCCGTTCCTCTGCCTTGGCTTTTCTCTGGACTTTCCTCCCCATTGTTTTTCTCTGTATTCATCTCCTCCTCCTCTGTGATGGTCTCCAAAGGCCGATTCCTCACTTTTTCAAGCCAAAAAAAGGCAACAACACGTAAGCAATCGAAAAAAGAGTCAATCAACAAATGAAGACGATAAAATAATAAGCGGGCCAGCCTCGCTTACCAGTCATCTTGAAGCGTATGTGCTTCACACGTGGCTGGCGGACATCGGTGGCCTCCTCCATCGGACGGTCGGGCCTTTTCAACTTCGACTTGGCTCGGCCGATGGTCTCCTTGATAACCCGTTCTGCCCGCCTAGCGGTGTAAGGCACCTCATCTAGCTCCAACCCCAAATTGTCACGTGTATGGATTGAACCGCCAGATGATCCCCCTGTGGTAATAGAAGCGAATTCATCGATGCTTTCATGTGCATCTTGGGATTTGGCTGTGTCACACAAGTGATTGATCCATGGGCGGGATAGTTGACCCCGATCCCGTAGAACAAACTTGTTGTCTGTGCGAACCACATGGAACTCAGCAAAACGGCGGAGATAACTGGCGAAGAAGGCAAAGGTGAAGTGAGATTGTCCTTCGATATTTGAGCACAACCACACTATCTCCTTGTACAGGCCTGCCAACAAAAATTGAGCCCAGTTATACCGCATGCCTGTTTCCAAAACAATTCGCATGACACGAACAACCTCAACCCCAAGGCACCTCACCTGGGAAAGCATTTTCAAGAATACCCGTGCCCGAAACAGGGGATATAATTCATTCACCTCTACAACTTTTGCTTTCCCTTGCATCAGGAATCCCTTGGTGCTTTTGGCCACACCTAGCCAAGATTCCAGCTCACGAATCGTCTGGAGCTCTTTATGAGATCTATCCAACACTACGGGTAGGCCATCTGCCGGTACGCCAAACAAGTTGGAAAAGAACACAGGCGATAGACGAAACACCACCTTGACACCCTTAATCCGGGTGTTGTACTGTGAGACAGACTCATTAAAAGAGTCCACGATCCCAATCATCTCCCTGATTGAGATGTCAGGGCTAGGCGTCATAAAAAGCTCCATGAGGCCGACATCGTCCAGGCAACGAGTAAGGGATGGTGGAGCTTGCTTACGTAGCCACTTCTGCGCCTTTGCCACCTCCCCGAACTTCATGGACAAAGTAGTCTCAGTTCAGCCTGTTGTCACGGGATCCCCACCAGGAGGTGCATCGACTGTAAAACCAATTTAAAATGATCAGATTAGGGTAACTTCAAATCAATAGATCCACTAACATATGCAGGAAAGGTTATCCTTTACTGTTAGTGGCAGATCTAGACGTGCTGCCAAGATCACAAGAGAAAACTGGCCCGTTGTTAGTCCAGTCTTCATGAAGCCACCCACGAGCCTTGCACATCGCAAACGCTTTGGAGAACTGCTTGTGAAAGTGGACCATTGAACCCTTCATTTGCCTCAGCACAGTCCCACGAAGGGAGGGCCCCATCATAAATGCTTCCAGAGCAGTGCGAGCAAGGGCTAATCCTTCATCTTCAATGATTGTCCCATCCGGGTGGGTCTTCGGCCTGTAAGAAAATGTGGGTCATAATAAGAAACGAGCACTGAATAGCGAAAGGAAATAGTAAACTGAAACATGCCTACCTGGCCACTCGATACACCGTGCCGGGAGGGTTCTGGAATAATGTATGTGCATGGGCAACTATGAACAACGTATTGTTGAGATAATCCAACCCTCGCGGCAACAATGCCCACACGCGCGTTAATGGGCGTGTGGCCCGGGGCCCGCGCGTAGTACTATCTTCGTTAACAAAAGGCCTCTCGTCGATGTCTTGTATAAAAACCATGACACCCTCTGCAGCCCCCGGCAGCATCTCTTCAAGCACGCTCCGTGTAGTCACCTCATCAAAGTTTGACTAGATAGCCACCTCGAAATTATCCAATAGGAAGGATAGAAATCCACACGCGCCTCCCCTGAACCAAACCCCGTATTCATCCATAGTTAGGTCCAGGGGAATCTCCCCATCCTCAACAGGGCCAACCCATGTCAATACCCCGACGAGTTCAATGACAATGAGGAAGCATTTACTGTCCCTGCAACCAATCGCAATGTCACAATAAAACGAAAATTTGTATCATAAATCGGCAAAAGTCAAAAACCAACTAACTATTTACGCTCAGCGTATACGCTGCACATAGAGTGTATACGCCGGCCAAACTGTCAACACTTAGCGTAAAAAAAGTAATTTAAACTCAGCGTATACGCTGCACACAGAGCGTATATGCCAACCAACACTTAGCGTAAAAAACACAATTTAAACTCGGCGTATACGCTGACAGCAATCGGCTTTACGCTGACGCCCGAACCCCTTCACGCCCAGTGTATACGCTGAGCAAACCCTCGGCGTATACGCCCAAGTTCACTTTCAGCGTAAACAGTCTACGCCAGAGACGTGAAAATCGAGTATAGGCTGTAAAAGCAATCACGCACGCCCAGTGTATACGCTGAGCAAACCCTTGGTGTATATGCCCAAGTTCGCTTTCAGCGTAAACAGTCTACGCCAGAGACGTGAAAATTGAGCTTAAGCTGTAAAAGCAATCGCGCACGCCCAGTGTATATGCTGAGCAAACCCTCGGCATATACGCCGTAAACAGAAGTTACGCTGATGATAAATCAATTACGCTAACAAACATTTTGACAATAAAGAGCGGTTTACGCTATAAAATGACGCTCGGCGTATACGCCGACAACCCATACGCCTAAAAACCCTCTACCGCCGGCGTATACGCCGAGACTGTCTACGCTACAAACAAAAGATAACACAGAAACAAAAATAGAGGTAGGGATCGGAGCCTACCTATGGGACGTCACAGGCCACGATGGGATCTTTGGCCTGGGCAGCCCGTGCAGCATGGCTTCCGTCTCTTCTGCAAAGGTCAAATCGGGACCCTTCCTTCCCTGGCCCTCCACTTCCTTCCCCTTGCCCATCTCGGATTTTCTACGCTATCGATGTAAGTTTACGCTAAGCAACTGTCTACGCTGGTGCTTGCAGGTCCAATCTTTGGCGTCTACGCTGAGAAGCAGGTTTATGCTTACGCTTACGCTTTAGCAGGTTGTGCTCTGTCGCTTACACTGTCGCTTTCAAAGTAAGAAACAAATGGACCCCCCTTTCCTTTATATAGTGCCCCGATGACGCTGATGCTGACGTCGCTACCGCTTACGCCGCTATTGCTCCGTTTTTGCCTTTTTTTGCTTATTTTCTGCCAAAATGTGCCCAAAAATGATAAAATTTAATTAAAAATTAAGTAAAAACAGAGATTATTACATCCTGGTTTCTCCATGGACCCCATTTTACACGTTTACGCTAGTTTAAACCACCATTATGGCCCGGTACGGCCTTAAACTGCCATTTCCCCATCTGATGACGGCCCGGTATGGCCTTAAACTACCACTCATGGCCCGGTACGGCCTTAAACTGCCATGCATCCAGGTGTGATAATAATCCACCATTATACACGTACACATAGTTTGAAATTACCAAAAGACACAGAACGATCCCCCTTTGCTCATGTAGCTCTCCATTTATTGGCAGGAGCAAGCTCAATGGACTGTCAGCATTTAACCGCGCCGTTAACCATGGATGGACCATACGGCAACATCACGCGGGACATTAACATAAATTTCATCAATGTA
>MNCI01004926.1:915314-945720 GCA_015680685.1 Gnetum montanum | reverse complement strand
CGAACTTCGAGGTCTACAAGGTAGACTACAATTCATCAGGCGCTTTGTAGAAAAATTGACGGACAAACTAAAACCTATGAACCACCTGTTACGTAAAAATGTCCATTTTGAATGGACTCTGCAGTGTCAGGAAGCATTCGAAAACATCAAAACAGCACTTGCCTGACTGCCTACAGTTTACCCGCCCCAAAACAACAAACCGTTTTACATCTACCTTGCCACTTCAGAATCGTCCATCACGTCTATGCTTTGCCAAAAACAAGATGACGGAACCGAAGTCCCTGTATACTACTTGAGTCATGCCTTAGTTGCCCATGAAAAGAAATACAACGACGTGGAGAAGTCATATTTTTCTTTGGTCTTTTCTCTAAGAAAATGGCGACATTACCTCTTTCGTAATCAAGTCTACATAATCTGTAAGGACAATGTACTGAGAACTATAACAGGGAACATTTACGAAACGAGTCAAATAGCCCGGTGGAAAGCCATGATAGCCAAGTTTGACCTATACTACGTAGCGCAATCATCAGTCAAGGGTCAAGCCATAGCAGATCAAATGGCCACGTCACCAACACGTGATCAAGCAACCATAGACCCAGAATTCCCAGATGAGAACATAAACACCATAGACATAGTGCACCAAGATTATGATGCCATTCTAAACTTTGATGGAGCATCCACCTCTCGAGGAGGAAGTGCAGCCGCTGTCATCACCTATCCCTCCGGGGAGATCTGACCCTTTGCCTATCATTTCAACTTTCACTGTACTAACAACATAGCAGAGTATGAAGGTCTCCTTAGAGGCCTCGTGGCAGCAATGGCTTCAGACATCACACGGCTTGTAGTCAGAGGGGATTCACAATTGGTCATAAACCAAGTTACAAATATCTACACATGTAAAGCCCAACACTTACAACCATACTATGACTTGGCAAAACACCTAATGAGGCAGTTCGAAAACATTGATGTGCAACATGTCTCTCGAAACGATAACATCATCGCAGACGCGTTAGCCACATTAGCGCTAAATATATTGCCCAACATGTTCCATGCCCTACCAAGCTCCGTGATCAATTGTACCGAACCAATAATCGATACCCCCGACACATTGCCAATTGCATCTGTTAGTACAACACATGCGGTGGAATGGTATGATGACATAAGAGAGTACCTTCTACATGGCGAAACACCACGAGATCTAACGCATGCACAGAAGGATGCGGTGCGGAAACGTTCTAGGTAATACACCCTCGTAGGGGACACACTATGTCGTCGATCCTACGAAGGCATATTGCTAACATGCGTTAGTAGCACTGATGCCCAAACAATAGTTGAACAAATACATGAGGGACTATGCGGAGGACACATAGCGCCAAAAGCCATGGCCATGAAAATAAGACGATTAGGCTATTATTGGCCACATATGGAATATGATTGTCTCTCCAAGGTTAAAATATGCGACACTTGCCAAAAGCATAGTAACCTAATCCATGTCTTACCGAACGAGTTGCACACAACGTAAATCACGTGGCCCTTCCAAAAATGGGGATTGGACCTTATCGGCCCGATAACACCCTCATCTTCGACAAGGCATGGTTTCATCATAACCGCCACTGAATATTTCACGAAGTGGGTAGAAGCTATTCCCCTTCGAAAAACCACATTTAAACACGTGTGCAATTTCATCCTTGAAAACTAGTAACCCGTTTCGGCATTCCAATAACAATCATCACCGACAACGGGCCGCAATTTAGCAGTGCCGAAACAAAAAAGTTTTGTGACAATCTGGGGATCAAACACTCGTTTTCCTCCCCTTACTATCCTCAGAGCAATGGGCAAGAAGAAGCAACAAATAAGATGCTTATTACAATACTTAAGAAAATGCTAACCCAGAGCAAAAGGAAATGGCATGAGCAATTAATGTATGCATTATGGGCATACCGCACTACACACCAAACGTCGACAGGTAAAATGCCATATAGTTTTGTTTACGGTTCAGTAGCTATTCTACCTCTAGAATTACAAGTACCATCATTAAGGATCACACTCTCCGGACTCCTCGACGACAGACAAAACAATGAGCTACGTATCATTGACCTCGACTCAGTGGAAGAGGAACGCGTACGCGCGCTTGACCAAATCAAATGGTATCAAAAGAAGCAATGACGGCGACATCAACATGACATCAACAAGCGCCCAATCAAAGAAGGCGACCTTGTGCTCAAAGCTGTTCGGGAGCACCCGGACAAATTCTCAGCCAACTGGAAAGGGCCTTACGTGGTCATCAAAGCATTCAATAATGGTGCATTCAAGCTAGCCAACATGGAAGGGAACGAGTTTGCCAATCTAACCAATCACCTGTATCTAAAACCATTCTACGTTTGAGTACAAGTTCAGGTACGTGTAAGTCCTGGAATTACGACTATAAACTGATACCACAGAATCGTCCTGGAATCATGACAATAAACTGATACCACAGAATAGTCCTGGATTATGACTTAAAACTAATACCACAACGTCCGCAAGGACAATAAACTAGCATCCGTCCAGCATAACAGTAAACTGCCACCGTCATGACCATCAGAGTCCGCTAAGATTATAAACTAGCTAGCCTCTTCATAGTTCGCTAAGACTAAAAACTGGCAATGTGATGTCCGCCACGACGCTAAACAGGCAATTTCCAACGGGTTATGACATAAAACTAATCCATGATAGTCCGCCAAAACTATAAACTGGCAAGTTCACATCCGGTACATCAATCCTCCGCTATGATCATTCATTAGCTTCACTGCATCGCTCGCCATCAATCGCCCTTATCAATACTGTTGTCATCTACATACAATGCCTGCCGTCCTTCAGCACCTCTACGCCATCGGTCGCCATGTAAGTCTAAGCTCGTTTATTCGCTCACGGTTTTCTTGTCTCCTTGGCGTTACGTTTGTAGGATGACACCTGGAAGTTTCGTACAAAGATGCTCTTCGTCATGAGCACCAAGATAAGCCAATGTTCACAGCATACCTAGCAAGACTAAATCAAACCATTCACTAGCACATCCCCATTCATCGACAAAATTCCCTATCCTGGCGTCCCCTTGACACACTCGGTACATTTAAAACACTGTACCACTTTAAAACAGCTGTAACACGTAGCACAGCACCTACGCATGAGTACAAAGGCAAAGCAACATTTTGCTGCAAAAACAAATGATGAGACCCCGGGCACTTCCCATATAAGCCCCAGGCGGAAAGGCAGCCGTCTCAAAACCAAGTACTCATATCCAAAACAGGCAAGCAACATCCTGTTGCATGGCTTTGGCTCCCCGCCAACAGATTCCCCTGAACACTGAACATGAGCCTTGTTCTCCCAAAGAATGTAACACATCCTCCCGTGGCTTTGGCCCTGTCAACAGGTTCTCTTGAAAACTAACCGAGAGTCCTGTTCCGCCAAAGGATGCACATTGCATATCTGAACTCCGAGTTTGCTAAAACATTGGCTATTGGTAAGGATCAGCATGCCACATACCCCAGCATCCCCTGTCCACGACACAATTCCTTGGGCAGTCACCAATCCCCACGATCTCTATCCTCTTACCAGCTACAAATGTCACTTTCCCGATCCCATGTACTACTAAACACGGTGCGATGACACCTCGTCGAGTGGCAGCAGGCAACGTCTTTATCAAGTTGCTTATGGTGTTTTGCACTTCTTTGTCGATGCTTCTCGGGTTGATTCCTCCAAGCGTCAACAAAGAGGGGCCAATGAAACACCACAAAATTTGGCGCTTAGTACTTGTCCGACACCGAAGAAGGACCCTAAGACCCACGGACAACCTCGACTACATGAAATGTCATACATGGCAATCTTGGGACTTGAAATACTTGGTTTTCACTAAGTATGTTGCGCCAGCGTATACGCCCAGCGTATACGCCCAAGTTCACACCTTTAGCGTATACGCCTAGCACCCTACAGCGTATGTGCCTAGCGTATACGCCTGGCACCATACAGTGTATACACCCAGCGTATATGCCTGGCACTCTACGGCATATACGCCCGGCACTCTAGCGTGTACGCCCACGTACTGCTGATACATATGCTCGATGACAAGATCTCCAATGACAGCATGAAGACAACACCAAAGAGCAAAGATTAAAGCAAGTGGACTTCCTTCGGCGTATACGACCAGCGTATATGCCCAGCATTCATCAGCATATACGCCCAGCATTCACTAGTGTATACGCCCTGCATCCGCCAGCGTATATGCCCAGCACAGCATCTCCACCCAAGTTCACACGCCCGGCTCACATGGCGTATACGCCCAGCGTATACACTCGACAGATGTAATATATTGTACTTTTGTAAAGTGTGTGCACCCGATCAACGCACCACATGTCGCCTAACCCGAGTCTAGCATATCAACTTGTATATAAACCCCGATTTCCCACTTCACCCGGGTCGGTTGGCAAAATCCCAGAGCATACCAAAGAACATTTACGCTGTGCACAAGAGCTGAAAGCCTCTTACGCTGGAGAGCCCTGTACGTCGTATAGACAGTCTCTACGCTCCGCCTGCCTTGCGAACCAGCCGAATCATTCCTACATACGCTGGGGCTTTTCGTCTGCCTTGTGTTCCCTCACGACTGCGTTAGACCAGTGCACTGTACTTTGACTATGTAATACCATTGAGCATCATGGTATAGTAAAAGGTACTTCAAGGGGCCATGAAGGTCATTCTAAGTTGATGCTATAGGTTGATCCTAATCTAGTTATATCACAAGAATTCATCCATAAAGGATAATAAGGCATGCCCAACCACAATATTGATAAGTTGGTCAATACTAAGTAAAGGAAAATCATCTTTGATGGTTGCCTTATTTAGGTCTCAGAAATCTATGCAAATGCATATACTCCCATTTTTTGTAGGAACTACCACTATGTTGAATACCCACTCTACATAATCTACATCTCTAATAAAACTAGCTTGATATATTTTTGTGATCTCATCATGAACTACTAAGGCTAAATCAGGTCTAATCTTTCGAACCTTTTGCTTAACTAGTCTAATGCTAGGATCAAGTATGATGTTGTATTATACTAGGCATGGATTGAGACCTAGCATATCTTCATATGACCAAGCAAAGGACTTAATGTTATCTTGTAGGACCTAGATGATGTCTTGATCCTATTGAATTTTTAGTGAGGAACTTAGTTTTAGGATCCTCTCCTTACCACTGTGTATCATGGAAAGAACCTCAACTAGAGAGTCTTCAGTAATGTCACTAGATTCTAGATCAAGGGTTTTAAATAGGTTTTCAAGCCATTCTAGAGGTTTTTCTATTGAGGCTATGTGGTTAACAAGACTCTAAGGCTCAAGATCTAGGCAATTATGATTAATACAATGTCTAACATCACCATGAGGCATACTTAGGCTCAAAGGCAAATTGATTTGCTCCTAGGTACTCATACTTTAATCCTTCATGTCAACCATAAGCACATTTTGTGGAACCTAGGTAAAGATGAGTAAATAATGCCAAAATGCTATGAAATTATGCAAATACATGCTACTTTAATACTAAACAAAATGCAAACGAGGCTAACCAAGCCCATAAGAGGTAGAAATAGATAAATAAAATGGAATGAAGATCAAATAGATGTCAAACAAAGGTCAAAGAATTCAAACAAAGCCAAAACAAGTTGAAACATAAAGGAAGTAAATAAAAAGATAAACATGATTAACTAAGGTCACAATTCTACCAGTTTAAAGCCTTGGCAAACCATGGACATAGGGTATTAGATAATGGTTTGTGAAGGCCAAACCCCTTTATTTGACACCAATCAAGAGTTAAATAAAGGTCAATAAAGACTATAATAAAGAAAATAAGGTAGATACAATAAGATTGAAGTGATGTAGAGGTTGAACAAGGTTAAAAAGACATAATATAGTTAAAATGGGTCAAAACACCATGAAATAAGGCTAAATCAAGAAAAGTGAAAGACGTGGTAAAACTTGATCAATACTGGTTAAACAAGGTTAGATTTTAGAAGTTTTAAGCCTTAGCAGTCCATGGATTCATGCTAATAGGATGATAGGTGAGTTTGGGCACCTAATGGAGCTATTTTAAGGCTATTTACATCAAAAAACAAAGGTTTCCTAGACACCCATGTTGGATCCACACTAGCCAGCATCGATGGGGTGACATCCAATGTGGATAGGAAGTCTAGGTAGCTTCCTACATTCATTTTGAGTGGTTTTAGACTCTCAATGACCTTTATGGTCAACACAATAGACTAGGGAAGGTGATAGGTCAACTCTGATGTTAATTTCAATCCATGAAAACCCTCATTAAGGTTTGGAAGTGCCACCCATACTATAGCAATGCTAGCTAGCATGGCTACCAAGGGAAATGGATTTTGTGGTATTTAGAGGATCAAAAGTGGGATCCTAAGATCTTCCTAAGATAACACAAGGCCAAAAAAATTATGATTGATCACTTTAGAGGTTGTAACTAGCAAAAAAATAGGTTTCAAGGTCATACCCCACAAAGCCACACTAGCCAACATGGATGGAAGGGATTTTTAACATAGGAGATCCAAATCTAGATTATGATAGGGTCAATGTATAATTGAAGCTAGGTTTTTGCAATTTTGCACTCCCAAGCTATGTTTCGAGGGCATCCTAAGAGGGTTTTCAAATGTTAGATCATGTTGGAAGCTGTACCCATGTTGTGGCCACTTTGGCCAATGTGGCTTTAACATGGCTCATGGTGGGCACATTTGCTTTTAAGTTTTGTAGTTGCTCCAAAGGAAAATTGATCATTTTTTAAGGTTTTGGTCAAAACTACTCAGGTTTGAAGGCTATTTGAGGTAATGTATGGCTATACCCCCTTGAACCACATTGAGCAGCATTTCTTTAGCATGGGTGAGGGGGCCTAGTGGATTTCAAAGATCAAAAAAAGGTCAAAATTCTATCACCTCAAGGCTATGGGATTCTAGAATCTACTAGTGTAGGTTTTTAGCTTCTGGGATTGTTGATCTACCATCCAATGTAGTAAGGCACCTTTCCCATACTAGAGCCATGCTACCTAGCATAACTTAGACCTTTCCTAGTTTGGATACTCTAAGATATCAAGTTTTGGTAGGTTTTGAGAGTAAATCAACCATGCATGTATGCCCTCAAGGTTATCAATATCGATGGCTATGGTTTAGGATCAAAATGGATAATTTAGAAGGCCTTTGAAAGTTTCTAGAATTTACCCCCTTGTTGCAACGTTAGGCCACACTGGCTAGTATGATCCTAGAATGAATGATACAAGGGGATTAATGTTTTGCAACTTCTAACTAGTTTCCTTAAGTTTTTATGACCTTTAGAGGTTCTGGATGTGTTGTAGGATGAATATGGTGTAATTAAGAGTTGCTTTGGTAGATCTATGAAACCCCCCCCCCCCCCCCCTTCCCCATGGGCTTTCCTTAAGACACCCACATTGGACCCACACTGGCTAGCATAGGTAAGGGGGATAAAACACCACCAAAATTCATGTTGCAAATCCCACTTTTTTGTTTCATGCAAAGTTTCATTTTAAATGTAAGATATGTAATACATAAGTTACAATCTTGCATGTTTCAACTTTTTGGGGATGAAAATGCTTTAAAACTTATTATTACCTCACTTCCCAAGTGAAAAAAGGTACCTAATGTCTATATCTAGGCTTGGGAAGGTGAAAAATACCCTAGGAATGGCTAAACTTGGCCTTTCCATGGGCTTTTATAGGGGTATAGCCCCAACTAGGTGAGAGCCATTCTTTGTAGGCTCAATACCAAGACCCAATAGAATTGCAACATTGGAATTATTGGGAGGGTCATTTCTTCAACAACAACTAACATAGTTATCCCAAGGTAACAATTGCCAATGTAAATAACACTTTCCATAATGGGCTCCATCATTTCTGCAATTTCCATCTATATTTTCATCTCCCACCATGTTTTATCATTTCCAAAGCCTTTAGCGTAGTTACAAAAGCCTATTTACTATTATTTATAATAAATGGATGGGTTTTCTTGATGTAGTCCATTCTAGACTTACCAAAAATACCAACTACATTGGTAGTAGATGACCAACTACATTGGTAGTAGACAGTCAACTATGCTAGCAGTAGATGACAACTACGCTGACAGGTGATTGTTGACTACTACAAACATAGCCAAAGCACCACTAGCATAGTCACAAAAGTCTAGTACTATTCATGGTAAATGAATGAGTTTCATGGGTGTCATCTTCCATACATAGCAACTACAATGATAGTAGTTGACTTACTACACTGGTAATAGTAACCATTGCAACCCACAATCAATGCCAATCTCTCAATAATCAATGGCAGTTCCAAAAAATGACAACCCTAACCTATCAAAGCCCAACATTGATATCCTTTTAAGAGTGAACACATTCTCTCAATTCTAGTAAAATTATTTTTGCAATGTTGAAATCCAAATCCTAGTAGTTCCAAACTTCAACAATTTTGAACTTTGACAATTTTTAACTCTTGGGATTCTTTGCCACTTTTTGAATAACATTTCCCATTTTCATGACCATTTCCATCATCCATCAAAACTATTTGCAACCCAACTACATTTTTAGTGGTAGAAACTAGCACCACTCTAGGCACATACACCAACACATTATTATTATTTCTGCTGAAAGTGTAAACTCTATCCCATTTCTATTTCCATTTGCAACCATCAAAGCCCATTGCATTTGTTACATCTTCACCTAGTAGTGTTAATTGGTGGTGGAAACTAGGACTATGTTGGGCATAAATAATCCCACATAGTTTCCATTGCTCCAAACATGCAACAATTCCATTCCCACATCTCGTAGTACGCAGCGCGCTCTCGCTCTCTCGCACATGCACACCACTCTTACACAATACTTATAGCTGAATCACAACTTTCATTATAACACACAACACAGGATTTTTACAGAGACTGTAAGGAATACTTGCCCTGGAGCATAACTCATCACAGAGCGATATCTCTTACAGATAGGGAGAGAATACTTTGTTTCTGAGCAAAGCGCATCAAGAAATAGATATCTTCTCCTTAGAAAACTTGCAAACTAAAGAAAATTCACACTTGTGGATTAAAGACAATGCACACTTGCCGACTACTTGACTTGTTCTTCCTAGATAGGTCTCACATATTTATAGCTTTCAAACTGACTGTACAATAATGGATGCCAACTGGGACGATCTAGGGTAGAATCCACTTTAGAAGATTGTGGCAGACAACTTTTTCAGCGTGATGGTGGACTGTTTGGCCCAAAGTCGACACTATTGCCATCAGAATCGTCGGCATGATTGTGGAAATCTTCAGAGCTGTAATCATATCGTCCTGGAGAATCATTAGGCGTGTTGTCTGTGCTGTCATCAGTTTCCTCTGAGTGCTCGCCAACTAGATAAAGTTTGAGTTCCTTTCCATCAGAAGCACGATATTCATCAATTCTGCGGTCCATGTAATAAAGTTCTAAAGTGTACGAAACCTTTAAATGGATGTGACAATGGTGTTGAATATCATAAGCATTGGCGATGTACACATCCTGGTAAAAAGCTTGCCCCCATGTGAGTTGCCAGTCTGTCCTTTTGGAAATACAGGTAATAAGAAAATAGATTGGGTTGGATGACATGTGTAAAAAATTCCAAGCCATGTGATCAGGATTCCCATAAAACAAGAAATCACCCCGGTGGCCATAGAGACTCGTACGTAGAGGACCAGGATAATTGGTTGGTAAATAAGAAGGGGAATGGCCAAATTTGGCCCACCAGAAAAATTCATCATTGTCTAGAGGTGCACTGAGAGGACTAAAAGAGATTCGGTAGACATGAAAATCACTCGGCTGGTAATAAGGCCATTTTAAACAATCAGTAGAATACCAGTTCCGGAATTCAAGGTTGGTGAGGTTCACATCTGTGGCAAGGAAAAGGTATGGAGCAGGAATTTGATCCCATTGAGTTCTTCTTGCAGGTAGAGGAAGGGCTGTAAAAACCTTCTGAGAAATGATGGCATCAGAATTTTGAGCTCTTGTTCTGTTACAAAAATTAGTCCATTCATTTTCAAACCTACTAGTCTCACTAAAATACTGGGGAAAACTGAGAAATCTTTCATTAGGCAAACTAGGACGTAATCTTCTTAAGGAACGAAGAGTCCAACCTTCGCTAAGGAGTAATTTTGAAAATAAAACTAAAAATCATTAGTACTACTAGAGAGTTGGAACTCTCTAGTTAAAAAATCAGAAAGACAATTTTTTGATCCTTCAATATACTCACTATCGAATTCAAAATTAGCTAAAAATAAACTCCAACGGATTAATCTAGTATGAGAAACTTTTGACAGATTTTTCATTTGAAGATATTTGTCAAAATGTTTGAGATCACTATGGATGGTGAAGCGTTGGGGTTGAAGAAACAAACGGAATTTTTCAACACCCTTTACAATAGCTAATAATTCCTTATGAGAACTATGGTATTTTTGTTGTGTTGGATTAAACTTACCAGAAGAATATCTACAGATACGAACCATCTGATTTTGTTCTTGTTTTAACGTTGCTCCCCAGAATAATTCAGAAGCATCAGTTTCCAGGATAAACAAACCTTCTCCGGGAAGAGCTAAACATGGTAAATGTTTACATTCTTCTTGAATTCTTTGGACGGCTTTTGGATAGGCTTCTGTCCATGGGGGTGAATGTTTCTGTAATTGTTGATTTAAGAGATCTCTTTCTTGTGCCAGATTCTTAAAGAAACCTGAAACATAATTGATACATCTAAGGAACCGTTGGATTTGGACTGTTTCTTCTAGTTTATCAGGAAACTTAACAATATTTTGGATAATATGGGGCTGAAGACGGATTATTCCGGCAGATATTTCTACACCAAGAAACTCAATACTTGATTGTCCTATTTTACATTTAGTGGGAGATAAAACCAATCCATTTTTATCTATAAGATCACTAAAAACTCTTAAATGTTCTAAATGCTCTTTTACAGATCTACTTAAAATAAGAATATCATCTATATATGCAAGAATAAAAGGAAAAGAATGGAAGATTGAATTCATCATCTTCTAAAAGATAGATGGGGCAGTTTTGATACCAAAAGGTAGCACATTCCATTCGTATAACCCTCCTGGGACTGTAAAGGCAGTTTTCCATCGGTCAGCTTCATTAACTTGTATTTGCCAGAAACCAGATTTTAGATCAAATTTCGAATAGATGTTCGTATGAGGGAGTCGTTGGAAAAGATCATCCTTATTTGGAATTGGATGCTGGACAGATTTCAGGATGTCATTCAATGGTTTGTAATTAACTACAAGCCGTTTCTTTCCCCGGACTAATTCAGCACGTTTGTTCACAAAGAAGGCTACACAGGCAAACATACTTTTGCTTGGACGAATGAGTTGTTTCGTTAATAAATCTTGAATCTCTTGTTCGCATTCTTGCCTGAGACTTGGTGGCATACCAATATGCTGTGTAGTTGATTTAACTTGTATTCCATCTTTGAGATCTATGGAACACCAATGTTCCTTTTTAGTTCTAAAAATGGTGGGATCATCACTAGGGAACTTCATTAGATGGTTTGTGATTTCAGTGAACTGTGACTGAGCTTTTTCTATCTGGTTAACGATCCATATTTCTCTCCTTGGGTTGACTCTTGGAGTTTTATGGGTTGTGAAGTGTTGTCTTGCATTTATGTGTTCAAAATTATAAGATCCTAGAGAAATTAAGGTTTTGGTTATTCCTAAATTGTAATGTTGTAAATTATCTGACCCTAGTAAACAGTCATAAGAAGGTAAAGGGAACTGACAAACTAAAAAATATTTAATAGTATTATCTGGCATTAAAATAGGTAATCTCGCTTGTTTTCGTAGTACCTTTTTTTGCGTGTTAAAATAAATATGAGAGGGTTCTTTATCCTCCCAAAAACATTGAGGAATTGTTTCGTCTCGAGCTAAGGATACTTCTGCGCCTGTATCTAATAAACATCCTAATGAATATTTGTGATATTTAGGCCATTTGACTATTAGGGAACAAGCAGGTAGCGTTGGTCTTATACTATTCGTATTTACTTCTAAAATCACACTTACCTGTTTTGATTCTTTCTCATATTCTGCCTGGTGCCAACTTTCTTCTTGGAGCTCTAATTTTTCTATCTCATCAGAAGCAAGTTGGATAAATTTTTTCAGCTGTTTTATCCTATGCTGTCGCCACATGGAACTTTGGTGTTCTGAAACCTCATGTTTTTGTTGGTTTTGTGAAGGTTGAGATGGTTGAGGTGTTTCTTCTACTTCCGTATCTGTATTGTAGTATGGTTGTTGGGAGTCTTGATAGAATCCTGCAGATTCTTCCATCATTTGTTTGTATGTGTTGATTTCATTCCTTTTGTCTTTTACTTTATGTTTATATGCTATGTATTTGTGCAAGTCATCAATAGGGATTTTTTGCCATTGCTTGTTCAACTGTCGTAGTTGGCTGTGTAGGAGCATGTAAGTTTGATCTTTGGAATAGAAATCATCTTCTTCCTCAGATACTTCATTCATATAGACATGATACATATATCCAGAGGAATCTGTGTCATAATTTTGATCTCCTGGTTCATTTGGATAATCTGGGATATCTTCAAATTCCATACTACTTCAATATTGGTTTGACGATTCTAGGTAAATATCCCCATTAGAAAAAGAAAAGTCAGAGTCATAGGTTAAAAAGAAATCATCTTCAGTGATCTTCATAGATTCGATAAAGTTAATACGTTGAGGATGATTGTCTTTCTTAGGACATTGAGTGGCATAGTGTTTACCTGAACAGATAAAACAACGAACTTCTTTATCTTTGTATGCTCCTTGTTTAGGTTTAAACATACCCTTGAATGGTTTTTGTGGCCAATTTTTTCTTTTGTGTCTTGGTTGATACTTAGGCTTCCATATTTTTCTTGGCTTCCATGTTTTCCTTTGCGTGGATCTTTGATACGAAGTCCTAGATTTTGGAGGACATTCACAGGGATCTTTTTGTTTTTTTTCTGTCCTTAATTAACTTACCAAAGTTATCTTCAGGACACATTTGTAAACACAGATCTTTCCCCATTTGTTTTGTTAAAGATCCTACTAATTTTTGGGTTTTCTGTTGGACACATAGGTCTCTTGTAATTTTTTCTAAGAATTGTCTTATGGCACTGAAACTCATTTCTTCTAATTCTTTTTCTTCATTTTGGAGTTTTGTTCGGTAATAGTTTGCAAAAGGAGTAGGTAGACAACCTAATAGATGTTCCTTTGCACCTATATCATGGATTAGTTTGTCATAATAGTACCATTCTTCCATTATGTCGAGAAAAGGAGACATGTCTTGTATTTTATGTAATCTAGCACCATAAAATAAAGTTCTATACATACTATCTCTATCGGCTTTATTTCCTAGGAATTCCTTAGTAATTGCATTAAAAAATATAATATGTGGATTGTTTAATAACTTCTTCCTTACAGGAGCTTCAATAAAACACCACCATCTTTTGAGCATTCCTTCGAAGTTTAACATTGCATTTAAGATGGCATGTTCA
Source organism: Gnetum montanum (assembly GCA_015680685.1). Classification (NCBI taxonomy): domain Eukaryota; kingdom Viridiplantae; phylum Streptophyta; class Gnetopsida; order Gnetales; family Gnetaceae; genus Gnetum; species Gnetum montanum. The sequence continues at coordinate 932,129 of MNCI01004926.1, read as the reverse complement.
TAAGATTTTTTTTCTAAAACTATTTGTCTAGCAATAAATCCACTAATTCGGTCTATTTCTTTTTGTCATTCTCTGCCAGATTTATTGTTCATACTAAAATAAGGAGGAGGTTTTTCAGATGTTTTTCTGATCTGCATGGCAGTTAAATCTTTTGGATCCTGAAAAATCATTCCTTGTTTTTGTAGAAGTTTCTTTTCTTCTTCATCAAGTGCTCCTTCACTACCTATATATATTGTTTCATTATCTTTTTCGTTGGCATTAATTTCCTCTTCTTTTTCTTTTCCTTTTTGACTTGTAGGAATTGTATGTACTGGTCTGCGTATTCTAGGTCTAGAAGGTTGTGGTTTTTTTGCTTTTGTTGGTGGAGGACTTAGAGGTGGAGATTCTAAATAGAGACCATCAATATCTATGGGATTTGGTTTTGATCTTTTTTGAGACTTCCCATTTCCATTTTTTTGATTTGGAACCCAGATCTTATGTAAGTCTTTAATATCCTTCTGAACTTCTCTAATCTCAGCATATGTCATGAGTCCTTGATCACTTATATAAGCAACTTTATGGTTGGTCCAGTTATGTAACTTAATGACATCTGATGGAGGCTCTACAGAAGGTTTATATTGCATCATATGGTTTTTTTCTTCTTCTACATTCATGTTGATTCTGAGTAGCTCATCGCATTCTATGCATCTAGTTTCAAGATCTACTTTGTGTGTAGAAGAATGATCACATGAGGAAATATTTTGAGGAAAATGGATAGGGCTAGAGCTAGAGCTGTCACTAGAAGATTCTTGCATTTGTTTACCTTTCTCTGTCGGTAGTGGTTTTTGTTTTATTACCTTTCTTGGATCTAACTTCACTCCTAATTTTTTGACTAATTTTTCCATTTTTTTGATTTTTGCTTCCTGTTCATCATACATAGCTTTTTGTTCTGAGAAGAGAATATGTCTCTTTTCTGGTTTAGGAGCCATGGGGTCATAAGGTAATAATTTTGGAGTTTGTAATTCTATGAAATAACGCCTATATTTCGAAGAAGGTTTAAACAGAGATTTTTTTGTTTTTTTGCATTCATAATATGTTTTTAAGGGATCTTCGAGATCCAGAAATAACCTATGGATAGGTAAATCTTCAGTATTTATTTGTACACCATATTCTAAGTTTGTTGAACCTACTGATAGAGCTTGCTGCCCAAAAGGTAATAAGGTTTGAATACTCACAAATGAAAACAATTTAAAACTTAGCCTGGTTCCTATAGTGCAATAAATACTCTGATCTACAATATCAACTGGAATATAAGTAATTAACATTAAACTTTGAAACAAGTGTGGATCTGATAAGGATAAGGTGAAATTTGAAATAGTAACGATTAAAGCATCAGAAACTAATCTACCTTTTGCTTGAGTAATTATAGCTTCTTGGAAGGATTTAAATCTACGATCTATGAGAGCAATCCAGTAAGGTTTTTTCAAACGATAGTTAAAGTGTGGGTGGAGATGAATAGCAATTTTGGCAAGGTGAATATACTAATAACCATTTTGTTTCCACTTATCAACTTCCCCCAGGTCAAAAAAAGTTAAGGCCACTGGACGGAGACCAGAACCCGCAATACCCAGATCACATTCAGAAAAATGAAGGGATTGAAACGATTCAAAAGGGTGTAAAGCAGACTTAGGGTAAAAATCCTTCTATGTGGGAGGAGGAGGTAACATGCTAGGTTGAGTGGTGCAATAAGAAGATAAGCCCTGAACATATGAGAAAGAAGAAGAACCTGGAGTTGGTCTTCATGATGAACTTGCCATGTGGACGTGCCTACTCTGCGTTCTATCCTGATCTGCGCGACTTACTCACCGGTCCATAGGCTGTGACTACGTGTCTTACAAGGGTCTGGAACGAATCTTACGAGCTACCCTCACGTCTAGAAAGCGTTTGAAAGATCGAAGAATTGCAAGAAGGCTCCGATACCACTCTCGTAGTACCCAGCGTGCTCTCGCTCTCTCGCACACGCACAAGAGCTCAAAATTCTGATGCCATCATTTCTCAGAAGGTTTTTACAGCCCTTCCTCTACCTGCAAGAAGAACTCAATGGGATCAAATTCCTGCTCCATACCTTTTCCTTGCCACAGATGTGAACCTCACCAACCTTGAATTCCGGAACTGGTATTCTACTGATTGTTTAAACTGGCCTTATTACCAGCCGAGTGATTTTCATGTCTACCGAATCTCTTTTAGTCCTCTCAGTGCACCTCCAGACAATGATGAATTTTTCTGGTCTTGGTGGACCAAATTTGGCCATTCCCATTCTTATTTACCAACCAATTATCCTGGTCCTCTCCGTACGAGTCTCTATGGCCACCGGGGTGATTTCTTGTTTTATGGGAATCCTGATCACATGGCTTGGAATTTTTTACACATGTCATCCAACCCAGTCTATTTTCTTATTACTTGTATTTCCAAAAGGATAGACCGGCAACTCACATGGGGGCAAGCTTTTTACCAGGATGTGTACACCGCCAATGCTTATGATATCTAGCACCATTGTCACATCCATTTAAAGGTCTCGTACACTTTAGAACTTTATTACATGGACCGCAGAATTGATGAATATCGTGCTTCTGGCAGAAAGGAACTCAAACTTTATCTAGTTGGCGAGCACTCAGAAGAAACTGATGACAGCACAGACAACACTCCTAATGATTCTCCAGGACGATATGATTACAGCTCTGAAGATTTCCACAATCATGCCTTCAATTCTAATGGCAATAGTGTCGACTTTGGGCCAAACAGTCCACCGTCACGCTGAAAAAGTTGTCTGCCACAATCTTCTAAAGTGGATTCTACCCTAGATCGTCCCAGTTGGCATCCATTATTGTACAGTCATAGTAGATTTGGTGGAAATTGATGGAAAGCTATAATAGGACAAAATTGGGAAGAAACATGGAGGTAGCCTTCTCTAATAGACTTCAAGCTTTAGCAAGTAGCATCCTATGCCCATGGCATGAAATTGTACACCATGAACTCAATATTTATTTATATTCTTTTATAAATTTTATGGTTCATGTTGTGCAAATTTTGATTTTAGTTTCCATTTCTATGTTTATTTTTGTAACTGCAATTTCATTTTCTATTTTCATTTTCAATAGGCTATTTCTATCTATGTTTTTAATAGGCCATTTTTAGTAGGCTATTTTAGTCTAGGTCTTGAGTAGGCCATATCTATTTACATTTAGAATTTTAAAACCATTCATGTTTGACATTTTTTAAGTCCCAAGTTGATTGACAAGACCTTCAAGGGCACCCTAAATTCCATTTTCATGAAGCCAATTTGGATTTAGAATTAAAACTATTTGAGTGCTCATATCTTTTGGTTTTCCCATTCTAGTAACTAAGATTTCCAACACCAATAGTTTTTTAGTGCTAGATGGAGGGCCTTCATCCAAATTCTTAGCCAAAAATCCTATTGCTAGCATTTTTCCATTTACTATGACATCCATTTCATTAAAGCTCATTTTCCTTTCAAGCACTGATAGTAGTTGGTAATTACATTAGTAGTAGTTAACTGACTACACTAGCAATAGTTATTGAACTACACTAGTAGTAGTTGATTAGCTACACTAATAGTAGTAGGCTTACTACCATTAAGATTGATTCCATTCAATGCCATTTCATTGAACTCCATTTCAAATGTGAGACCCATATTTACTTAGTAGTCATTTCCTACTACCTTTTTATTTTTAGCCTACTATGATAGTAGTTTTTTCATAATTACTATTTTTTACTAAAAATAGTAAAAATTCCAAAACCATCATTTGCAACATGTTTTCTCAACAATTGACCAAACTACCTTTCACATTCAATGACGGTGGATCTAATGAACAAGCCATGAGATCGTATGATCCCAAAGACCTTGCTATCATGGAGTGTAGGTAGTCTTTAAAGGTTAAGGGAAAATTCCTAACTTTTTGGCTATAAATAAAGATCTTTACAACTACATTTGTGCCAAAATGTAGGCTAGCATGCTAATTCCACATCTAGAAGCAAAGGCCAAAAGGGAGTTTGAGCTTATACACTAGGATGGGAAAGAGTACATCCCTTCCCCATATGACCATATACCCCTCAATGATGTCTATGTCACCATCCTAGCTTAATTGATTAAGATGGAAGAGGAAGATGAAAAGCATCACTTAGAGGAACAATAAGAATAGGAGGATGAATTTAGGATAGAAACTAATCCCAAAAACATCCTAGAAGGGTTGTTCAAACAAGCAACCCCCAAGGCCACTGACCATTCCCCTAATGCCTTTGTGTTCTTTATGGGCATGATTCTACCATCTTCTACCCCCTCCTACCCTACTAAGGTTGGTCCCACCCCTATTATAGCTATGCACCAAGAACACTCAATGCCACAACCCATGACCTTCCACTTTTCCATATCATTCGCTACATAGCCTTGGACTGTGCAACCATCATTGGTGATTGTTACTACTACTAACCCCATTATCACCTAGATAGGGCTCATAGTAGGACCCCATGCAACTTAGATGTTGCATACTCCCTTTGTCCCATGTATGCCTCAAATACCAACACAAACATCTTTTTCCCTATTTGACCCATAGACTACAACCATGATGCAACTGATCCCTTCCATCTTACAACCAATAGCGAGGCCACAAGCCTCACAACATATGCCTCAACTCTTTGTCCGAACCCCACAACTGACAGGGGCATCCCAAGGTTTACATTAGGCTTTCCAAATGATCTAGGATTTGACAGAAGAGTTAAGAAAATTCAAAGCCTCAATGTCATAGACTGTAGAGATTATGGACTTCTATCAAGATAACCCCGTAAGCCTTATGATCCCATCACTAACTCTTTCCCTTGTTGTCCTTGTGCCACAATTCACCAACTACAATGATGAAGGTGATCAGAATGCACATATGATTTTCTTCCCTTTCCAAGTGCTTGTTATTGCAAGCTTGATCACATACGATTATATGAGTTTTTCCTGTCTTTAGTAGGAAAAGCCTTATACTAATACCATGTCTTTCCAAGGGGATCCCTCTCCTTCCTAGATGAATTGATTTCCCAATTCATTAACCATTTCAAGTATAACTTGAAACCTGATACCATGCTTGACCAACTAATGAAGGTCAAGCAAGAACCCCTAGAGCTAGTGTAGAATTTCATCTAATGATGGAATGCTCTACTCAATGAGGTACAAGAGCCAATATATAAAACTCAACTTTTAGCTATATTCAAAGGGGTAATTAATGATTTTATGAAATCAAAATTATATTATCTTGATCCACAATCTCTTATTCAAGCCTTTTCCTAGACTAAGAACATAGATGATGCACTGAAGCTAGCCACTATCTTGCTTATATGGCATACAAAAATCAACATATGCACAAAGAGAAGAAAAAGGGTAGGTTAAACAATATGGCCATAGCAACTATGACTAAGGAGACTAAGCCAACCAACTAGGGGCCAAAGAATAACCAACCTAAGGCCCTTGCTACCAACAATGATAATGAACCATCAACCACTAGGGCCATTACATTGACTACCTCTAAGTCTAACTTTGCACAAAAATATCAATCCAACTATACAAAATTTCCCCTCAAACCATCAGAGCTATTAGACCAACTATTGAAGAGTGATACAATCTAGTACAAAAAATGACTAAGAATGCCCATAAGAGGCATGACAGGTTATGTGAAATAGCAAAAGAACCTACTCAAGCAACCAAAGATGACCCTCTAGTATCCAAATACTTTAAGTTCAACTGCTTTTACCATTACCATTAGTTGCTAGGTCACAATATTGATTTCTACCTTACACTTAAAGATGACCAACAAAGAATGATTAATAGGGGTGAATTGGTATTAGACACATCCAACCTTGTCAGGCCTCAAAATAAATCAATGTATGTATACAAGAAACTCCTAAATACTAACAACATCCTATACACCATAGAAAATTTTGATTTCCACAATGATCAAAGGCCTATGAGGGAACTATTTATGACCATGATGCTTCCTTGCAACAAAAGGGGTCCTCTAGCTTTCACTAAAAGGTCTCCCTTTGTTGTAAGGCTACCATCACCAACATCCCCAAAATAATCCTTTGTGATTAGTTTGCCCCAATCCTCTACAACATAACCTACTCAAATAATGGAACAACCCCCCATGGTGGCCCATGCAACATCTTCTTCCTCACAACCAACTAGGGATAACAAGAAATCCTAAACCAAACAATGGAAGAAAGCTACACAAAAATCCAAGAACAAGGTCAATAAGTAGACCAAGTTAGGGAAGGAAGTGGGTCCACCAAATCCCACTCTCATTTCATCTATTCCCATGACTTTCATAAGCTAGGCTACTTCAACTAGTAAACCATGGGAAGAATCAAAACCTGAAGAGAAGAACCAAGAGGCTAAGTCACAATAATAACCCAAAAATGAAGTTCATATTTTAGGATGTATGGTGGAATTCAAACATAAAAAATTAATAACCAATAACAAAGACTTCCTTAATGTGATGGAATAGGTTTAACAATCACCCAAACAAAAGAACACAACTTTGAGCTTGTATGACCTAGTCATGAATTTTTCTGTGCACCGTGAGGCATTGTTCAAGATGTTGACATTCATTTCTATTAGCAAGGGCATATCCACTATTGAAGATTCCATCCATGTAATCATGGTACCTTCTTTATCCAAGGAATCAAATTCAACATCACTAGTATTTTGTGACAACAAAATCAAGGAAAACCCCCAAAATGACAAAGTAACTGAGGTACCTTGATTTATAACCATCTACATTGGCCAATATAAAGTACACAGGGTACATGTGTATAATGGGATGGAAACTAATGTCATTACCTATACCATCATTGAATGTCTAGGCCTAATTGAACAAATGCAACATACCTTGACTTGAGTCCTTAAATCCTTTAACAAATTATGGGTTGCAATTAAAGGTTTTAGTTCTTTAGATTTCGTAGCATGGAAATAATTCCTGATAATGGTAGATTTCCTGGTGGTGGAAGAAATACTAAGATTCAACCTCATCTTAGAAAGACCTTGTCTAGCTCAATTATGAGTTGTCTCCTCACCCATTCACCAAGAAATTTAGCTATCTTACAAGATAGTTGAAATCATTATCCATGGAGATAGTGTAGTTCCTTTAGCTATTAACAATGTCAATATAGAAAAAGGGTGCAAAGTGGAGCTTCAAGAAGAAACTACTAGCCTTGGTCAAAAAATTGAAAGGAATGATGGAACCAAAGAAATAGAAGCAAACAACAATGAACCCATTAATGTGCCATGGGCAGATCTACCCTTCAACATCATTAGTGAAGGTGATGAAGAGTATAAGCTTGTGCAAAACAATCCATATACTTTTTCTAATCTCTCAAAGATTAGGAAACACTTTCACAAGTGATACATTCTCCTAATCCTTCCCATATTTTATGCATTTGCAATCGTGTGACATTATAACATTCATAGCCTAATAGCCTGGTTTACACTTTACTTGTTGGTACCATTTCATTTCCCATAGGTTTAAATCTAAATTTACTGGTGGCTTAGAATTTACTTTTTTTTTACATCCTTTTACTTTTAAATAATTTTTACTCTACTTAAATAGAAAACATCATAAAAAATCTTTCACTTTTACATTCTCTATAGTATACTAAGACCTTAAATTGGCATCATGGCTCACCAGGGTCTTAAATTGGTGGTATGGCCTACCATGATCTTAAACAAACAAATATCATATGACCCACTAATGCCTAAAATTTTCAAAATCTAACCTTTTTTGACTAGCATCATCCAATTTTTACTATAGATATTCCATTCTCACAGATTTGGCCTCATTTTTTACCTTGTTTTGCATTGTTGATCTTATTTCCCATTAATTGACTTCATAAAGCCTTTATATAACTTCATGTTTTCCATGTTCACATTATTTTATCTATAATGGCATTTTTACTCTTATTTAGCTTGGTTTGATGTTAATCAATTAGATTAGATCATCCTTGATCATTTTTTGGGCATCATGTAACTATGGCCTGCCAAGGCATCAAACTAGCACTATGTAACCTAAGTTAACCTAGTATGATTTTTTTTCTTTTCATATTTTCCTTTGGATTCAATGTATAGTGGCCTATTGTTGACCTTATATAGAATTGTTTTAACCCAATTGATCATTATCTATCTCATATGGTCCTAGTTGACCTTGTTTGCATTTTTGTTTATCATTGGCATACCATATGTTTACATGGTTACCAAAGTATTTTATATCATTTTAGCATGGCTTATCAATTTTTACCAAAGTGACACTTAATATGACTATGGTTGATATGCAAGATTGAATTATGGACACTTGGAAGAAAATTACCTTGCCTTTGAGCCTAAGTGGGCCTCATGATGATGTTGAACAATGCATCGATCCTGATTATCTAGACCTTGAGCCTAAGAGTCTTGACAAGCACATAGCCTCAATCAAAAAGCATATAGAATGGCCTGAAAACCTAGTTAAAACCCTTAATCTTGAGGCTAGTGACATAACTAAAGACTCTCTAGCTAAGGTTCCTGTCACAACACATAGTGATCAAGAGAAAACCCTTAAACTAAGTTCCTGACTAGAACCTCAATAGGCTCAAGATATCACCAAGGTCCCACAATATAACATTAAGGTCTTTTCTTGGTCATATGAAGATATGCTAGGCATAGATCCATGTCTAGTCCAACACAACATCATACTTAATCCTAGCATTAGACCAGTTAAGTAGAAAGTATGTAAGATTAACCATGATTTAGCCTTGGTAGTTTGTGATGAGATCACAAAGCTATACCAAGCTAATTTCATCAAATTAGTTAACTACGTGAAGTGGGTATCCAACATCATGGTAGTCCCTAAGAAAAATTTTGCATCGATTTCTAAGAACTAAATAAGGCAACCATCAGGGATGATTCTCCGTTGCCTAGTATTGATCAACTCATTGATACTATAGCTAGACATGCCTTATTATCTTTTATGGATAGGTTCTCAAGATACAACCAGATTAGGATCAACTGTGAACATTAGCTTAGCATGACCTTCATCATCCCTTGGGGTACCTTTTGTTATATCATGATGCCTTTTGGCCTTAAAATGTAGGAGAAACCTATTAGAGAGCCATGACATATATTTTTAGTGATTACATGTTTGGATTGCTTAACGATTACGTAGATGATATAGCCATTAAGTCCAAAGTAACCAATGACCATGCTAATGACTGAGATCTTGTGCTTAAATAGTGCCTCAAGTATGAGTTTAGACTTAATCCTAAGAAATGTGTCTTCGGTGCCAAAACCTATAAGATGTTTTGCTTTGTAGTGTCTAAAGCAAGGATTCATGTTGACCTTAATAAGATTAAGGTCATATCGAGATTAGCAGCACCTACCAACCTTAAGGAGCTTTAAGGATTACAAGGTAGACTATAATTTATTCATAGGTTCATCACTACACTTATGAATAAGATACAACCCATGAAATACTTGCTTAAGAAAGGAGTTCACTATCAGGGAAAGGTTCAATGCTAAGAAGCCTTTGAAAACCTTAAGCAAGAATTGGCACAACTACTAATAGTCTATCCTCTGTAAGAAGGTAAATTATTTTACATCTACCTTGCCATCTCTAACACATCCATTACTTCTCTACCCTATCAAAAATGTGATGATTGAGTAGAGATGCCTATATACTATCTTAGTCATGCATTAGTTTCCCATGATACATGATATACTGAAGTTGAGAAGTACTGTATAGCACTAGTCTTCAAACTAAAGAAATGGAGACATTACCTCTTTAGAAGCTAGGTTAATATCATTTGCAAAGGTATCATACTTAGATCCATAACGATCAATATATATGGGAATAGTTGTATAGCCTGATGGAAAGCCATAATAGCATAGTTTGACCTTCATTATGTATCTCAATACTTAACAAAAGGTCAAGATATAGTTGTACAACTTACTATTTTGCCTACTAATGACTAAGAAACTATAGACTTTGAGTTTCTTAACTAACATGTAAATACCATTAGCTAAGTTCCTAAGGGTTATGAGGTAGTCATGCACTTTGACGAAGCTTCAACTACCCATGGGGCTAGTGCTACTACAATCATAACATTCCCATTCGATGAAATCTAATCCTTCATCAATCATTTTGAGTTATCATGCACCAACAACATAGTAGAGTACAAAGGTTTGATTAGGGGAATGATGGTAGGATGTGACCTAGGAATTAAACATTTGATAATCAAGGGAAATTCACAACTAGAGGTTAACCAAGTAACCAAGGTTTATGCATGCAAATCCAAATGTTTACAACCTTACTGTGACCTAGGAAAATAACTATTACAAGAATTTATAGATGTGGATACCAATAGATACCCTAGAATGAAAACACTATAGCTGATGCCATTGCAACGCTAGCCCATAATGTTATGCTAGATGTTTTTAGCAAGTTTCCCACCTTAACTATTGACTATGCTACACTTATCACATAAAGTGTTGAGGATACATTTATAACCATAGTTTATACTGCTCCTATAAAGGAGTGGTACGATGATATCAAGTTTTACCTTATGCATGGTGAATCTTCAAAAGGCCTAACATCCTCTTAAAAGCATGATTTATGTAAATGATCAAAACAATATGTCATTGTAGGTGATAACACATTATGTCAACAATCATATGATGGCATATTATTGAAGTGCTTCGATAGAGCTAAAGCTAGAATAGTCCTAGAGTAAGTTCATGAGGGTTTCTATGGAGGACATATAGGACCTAGGACTATGGTTGCTAAAATTATATGGTTAGGTTATTATTGGTCTTATATGAAGAATGAATACATATAAAAGATTAAAACCTATGACACTTGTCAATGACATAGTAACCTAATACATGTACCATTGACTAAATTCCACACCACTTAGATCAAATGGACATTTTAACGATGGATATTATTGGACCTATTACATCTTAGTCTTTCTCAAGGGAATAGATTCATCATTACTACAAACAAATACTTTACTAAGTGAGTTGAAGCTATTCCCTTCAGGAAGACTACATCTAAACAAGTCTATAGATTCATCCTGGACAACATAGTGGCCCATTTTAGGAATTAAGCACTCTTTCTCATTATCTTATTACCCTCAGGCCAATAGATAAGCCAAAGCAAGCAACAAGGCCATCATCAACTTACTTAAGAAGTTGCTCAACAATAGCAAGCACAAATGGCATGAACAACTTGTTCATGCACTTTGGGCCTATAGAATGGCATACCATACCACAACAAGAATAACCCCTTATAGCCTTGTTTATGGTTCTAAAACTATTTTACTTCTTGAATTGCAGGTACCATTACTCTAAGTGGCTTTATTTGACTTCATCAATGATGAGAAGAAAAAGGAGTTACATACCATGAACCTAGACTTGATGGAGGAGTAGCATGTGTGAATGCTTTCTCACATCGAGTGCTACCAAGAGAGGTAGAAATGACAACACCATGACAACATGAGCAAGTGTAAGATTAATGAAGGAGACCTAGTCCTTAAGGTCATTCGTGAACATGTGGATAAATTCTCAACCAATTGGAAAGGACCTTTCTTTATCACCAAGGCCTACTGCAACAGGGCCTATCGAATAGTAGATATGGATGGGAATGAGCTGGCCAACCTAGGCAATCATTTCTATCTTAAATCATACTACATGTAGCCTATAGAAGCTGTGATATTAATAACCATCAACAAGTGATCCTAGTCTCTATGGTCTACTATGATCCTAAACTAATACCATAGCCTATTAATACCTTAAACTAGTAATGCAACCTTCTAGGACCTTCAACTAATAACATGCGATCTCAGGTAGCTAGATTTGCTAAATCATCCTTCATGACCTAATGTATCCCATTGTAACAACATGATTTATCTCTCTAGTTTTCTTTTCCTCTTGGATTTATGTTTGTAGGATGAAGCCACAACTCATCATAATAGAAAGTCATCACACAACCTTGATGTACAAGATTTGGTGAATTTGTCCTATCATATCAAGAGTGCTTATTTCACATTGTTTCCTTTGAGTGCAATCCCATAGCCTAAATATAACCTTCCATACCTTTAGCAACAATGCTAACCTATACTAACACTCATGCATCATGGCCATATGACATTCCTTTTCTGTGATCCACCTCCAAGTCAACTTGAATGTAACACATCTCATTCAGTGGGAAAATGCTAAGTCCATTGAGCATAGCACACCTCATTCAATGGGAAAACCCTAAGTTTTTTGAGTGTAACATAGCTCACTCAATGGGAAAACCACATCAAAATTAGCCTTGTCAAAGAGCACAATGCCAAGAGGCTGAATAGCTAGGAAAGCTTAAAAGACAAAACAATAGCTCCAAAACTACAAATGAAGGAGCCTAATGTCCAAAGAAATCTTGGAGTAAAGTGTTGGTTCCTCAAATGCATCTTCCAAGTGAACCATACTTCTAAACATGAAGAGCATATTTTGAATTATTTGACCAATATTTGTTAGACCTTGTGAGCATTACTTCATGACCTCATTACCTTTTCATCATCATAGCCTCACTCCATCATCATGAGCACTCTTGAGCATAAAGAAAAGACATTAGTGATGGACCTGGACATGTTTTGTATTCTTTGTCGATGTCTCTCAAGTCAATCCTTTAGAGATCAACAAAGAGGAACCAATGAAACACCACCAAAATTCATGTTGCAAATCCCACTTTTTAGCTTGAGGCAAAGTTTCATTGTAAATGTAAGATATGTAGTACATAAGCTACAATCTTGCATATTTCAACTTTCTGGAACCAAAAATGCTTCAAAAGTTATTATTGCCTTACTTCTTGAGTGAAAAAAGGTACCTAATGTCTATATTTAGGCTTGAAAAGGGTGAAAATGCCTTAATAATGACTAAAATTAGCCTTTCCATGGGTTTTTTAAGGGTATAGCTTCAACTATGTTCGAGCCATTTTTAGTAGGTGTAGTAGCTTCAGTAGGATCAATAGCTATAATAGTCACAGTAGTTATAGTAGTTAGAATAGTCACCACTAAGACCTAGCAAAAGTGCAATGTTAGAATTTTTGGAATGTTCATTTCTTCAACAACAACTAGCATAGTCATCCCAAGGCAACAATGGCTAGTGTATATAGCACTTTCCACAATGGGTTCCACCATTTCTACAGTTTCCATCCGTCTTTTTATCTAACATCACTTTTTTCCATTTCCAAAGCCTTCAACATAGTCACAAAAGCCTATTTACTATTTATAACAAATAGATGGGTTTTATGAATGTAGTGGATTCTAGACTTACCACAAATACCAACTACACATGTAGTAGATGACAAACTATGCTGGCGGGAGATGACCAACTATGCTTGTAGTAGAAGGCCAACTATGCTAGTAGTAGATGGAAATTATGTTGACAAATGACTATTGACCACTACAAACATAGCCAAAGAACCACCAACATAGTTACAAAAGTCCATTTACTATTCATGGTAAATGGATGGGTTTTGTGGGTGTAGTCTTCCACAAATAGCAACTACACTAATAATAGTTGAATGACTACAATAGTAGTAGTAATCATTGCAACCCACAATCAATGCCAATCTATCAGTAATCAATGGTAGTCCCAAAAAATGGCAACCCTAATCTATAAACACCCAACACTAGTATCCTTTCAAGAGCAAATACATTCTCTTAATTTTGGTGAAAACATTTTTGCAATGCTGAAATCCAAATCCTAGCAGTTCTAAAATTTAAAAATTTTCAACTCTAGGCATTTAGTTCCACTTTTTAAATATAATTTTCCATTTTCACTGTCATTTCCATCATCCATCAAAACCATTTGCAATCTAACTCCATTTTCAATAGTAGAAACTAGCACTACTCTAAGTGCAAACAACCCCACATAATTGGCATTGCCAATAAAAGTGTAAACCCTATCCCATTTTCATTTCCATTTGCTGATATCAAAGCCCACAACAACCATCACATCTTCACTTGGTAGTGCCAATTGATGATAGAAACTGGGACTACGCTGAGCATAGAGACTTCCACATAGTTTTCATTACTCAAAACATGCAACAACAATTCCATTCCCATGTAATAGATTTAGTGGAAACTAATGGAATGTTGCAATAGGTCGAAACCAGGAAGAAATGTGGAGGCAACCTACTCCAACAAACTTCAAGCTTTGATAAGAAACTTCATGTGCCCTTGGCATGAACTTGTACACCATGAACTCAATCTTTATTTATATTCTTTCATAAATTTGGTAGTTCATGGTTTGCAAATTTTGATTTTAGTTTTCATTTCTACATTTATTTTTGTAACTACAACTTCATTTTCTATTTCCATTTTCAGTAGACTATTTATATCTACATTTTCAATAGGTCATCTTTAGTAGGGTATTTTTGTCTACATTTTGAGTATGCCATTTTTGTGTATGTTTTCATTTACATTTAGAATTCGAAAACCATTCTCGTTTGACATTTTATAAGTCCCTAGGTGATTGACAAGATCATCTAGGGTACCCCAGATCCTATTTTCATGGAGGTCCTTGTGCTTCATGGTTAAAACTATTCTAGCACTTGAATTTTTTAGTTTCCCTATTCCAGCAATTGAGATTTTTAGCACCAATAGTGGGTGAATAGCATGAAAGTAGGAGTGATCATGAAATGTGACTTGACTTTGGCTAGTTTTGGCTATCAGAGTCTTCAAGAGGGTTGGGGAGTCCATATATATTAATTTTTTAGTTAATCTTGGGATTCCATGATCATACCCCAACCATCCATGCTGGAGCAATGCTGTCCATCATGGATGGGGTATCCCCTCCCCCCCCCCCCCCCCCAGTGTGACTCCACATGGATCTAGGATTTTTCCCACTTTTATTAAGATTTGATAGGGTTTTAGAGATAATGGAATTGTGCGGGTCATTTACCAAAATATATCATCAAAATCAACTTATTTGAGGTTTCCATAATGTTTCCTATAGTCATCCTTAGTAGTTCACATTGGGCAACATGGCCCTAGTGTGGTTGAAAAGGGGAATGATATCTTTTTGCTATCTTTGGTCAATTTTGTTGTGTTTGATGCCTTTGGAAGGCTCCAATAGGGTTGAATGGTCACTAGGGCAAGTTTCATGGCTATTTGTAGGTTGTAGAATGGGTTTTATGGCTTACCCCATGGCATCCATGTTGGGTAGTGTAGAAAGGGGTTCACCAATATGGGGAAGGTTTCATGTATGAAAATCGACTCAAGTTTTGACAACTATCAACTACTAAAGGCCATGAAGGGATATTAAGGCTATTGGAGTAAATTTTATGGTCATTTGACACTATGAAAAGCTCTTTGTGGCTTACCACCATGGATCTCAAGGCTTTAGACACTTATGACTAGGTTTGATAGGGTTTCGAAGCTACCAGAAGTCATTGGAGGGGTTTAAGGCTATGTGGGCCCACCTATAGGTCTAATTAAGGCTTAGTGGGTACTAGAGAGTTGGTATGGATGCTATATCCCCTTGGACAATGTTGGGCTAGCATGTATGAGTCCTAGCCTAGTGTGGTTGCCCAAAGTAACAAGTTGTATAGAGGTTTTACTTCCTATCAAGGTCTAGGATATGGTAGGATCAACTACAACTACTAAACATGGCAAAGAGGATAAGGTTGCAAGGCTATGGGATGGAGGAGGCAAGGACCCACATTAGATCCATGCTACCTAACATGGGAGAGGGGTGAATAAGGTTAAAACATGGTTGTATGGATTCTATGGGGCCAAAACCTTAGCATAGAGGAGGTTTTAAAGCTTAGAACACACTTTTCATGGGAGGTGTCTAGTGGTCCCCACCCCAAAATTCCAAATTTTGAAACATGGTGCTAACTCCCACCATTCCAGTTTTTGATTGAACTTTTCATAGTTTTGACTTCCAATGCACCATGAGTCTCAACACTTGGAATTGGCAACAAGGGTATGTAAGTGGGCACCTAGGTATTGATCAAGTTTTTAATGATAAAATTTGCAAAATGCCAAACATAAATTGTCATTCTTTCCTAAAACACACTTCTCAAAGATCTAGCAGAGATTTCTTACTTTCAAGAACTTATCATCCTCAACATGGTTGACCTAGGAGCCTCTTCAGGTAGTGTTGTAACCTATATTTACCAAGTTTCCAAGGTTTTTCTAGCATTGTTCACTAACACCATGAAGAGAAGTGAGAGCATCAGCAAAAATCCAATCATAGAGGATGTAGATGCAGTAGTCTAGGGAATATACCACCTACCATGGCCTGTGGTTCTTCAAAGTTTCTCTACTATCACCCCCAAGGTATGTCATTGCTAGCCATTTATGTTGTGTTCTTAGTCATTTTTGCTATTTTTCCAATATGGGATGGGTGCATTTCATTTAGATCTAGGCCATTGTGTTTGATAAAATTTGGTTTTCCCAAAATCCCACCTCCTATATTGGTGGTTTCTATGCATTTCTAAGGTTATTTAGTCATTTAGGCTTTGTTTAGTAGGAATTCTATATTAGGTTTCACAAATTTTTTAAGTGTTTTTTACTATTTTTGATAAAAAACAACCTTAATTATCTACTTTTTGCAAGAAAATTGCTAGAGATTGTTAAATTCTAAGGTTTTAGTTTTTAATGTTAGGTTTTAGGTTTCTATTAGCTATGGTTTCATTTACTTTAGATTTTTCATGAATGAGTTATGGAGTTTTTGGTCAACTAGGTCATTTGTGATTTATG